>CM045492.1:33800760-34227027 GCA_024704745.1 Rosa lucieae
TTCAAATTTACTTTAGAAATTGTAAATCGATGAATATAAATTATTGGTGAAGTTTGGATGGATATCAAGGAAAATTGAAAGAGTTAAGATTTAAGGAGACGTTTAGGAATTCGATTTTAATTATAGTAAATGAAATTTCCACCGTATACTTATTCGTTTACGATTATTAATTGTACAGGGCGACGTACCGAGCTATTGCTCGACGAAGAAACTCGTACGCGTGATCGCCTAAATAGTACAGTGAGTGGACTTTTGTTTTAAATAAGGATGCATGCATTTATTTTGAAATTATTTATTTATTTAATTATAGTTTTATTTATCGAGCATAATAATTTGCCTTGGATTATAATTTTAACATTGTGTTTCCATTTGAATTTCGGTTACGAATCTATTATATTCGGATTTGGATTTATAATTTATTTTTGGGAATATGATTTATTTTTCAGAGATTAATCATGATTTAAATTATTATTTTAAGTTATCGAGCATATTAATTGGATTTGAATATTCATTACCATATTGATTAGAATTTCAAATTAAAGTTTGTTATGCTCGATTTTGAATTTGTGATTTATATCGAAATTCGATGAAACATTTTCCGAGGTGATTTCCGGAATTATTTATATTTTCACTCATCGATTTTGAGATTTCTGGAAGGTTTTTGAAAGTTGGATTTTCGTGGGAATCTTACTCATCTATTATTCCTAGCCTAATTATTTATGATTTCGAGAATATTTTGGGTTGCGGGGCCACGTCGTTGGATTATGTACTTTCTCGTGAGATATTGGGGAAGCCTTACTGATTTTCGAGTTTTCGTATGGTTTTAAACCACCATACATGGGTCATCATATTTATTGCTAGCTAGCCTATTAGTACTCCTCCCTGCTTACTATGTGTTCGTGGGTGAGTAGAGCATAGCAAGAGATGCTCCAGAGTGTGGGACACTCCGACCTGAGCCTGGGAGGCTCCCTTATTTGTATGGTGAGAACTTCTTCCCCATATTTGATTGATACCTTCAGCTAGCGGGGTTAGCTCAATTTCTTTTGACCAGCGGGGCTGGAATGTTTTCACGAATTTTCGTGTTGCGAGAAACATGTTTTATCCATGTTGCATGCATCAAGGTTTTTATAAAAAAATGAACATGTGGGAAAGTATTAAAGCTTTACTTTCATTTGAATTATCGTACTTATTTATTTTTGTCCACTCACTCTAATGTGTTTTAAATTACTTTCCCCTGGGCCCTTCGGTTTCAAATGCCCAGTTTGCAGGCGAATTAGTGGAGGTCGGGCGTACATGGCATTTGAGGCATAGTTGTCACAACTTCCTCATTGTAGGATCTCTTGATCCTTTACTCTTCTTTTATATATCCTTGTGTATTAGTATTGTTCTGATAATGTTTGGGATTAGTATTGTTAAGTTGAGTTTTGTGAAAGTGGAGTTGATGGTAAATTGGGAGCATGGTGGCTCCACGTGTATAAGGTTGGTTTGCTTGAAGTGGTTTGTGTGTTTTACAGGTTGTGGGTAGTCCACTTTCGGGGGAAGTTCTGCCAAATTCTTGGTAGAATTCCTTCTAAGGTGGGCCCCTCAGGGCCTCTTCGGGTTTCAGGGTGAAACTCAGGGCGGGTCCTGTCAAATCCATTTTTATTTATTTTGTAGAAAATAAGCAGAATTGCATAAACGAGAGAAAATTGTGCGAAATTGGAGTTTCTGACAAAATGACGAAACAGTCTATGCGGGTCAACCGTGGTCAACACCATTAAGAGAGCGGAATCCAATTGCCTTTAATAGTATAAGCGGAAGTGCATTGAGAAGAGAGAAGAAAGAAAAGAAAAGAAAGAAGAAGAAGAGAGAGAAAGAAAAGAAGGGAAAAGAAAAAAGAAAAAAAAAATCTGTAGTGCTCTCTCTCTCTCTCTCTCTCTCTCCCCCCCCCCCCCTTTCACTTGCATGGCTGAGACTGCTCTCTCTCATTCGCCATATCAGATGCAAATCACTGCTAATCTCTGTGAGTTTCTTTCTCTGGGTTTTTGTCTCTCAGACTTCCTGTCGCCAAGACCCGCTGCTCGCTCTCCCCGGTTGGTCGAGACTGCTCTCTCCCCGGCTCGCAAAGACTGCTCTTTCTTCTATTGCCGAGACTAACTTCAACTACTCTCGCTGGGACTAGGGCTGCAAATAGGCTCGATACAGCTCGTGTTTGACTCGTATTCGGCTCAATTTTAGCTCGTTTAGCTCGTGTTTGTAAGATAAATGAGCCGAGCTTGAGCTCAATATTAAGCTCAACAAAAAAACGAGCCGAGCTTGAACAAGGATATATTTGGCTCGTCTAACTCGTGAGTAACTCGAGCTTGTTAAAACTCGACTTGTTTGTTAAATCTCACCTCATGAAGCTCTATGGTATAAAAAATATATATATATATATATATTTCTAATCTCAAATCTTTAATTATTTTTGTTACCTTCCTTTTCAATTGGAAGAGAATATGAGAATTTAAGTAAAGTATATTACAATAATCAAATTTGGATTATTATTTTAAATTTTATTTCTTCCTTTTTTATCTTTTAAATTTAAAGTCAAATGAGCCAAGCCAAGCCTATTCAAGCTCGAGCTCGTCCAATAAATCGAGTCCAGTTCGGGCTTAAGAAAAATATTCAAGCTGAGCCGAGCTTGAGCATGGAAAAAAAATTCAAGTTTTAGCCCGGCTCGAGCTCAATAAAAAGTAAATAAGCCGAACATGATTACCTTGGTCTTCGTTCCGACTCAGCTTATTTACACCCCTAGCTGGGACACATCATCTATTTACCATCCATCGATTTTTTTATTTTTTTTTTTTCAAGGCAAGCCTATCTCGCGGTAACTAACTTCATCATCCATCGATTTTTTTCAACCATTGCTAAGATCTGAACCATTGTTGAATTCTATGCTTTAAAATTTTGATTTTTAGTAATTGCAAATGTGCTTGGGGTTTTTTGGTGACTACAGCAGCATGGCTTGTGAGTACTTGTGCTTGTGCTGGAAATGTTACTGGAAAGGTGCTGATACTTGTGAAATCCGATTGAAGTAAAGTTGTGTTCTTGGTGTTCTTGTGAAACAGGTTTTTGGGCCCAAAAGCCTGGAAGCCTGGCCCGAAATGAAACGGGTCGGTTCCCTATTAGTGTCAAAATGGGCTTTACGCCTGAACCATAAAAAATGGGCCGGTCTCGGGCCTAATAAAATTTTAGTCGGATCCGACCCGTGCATAGCCCTATCTACGTAGCAGTTACTGAACATGACGCTAACTGCTGCGCCATGACGCTAATAGTGGCATAGCTACAGTAGGGCAAGAAGGGTCAAATAACCCTTCTCAATTTTTGAAATTAGCGCATGATCGGCTGACATATATTATATTTAATACCATCTTTGACCCCTATGACTCTCTAAGTTATGACATGAAGAAAAAAATTGCTTATTTGGCCCAACTTTGATGACAGGACCCACCCCGGATTTCACCTTGAAATCTAGAGTGGCCCTGTGGGGTCCACCTTAGAAGAAATTCTACCAAAAATTTGGCGGAACTCCCTCTAAAAGTGGACAACTCAAAAACCTGTAGAAAGACATTTACACTTCTAAAATATTCCATTCTTAATCTTCTGGAGCCACCATGCTTCCTTAATCACAACATCTCCCATTTACAACAATCCTAAACTTAAGAGTTTTGATATCATGGGTTATCAGAGCAATCTAATGTACAGACGTACAAGATGATAAAATATAAGATAAAGAACCGATACTTTTATAAGGTGGAAGCTACAACAGCTATGCCTCAACTCGATATATGCTCGACCTCCAGCTAAACTGGCCTGCAAACTGGGCATTTAAAACCAAAGGGCCTAGGGGAAAACATTTAAAATCCGTTAGAGTGAATGGACGAAAATTAAGTAATTTCGAATGAATAAGTACAACTTAATGTTTTCCCAAGTTATTCTCTAAAACCTCGCATGCCGTAACAATCTTAGAAATACTTTCAATCATCAACTTTACTGCAATCTCTTCAAATCTCATCCTCAATCCTTTTTTAAAACATCTTTTTCAAGAGGTTCGTTTGATAACTAGAAAGGACTGCTGTCTAGTCATCTCATGCCATCTGGGAGGGACTGCCACCCAGATAACACATCAGAAGGGTCTGCCAACCGGAACAGGAGGCGGTGGATAGAAGGGACTACCAACTAACCACAGGTAGTGAGAAGGGACTGCCAACTACTACCTCATGTCACCTGGGAGGGACTGCCAACCCGGTGATGCATTGGAAGGGACTGCCAACCGGACTGTAGTCTAGAAGGGACTGCCAACCAGACTATTACCTAGAAGGGACTGCCAACTTGGTAATGCATGCATGCGCTGACTGATAGCCTCCTCAATAAACTGGAAACAACCTCTTTCAATTACTTGCTTTCAGAAAGAAACTTGCTGTTACTTCAATAAAACATTAAAAATTCACCGAAAGCATAACTCAGGATTATCTCGCTAAATCAAACCTCAATATCTCAATAAATCGTCGAAAGCATCCTCGAAAGCATAAATCAAACACTCTGTAAATCAATAAATGCTTTCGGAAAGAAAACTCAATCTAACTTCAAGGCTGATAAGTGCGGAGCTCAAAGCTCAATAAATCTGGATAATTCAATCATGCTCAAATATTTGCTAAATCCTTCGTACTCGTATATCATCATAAAAACTGATGTTCGAAATCAATAATTCTCATATTATTTTCTGAATCAGTCACTTTCCGAAAATCATTTCCCAACTCAATAACTCATAAAACTCAATAATTCAAAACATAATTTAAATCTCAATTGGAAGGAAATAATAATACTGCATGCATAATTAATTTAAAAACAAATTTCCACTCACAGTACTATTTAGGCGATCATGCATATGAGTTCCTTCAACGAGCAATAGCTCGGTATATCCCTCTGTATACAATTATAATTCGTGAATAACGATTCGGCAATTAAATACGATTCTAATATCTTATTCTCCTAAATCAAACTTCCAATTTCTTTTCCAATTTAATCCAACTTTACCCTTAATACCCACTCATTCGTTTAAAGGTTCTAGGGCAGAACCGAGAGAAATCCAACGGTCGGATTCTCGTAAATCGATAATCGAAATCCTAAATCTTTGGAAATTAGAAATCGATTCAAATCTTCTTCAATTCCAACCAAATTCACATTTACGAGCTTTGCATCAATTATAGGATTTAACTGGTTAAAATCGAAACAAGAAAACTGCCCTACGTGCCTCCACGCGCCACCTACAGTGGCGGTGCGTGGGGCCCACGCGCCGGCGGCCACCACCTCCGATGGCCACCAAATTTTGGCAGCACCACTTACTCAATTGTCCAAATATTTTTCACAACTACAACAAGTTCCAATTTTACCTGTAAGTGATCCAAATTGGCCGGTGAAATTTTTCCAGAAAAACCCAAGAACCCTAGAATTTGAAATCGTTGATTCGACCTCCACACTGCAAATCGTGGCTCAAGGCTAGGGGGAAATGATCCTTGGCAAAAACCGCACCTTCGACGCCGGTTTGGTGGCCGGATACGGTCGGAATCGCCGGAAATCGACGAAAGCCTCCGTTCGGCTACAGTAATCTTCGCGGCTAAATTCCGAGCTCCTTCGGCCGAGCCACCGCAAAACACTACCACAGGCGTGACAAGGAGGAGAAGGCGAGCTTGCCGGTGCCCAGATTCCGTCGTGGGTTGACTGGAGAAGGGAGAAATCGGAGGAAGAAGAAACCGGACCTAAGAGGAAGAAAAGGTCGGGGAAGAGGAGAGAGAAAAGCCGGTAGGTTTCCAAAAATGGAAACTTACTGTAGTAACTTCCTATATTTGTAGAAACTTACTGTGAACAGTAACTTTTACATTTTCTCTTATAACTTTCACATACAAACTCCGATTTTTACGTACCACATATGTATGTGCTTGGTTTAACGTCCTCTACAACTTCCATGAAGAACATTTTCTCAAATTTTGACCCGAACGAAAAGTTAACTTTTAGGGCCACTAAAAGTACTGAAACGACAGTAAAAATGAAAGTAAATGTCGTTTAGCGTCCACATGCCTAGTAAACCGGTGAATTTAGATTCGGGACGTTACATTTGACGGATTCCATGGCAGTCTAGGTTTTTAATATATTTAATTAATCTTATATATACACAGATACTTTATTCATACCACAATTGTTTAGGTACTTCATTAATGAATAATCATTTAGTTCTATATCTATATAAATTTAGGTATATACACTTTGATTTTGTCTCCTCATTCTCTTTACGCCGTTTTCTCTGGAAGTTTTTTTTTTTTTTCCTTCTCTCTTTTCCTTCTTCTTCTTAGCGTTTTTATGAATGGCAAATTATCTTTAAATTTATAAAAGCTTTTTTGGAGAAATATCATAAGAGAAAAGCGTGTTTGTTTAGTATTATTATTTATATTATGACCCACCTAATTAAGATTTCTGGATACGCCACTAGAGGCTAACTGTTTTTATTTTTAAAATGTATTTTAATAATTACAACTTCTCATCATTCTTTAGTTACGTACCTACACAAAAGTAGGGGTGGGCATCGGCCGGGACAGGCCGGTTATTGAGTGATACCGTCATACCGAGCCTGGTACTAAAAATATGATTCAGGACGGGCTAGGACGGGACTTGGTTTTTTCAAAGTTGGTACCGAAGGTACCAAAACCTATCTGGATCGGGTCGGGCTTGGGCCCATTTCGGGATCCCAGACCTTTTTTTTTTATCACCTATACACAAACTCACAAGTACTTAACACTTATCTAAATTTTCCATATTTCAATCATTACAGGATGCATATGTCCTCCTAGAACTACAACTTATAAGTCTACACATTCAATTTTGCCTTAAAACAAATCAAACAATGTAAAATGACAAGAAGAAATGGTCTAATGTAGATGGACAATATGTACAAACTGCAAACAACGTACCAACTAAAAAACTGGAAGTCTGGAATGCAAGAATTTAATAATGCAGTATTGCAGATTATGCAGTAATGCAAGAATTTAGTAATGTAGGAATGCAGTATTATAGATTATGTAGTAATGCAGGAATGCAATATTGCAGATAATGCAGGAATGCAGTAATGCAATATAACAATCAAGTCAAAAACTGGAATGAAGGAATGCAGTAATGCAAATTATGTAGCAATGTAGTATAACAAACAAGCCAAAAATTAAAGATTTAATTTAATGAATTTAAACGGGACGGGACGGGACTACTCGGTACTGGGCCCGTTTCCATGGGACAGGCCCAAACAGTAAATTTTATATTTTAATCCCGGCCCATACTGACAAATTTAGGGATGATTTCAAGACGGAACCGAGACTTCAGTTTTGGGTGCTCAGCCCTACACAAAAGTGTGAATCCTAAAAAACTTACATGTTCTTTTTCTTGACCTGAAGGAATTGCCTGAGAACATAAAAGTGTCATCGGTGGCCACAAGACTATATAGAGACAGGCGTTGCCTTGGTAGCAACAGACCAAAGGCCTGATATGTGTGAGAAGCTGAACTCGCATATGAGCCGACACGTTTCTACCAGGATTTGTGGGCTTGATTTATTAATTATAAGCTCTAGAGTTTTCACGGTAATCGTTAAGACACCTCAACATCTTTCAATCATTAATGCATGTTATTGATTCAAGCACATGGCATCGGGCCAGTTGCAGAAGAAGATGAGGAGGAGAGTGATAGAGTGGTGCTGGTGTGGCCCAGTTGATAAATGCCTACAATCTACATTAAAGTGGCAGTTGGAAATTAACTCAGGTCTGTGGTCCGCGGATATGTCTGATCTATAGCCAATACCAACTCAGGATTTACGTGTTAATCAATCAGGTGGAAAGACCGAATCAGGTCGCCACTGTATTACACATCAGTCTTGTACTCTTGTACTCTTGTACTATCCTTTCCCCATTAATGAATGCATCCGTCTGTGTCCTATAGTTAATGACCTATAGCTAAGGTTTTCGTCATCTGCTCTTTCTCTATCAAGTGTATAAAGCTATATCCTAAAAGTGAACCCCCAGACAGAAGATCATACTCCTAGAAACCGGGCTCGACTGGAGCCGATACCAAAACGGCTTAGTAACAGTAACCACAAACCCAGCTTTTATATATAGTATAATATCTAAATTTGATATTATACATTACTTACATGTGAAACGTGTTTTTTTGAATTTCTTAAAAAGCTAAATACATCTAGTTAATTTTACTAAAACACCCTTAAAGAATTAAATATGTATCTTTAACAATTTATTTTTGTTTTGTTTTGTTTTTTGTTTTTTGTTTTTTTTTTTTAACAATTGAGGTTCAATCTACACAATATCTAACTTTCCCTATAACTACAAGTCACTGTTTTTATTTTTTTTTTTTTTTTTTATAATAAATTTGGTGGTTCTAGTTGGAGCACTATTTTTTTTTTCCAATTGTTATTAGACTTTGTCAAATGATATGAAAAGACAAAGAGAAAAAAAATAAAATAAAACAAACACTCTTCTTACCTCCCCCATTACTATAAGTTATCTAAGATAATTAAGTAAAAATAGCATATGGGCATGTCAATTGGCTGTTACCCATCAGTTGACTCCGATTATCTTCGAATCTGATTGCTTGACTTTGGTTCAGGCTACCAAAGATCAAAGTGGCAATCTGTCACTTCTTGGTCGTCTTGTGGATGACATTGTAGACTCCTTGCGTTCTCTGCCAGGGGCTTACTTTGCCCATATTTATAGGGAATCAAATGTTGCAGCAGATAAGCTTGCTAAGTTAGCTTTATATTCTAGGTTAGATGTTTCTTGGGTGGATACCATTCCTATGGTTGTTAGGGACTGTGTGGCCATGCATTGTAATCGTTAATCTCTTTTGAGTGCTATAATAAAGTCTGACATCCTTCTTTCAAAACAAGAAAGATAATTAAGAGAAAAAAAAATTAATTTCTATACATGGCCCCATCATTTGATACAAAAGTAAATTCAAAAATATGATTTTGTTGTAGAGAAACTGAAATTGAGAGGAATTTGCTGTATATTCTCATTGATTATAGGGGCCTCTTTATATAGAGGTTTACAATACATAGAGTCTGAATCATACAAGGAAAGATAATCTCTAGATTCTTCTAATTAAACCCTATTACCACTAGGTCAAGTAACCTAGAGTTTTGGCCAAACACAAATTAGGGTTTTACTTGAACACTCCCCCTTGTATTGCCCAAACGCGGTGCTTCTCTCGTTGCCTCGCTAAAAACCTTGCCGAGTAACAAAAACCCAGTGGGACAAAAATAATCTCGGTCGAAGGGGAAAAAGAGCACAACACACCCTTCATGCTTCGAGGCGAACATATAGACATCTCCCCCTGATGTCTGCGCCTCCCCCTAATGACTACGATCATGGGAGTTCAGATAATTTCCTCAAGCCGATTCTTGCCACATGTTTCTCGAAGGTGGATTTGGGCAATGACTTAGTAAACAAGTCTGCCACATTGTCCTCATATCGAACCTGGTTCACTTTGATCTTGAAGAGCTTCTGTTGTTGCTAATTGTAGAAGAATTTAGGCGATATCTGCTTGGTGTTGTCGCCTTTGATGTAGCCTTGCTTCATTTGTTCAATGCAAGCAGCATTATCCTCATAAATGCTTGTTGGGTCATCTGTGGTAGACTTCAGACCACAATTGCTTCGAACATGCGTAACTATGGATCGAAGCCATATACATTCACGAACTGCTTCGTGAAGAGCAATAATCTCAGCATGATTCGAAGAGGTAGCGACTAAGGTCTGCTTTGTAGACCTCCAAGATATCGTGGTCTTTCCCATGGTGAAAACATAACCAGTTTGGGAGCGACCTTTGTGTGGGTCAGAGAGGTACCCAACATCAGCAAAACCTTCCAAAACACTTATATCGTTTTGGGATGGGGAGAGGGAACGTAGTCCACCATGTGTGGCGTCCCTGGCACTCGATGGGTCGAATCCATCGTCTCTCTATAGGGATAGAACAAGTCCATATCGATCGTACCACTTAGGTATCGAAAGATATCTTTAACACCAGTCTAATGGAGTCGTGTTGGCGCAGAGCTATATCTAGCTAGCATGCTCACAGCGAATGAGATGTCCGGTCTTGTGCATTGTGCTAAGTACAATAATGCGCCTATTGCACTTAGGTAGGGCACTTCTGCCTCTAGCACTTCTTCGTCATCATCTTTTGGACAAAATGGATCATTCTTTGGATCAAGACTACAGATGATCATTGGGGTGCTTGAAGGCTTAATCTTGTCAGTGTTGAAACGCCTAAGCATCTTTTGGGTATAAGCTGATTGATGAATCAGGATACCATCTCTAGGGTGCTCAAGTTCTAACCGAGGCAAAACCGTGTTTTCCCAAGATCTTTAATCTCAAACTCAGATTTCAAGTGTTCAGCGGTTTCCCTTAACTCTTTAAGGGTGCCAATTATGTTCATGTCATCGACGTAAACATCTACTATTGCAAATCCAGAACTTGTCCTTTTTATGAACACACATGGGCATAGTTCATTGTTGAAATATCCCTTTCCAATCAAGTAGTCACTTAGACGGTTATACCACATCCGTTCGGATTGTTTCAATCCATATAGTGAGCATTTCAATCTAATCGCAAATGCCGTCTGTGGTCAAGAGCCACTTGATTTGGATAACTGAAATCCATCTGGGACCTTCATGTATATTTCCGTATCTAGATCCCCATATAAATACGCTGTAACCATATCCATAAGCTGCATGTTCAGTTTTTCAGAAACTACCAAACTGACAAGGTAGCGGAACGTAATGACATCCATTACGGGAGAATAGGTCTCCTCGTAGTCGATTCCAGGGCGTTGTGAGAAGCCTTGCGCCACAAGGCGAGCTTTGTACCTTACAATCTCGTTTTTCTCATTACGCTTTCTAACGAATACCCATTTTTGACCAACTGGTTTGGTGTTGGGCGGTATTGGTACAACATTGCCAAATTCCTTTCTTTTCGCTAGATAATCAAGTTCTGCCTGGATCGTATCTTTCCATTTTGGCCAATCAGCTCTACGTTGGCATTCATCAACGGAGCGTGGTTCGATATCATCGGTCGCAATAATGTCACACGCCACTGAATACGTGAATACACCATCAATGATGATGGAGTTTCTTTCCCACGTCCCATGTACACTAGTGTACTTAACAGAGATCTCTACATTCTCAGGGATAGGTTCTGATATTGAGGCGTCCCCAAATGATATCTCTTGGACATAACCATAATCCGGAACATTCTCATGGGCCAAATTTTGAGTATCGATGATCAAAGGATTTGTTTGTGCCTCATTCGCTTTCTTTCTAGGGCGAGTATCCTTAAACCAATCGGTTTACCGCGATTCCTTGCCGGACCTGCGGCCATAGACGCCACATCATTTCCATTCTGGGCAATGGCGCCATCTCCTGGTGTCACAGGAGTGGCATTATGTCCATTATTTGAGACATCAATCCTTGCAGGCACGTTTATAGCAGGTATGTGTTATCTCGTCACTTTGGCAACATCAGAAAAAGCATCAGGCAGAGTGTCTGCTACATTCTGGAGCTCGATTATTCTTCGCACTTCAAGTTCGGACTGTGCGGTACGGGAATCGAGATGAGACATAGTGGGGACAGACCACGAATTCCGTCATTCCTATTGAACATATGTGTTCTTATCTCCCCTTAACGATGGGAAGACTGTCTCATCAAAGTGACAATCCGCAAATCTAGCGGTAAAGAGATCGCCTGTCAAGGGTTCAAGATAGCTGACGATGGTTGGAGATTCATATCCAACGTAAATGCCCATTCGTCGTTGTGGACCCATCTTAGTATGCTGTGGCGGGGTAATAGGCACATAAATGGCACACCCAAAAATGCGTAACTGCGAGATATCAGGCTTGTACATAGTCACTAGCTATAACGCAGAGTAAGATTGGGTTGCAGTGGGTCGTAGACGAATTAGCGTCGCTGCATGCAATATTGCATATCCCCAAGTAGAAACAGGGAGATTGGTGCGCATAACCAATGTCCGCGCTATCATTTGTAGTTGTTTGACAGCAGCTTCTGCGAGACCATTTTGGGTATGAACATGGGGAACTGGATGCTCTACATCAATCCCTAGTGACATGCAATAGTCATCGAACGTTTTCGAAAACTCTCCAGCATTATCAAGTCGAATCGACTTAATAGGATGATCAGGGTAGTGAGCCTGTAGACGGATAATCTGGGAGAGGAGTTTAGCATAAGCAGCATTTTGAGTAGACAATAGAGCGACATGTGACCAGCGTGTCGACGCATCAACCAATACCATAAAGTATTTAAAAGGTCTGCATGATGGTTGAATTGGTCACAGATATCCCCTTGGATTCTCTCTAAGAACATAATGAGTATTTTGGGATCCTTTGCGTAGGACGGTCTAGGTCCTAATTTCCCGAAAGAACAGGCTTTGCAAAATGAGCGAGGGGCCTTAGAAGCAACCAATGAGGATTTTGGTTGGGCCTAAGCGTCTGTAGCACTATTAGAAGCAAAATGTGTGACTACATCTCCCATCATGGCGTTGGAGCCATCAGAATTAGTATGTATGACGTTATGGCCATTATGAGGAACAATCATGGCGTCATGCTCATGGTTGGTGCCATTGATGGTGGCGTCATCACATGGGACTTGGGTGGCCCTATGACGCCCCGAGATGGCTGCAGCACCAGATGCTGCAATTGTTGCGGTCTTGCTACGTCCATGAATCAATTTTCAATTCTTGCTTCTTTTCACTCTGAAGAATGGATGTCCGTGTGAAGTCTTTAGTATACGGAGCATCATATCACGACCAGGGTGTCCTAGTCGGTTATGCCAATGCCAATATGTATCAGAATCCAAGAGATCTTCTCTTATGACATTATTGGAATCAATTGGTCGAATTGTAGTGACATAAAGTCCACTAGATTGACACATAAGCTTTTCTAAGATGTGCTTCCGTCCGCAATCATTAGAGGTAATGCAAAGGAACTCTTTTCCGTTCTCATTATGCTTTTCCACATGGAATCCGTTGGCTCTTATATCTTTAAAGCTCAATAAGGTTCGATTTTCCTTAGGAGCGTAGAGAGCTTCAGTGACTTTAATCAAGGTGCCATTTGGCAATAGGAATTGGGCCATTCCATTTCCTTGAACTAAACCTGATAGCCCAGCCATCGTAGTCATAGAGGAATATGTAGGCAACATCTCTAAGAATAATTGACTATGTCGTAGAATGGTATGCGTAGTTGCACTATCCGCAAGACATTGTAGTTCATCCATTTCTCGAAAATAGGTCCTCGGAAAATTGCGTGAAAGTCGCCTGAAAAGTGGCCGGAAAAGTCATTGACTGGTCGTTGACCGGAGGGTTGACTGACGTTGACTGGGGAGATGACGTGGCTGTTGACGCTGAGACTGGTGCTGACTGGGCGATGACGTGGCAAGTGTTGATGTGGACGGGCTCTGGGCTGACCTGTATGGGCCGAGGGCAGCGACTGTGGACCTCAGGCCTGCTTTTGAGCCTAGGGCTGATCTGCTGGGCTGGGCTGGGCTATGCTTCTGCCTCCTTCTTTCTTTGTTTTTTCTTTTCTGCCGGTTCGGTTGCAGTCTTTTCTTGTGGCCGGTTTAGGTAACTTCAGGCCGGTTCCGGGATTAAAGTTTCCGGTTCAGGAAATCTGCGATCAGGTGGAGGCTGCTGGTGGAGTATAGATGCAGGAGGCGGTGATAAAACCTTTGAACCTAGTAGAGGGATTTTTGTCACTTCCAGGGGCCGGTTCGGTAGTTTTCCTGCAGGTTCTGGTGGTGGCGCTGCCAGTTCTAGATTCCTAGAACTGAGAGCTTCAAGGTGGGCTGCGGGGGTTTCTGGGATTTGGAGGCGCTACGAATTTAGGGTTTCAGGGTTAGGGAGTCGTGCTGATAACGTGTTGTAGAGAAACTGAAATTGAGAGGAATTTGCTGTATATTCTCATTGATAATAGGGGCCTCTTTATATAGATGTTTACAATACATAGAGTCTGAATCATACAAGGAAATATAATCTCTGGATTCTTCTAATTAAACCATATTACTACTAGTCAAGTAATCTAGAGTTTGGGCCAAACACAAATTAGGGTTTTACTTGAACAGATTTGAAATTTTCTTAAACTAAATTTATTCATTCGCCTATGAGATATGACCTATTGGTAAATTATAACTCCAACATTGTAAAGCTCATGGATTCGATTCTCACTCACATATGTAAGGGTGAGGTGGACTAAGAGATTTTTTATTTTTTAAATTCATTTAATATTTTGGCGTAGTTATTACTAATTAAGATCCAAAATCAATTCTTTTTAATTAGATTTAATAAATATATATTATTTGTTTGAGAACCAAAATCTTTTTTATAACTACTAATATTGCAAAAAATAATAATAATAATAATAAAAAACTATGATTTGGATTAACAAATTAAGAACTCTTTATTTATTTTTATTTTTTTGAAAAAGGGCCAGTACGGCTGCCCTTTAGCCTAAATCATTAATGAAACTACATAATACGTTTTTGTTTGGGGAGGAGGGGGGGTAGGATATGAAACCTGAACTCCAAATTACAATAAGCATAGAGAGAACATCTAGAGATAATAACAGAAGTAATATAAATTATGTATTCTGACATGCACCAATTAGTGGAGAGTGCACATCTGGCTACTCTATCAGCTTTGCAAAGGTGGTGACATACGGAATAGTAAATGCTTACTCGAAGCCATAATATACTAATAATATCAGATTTCCCACTATGTTGCCAAGGAAAAATGCATCCGGTGACATTTAGCTTCTTCCTGCCACAAGGAGGTTGCGACCATTTGGCAAAGCAAGGAACTTGCCGCCTTCAAGAATCAATTTTTGGTTCCGCCAGTGGATGAAAGTACACAAAAAATGTATGCAACTGCCTAACGAAATTCTTCATAGTTTAACTGATAGAGATTAAATTGGTTTGTGTTTAAGGATACCTAATTTGAGTGTCTGGCCCAAACTCTGATTACTTGACTAAGTTGTAATAGGGTTAGTCTTACCGATATCTAAGGAGATATTTCAATCATTGTATGATTCAGTTACCTTGGAAGATGCAGATTCTTTGCTTGCAATCCTCTATATAAAGAGATCCCTATTATTAATGAAAATACAACTCAATTCTCTCCCAATTTCAATTTTCCTACAACATGTTATCAGCACGAAACCCTAACTCTAAAACAAATAGCCAAAACCCTAAATTGAAATATGAAACCTTGAAACCCTATCTTCCTCCACTGCATATCTTGTGGCCCTCGATCTTAGGAGCCCAGAACCACCGACGGAATCCCAATAACCGGCCGAAAAAGTTTCGTACCGGCCCCTGGAAGCATAAACAAATTCTTCATCGGTTCGCCACCTTCCAGACTTCTACTTGCCACTAAACTTGGCCACCAGCAGCACCTCAACTCCAGGATTCAGGAACCAGAAGCAGAGACTCAAGAACCGGTCTAGAAGTTACTGAATCAGCTGCCTAAGTCATTGAACCGCAAGCAGACAAACAGACAGAAGCTATTTAGGGTAGTTCCTTCTAGTTTCGGCCACCACTGGCCAGAAGCATATTTTTTTGACCAACTTCCAGCCAAAGGTTCGGGCAACCCCCGTTTATCCTTTTCAAGGTAATTTTTCATTAATGTTCCCGCTTTTGTGTACTTTTCTTTAAGATTTCAATTCTTTTCTTATCTTCAGGACTTGCAACCTCCCTTGTTCTACCCCAATTTCTTCTTTCATAGGGAGACCTAAGCCGAACTGTGGAGCTTGTTGAGATCTCCAAATTTAGAGTTTGTTGAGAATATATGATTGACCATATACACATCATTGTTTCGATCTAATCCAATACCTCTTGGAATCGAATTTCTTAGGAGTGATTACGCTCAGGAATTCCTAATTTCGTGGAAGCGATTACGCTCAGAAATTTCTATTGTTTTCATGGTAGCTTTTTCTACTCCGAAACTAACCTTTTTTCTTATTCTCTTTCAGGATGAGTAACCTAAACAAACTGGACTTTACTCCATTGGGAACAACTGGCTCTGGATATCACAAGTGGGTTCGTGATGTCCGCTAGCATTTCAAGGCCCAAACAATCCCGGATACGATTCTTGAGCCTAGCTAGCACGTGCTAACTATTGAGCAAGCTCAAGCTTTGGAAGCAAATATAGCATCCTTGGAGGCAAATAAGGCGAAAGCCATCATCCTAATGACTAGTCATATGCATGATTCGCTCCAATATGAGTATATGAATGAAGAACACTCCAGAAGACTGTAGGTCTCACTCGAAGAACGCTTTGGCAACGTCCGTGACTCCCTACTTCCTGACCTAGAAGTGAGATGGCATAACCTCTCCACTTCTGTAATTTCAAGATAGATCTTGATTACAACTCGGAAGCACTTCGCATTAAATTCTTAATGAAATTCTGTGGTAAAGAGATCACATATGCGATGTTGAATGAGAGGACTTTCTCTACCTTCCCCGTCTCTAAGAGGACTCGATCTCTCTATCTTTCCCATCTCTGCTTTGATGGTTGCCAATTTTTATCTATATCATGGACATTCTAGGGAGTTCCATTTTTAGTGAAGCCTTTAACCCAAGACTTGGCGCATGTCTTTATAGTAGTAGAGAACATGCAATCAATGTATATAAATGTAACGTGCATATAGACTGGTCAAGTTTATAATAAATTCTTCACCGTCAATCTTCATAACCCATAACCACTTTGATGTGTTGACAAAATATCTACATCCTCAAGCACTTTTCTAAGGTAGATGCATGTACATAAGTATATATGAGCACCTATAAAAGATCAAACCTGCATGAAGTTAACCAAGGCACGATAGCAAAGACAAATGGCTTCCAATCCTGGAATTCTGACTGAATTTCCATGGAAACCTCTTGGAAACTTTAAGGTCTTCGTGTTTTTATTTATTCTGATAGATGTTTATTTCCATTTATATATTTAAGTGTACTAACTCTCTTGTTAATTTGGTTGTGTGGTGCACAGTACGTGGTGGTGGCTCCCTGGGTGATACACAGCACATACTTGTTCATTGTTAATGACGGAGACAACAGAGATCTATCTTACTTCCTCATATTTCCATTCATGTTGTTTAGGATGCTCCACAACCAGTTATGGATCTCCCTTTCTCGATATAAAACCTCCAAAGGCAGCGGTCGGATCATCGACAAGGGCCTAGAGTTCGAACAAGTTGACAGAGAAAGAAACTGGTCAGTAGGCTTCGTCTTTAGCTAGGATTTTCAGAGGGATCAATTAAATAATGATTTTCTGGGTTTACTAACACCTATAATTTTTGTATTTTTTTGTTTTTGTTTTATTGGACAGGGATGATCAAATTATAGTCAATGGACTATTGTTCTTCCTAGGCAGCAGGCACTTGCCCGGAGGTGATAACCTACCGATGTGGAGAGGAGAAGGATTCGTTTTAACATTTCTGCTTCATGTTGGTCCGGTGGAGTTTCTCTACTATTGGTTGCATAGAGCTCTGCACCACCATTACCTTTACTCTCGCTACCATTCTCACCACCATTCCTCCATTGTCACTGAGCCAATTTCTTGTAAGACCTAATTCGATCCACCAGGAGTATACTTTCTTTTCTAGGTAATTAATAGAGCCCTGCTCACCTAATAAACAATTTTTAAGGGACTGTGAAGGACGAGTGAATTTGATGGCTGAAAACAAATACACAGTTTTAAGTTGTTATAATTTCAGCTTTTAAATTTAATACATCTGTTTGAGATGCATTTATCCCTCACAGTCCTTTAAAACTGTCTCTTAGGTGAGTGGGATGAAATCAGCTGTCCCAATTATCCTATCCCAATTCTGTCCCTTCAACATGATTGGTCCATAGAAATTAAAAAACATATTTTCTTAATCTTTTGTCCCATTTTTTAATCTATGTGGACCAATTATGTTTAGGGGACAGAATTGAGACGCAAAAATCTGGGACAGCTGATTTCATCTCTAGGTGAGTAAAACTGGTAATTAATATATTAATCAAGATAGCTAGTTTTACGAGAATAGTACTTATTGGTACTTCTCCAATATTGCTCCATGGGGAACTATACCAATATATTAACTCAAGTGCTTATAATGTATCACATCTCTAACACAAGCGTGACGGCCTGTGACCTGGTTTGATTATTTGGTTCACAAAAGTGGTCAAAATAAGAAATTGGATCTGCGTGTTATCTTTTGTACATGTTAATATCCTGTTACATCTTCATTACCTAATTGTGATTCTAATTATTTAATTCACAAATTATTCGCAAACTAAATGAATTTCTCAAAAAAAAAAAAAAAACACCCATTTTCTGAACTATTCTCAAAGATTCTGAAAATTTCCTTTTATTTTATTTTATTTTTATTTTTTTTAAGTCAGTCTAATTATTGGCAAATATGTATTATTCTTGAATTTTTCAATTAAAAAATATAAAAAAATTTATTTTTTAAATTAAAAAGTCAAGTTTAAGATTAATTTTGAATTTTAAAATTTTATATTAAAAAATTATACAATTAATAGTATTATTTACACTTTTCATTTATTAAATAACTTATATGTATTGAAGATTTGTATATCCAAATGGTAATATTTTAAAAATTTATGATTTACCTTCGGTTTTTTTTTTCTTCAAAATTTATGTTTCAGAAATCATACAACTACATACAAGTACTAGAAATAACAAATATCAATCCCTTTTTTATATACATATTTTTCATTACAATTCGTTTTTAACATGTATGAATTGAATTTTATAATTTGCCGTTTCCGTATTTTATGACAGAATTTTTCATAGTATTTTTCACTAAAATTTACTGAATTATTCACGTATATATTTTTAATGTTTAATTTTCATCCCAAATATTACTAATTAGGATTGTGATATATGTCAAATAACATTAAACCGCCGACAAAGGGGGTGTTAGGGAGGTAAAGAAAAGTGTCACTATCGTCCTCTGTGGGGAGACATCATTTCAACAATTTATCACCTTTTTATTGCTCCTCTTCAATGCCCTCTTTTTTAAAAGTTAATGTTTGGTTTGGAATTCTCCATATGTGAAGATTTTGGTATGAAATATATACCTGGTTCTTTTTGCCATTTCATCGGATCCAAACTGCCAAGAGTTTGGAGGAAATTAAAGATTGATGAATATGATAATTGAGTTATATGTTGCAGAAGAAAAGTTCATAATAAATCACTTCTATGTGTTAGAGAATTTAATCTCTCCGCCACTCAAGTATTAGAAATAGAGATTGAAAGAAGAAATAACCAAGAAAAGAAGACAATATCATTGCCTACGTCCTCGGAGAGTTTCACATTCACTAATGAGAGAATTACACAAGTACAAGATTACACCGCTCAAGTTTATGCCCAACCCAAGCCCTTGTATCCAATAGGATAGCCCTTGTACACCCTCTCTCAACCTAGAAGATCACTCTACCCCAAGAGTTATTCACACTCTTGAGCACAACGTACTCACTTTGCTTCTATACACGAAAACCCTTAGAGTTGCTCTTTTCCTCTCCTTGCTTGCCTCCGCACAAGCTTCATCTATTTATACCATTGATAGAAGTCTCTAGACTCACTTCATCGATGCTCATACATGAATCAACAACCCATCTCCCATATTAACTCCCTAGGAAGACTAAAAGGTCAAAACATGAATTTAACTATGCATTTCTTCCCAGTGCATGCACTTGACCATGCATTTATACCCAGTGCATGCACTTGACCATGCACCAATTTTCCATGCATAAGTTGTCACCTTAAATGCACAAACAATTAATACCATACATTCGTGCCACATGCAAAATATCTCCACCAAAGAGGGATAGACAACAAACCCAATTCCCCCTAATGATTTTTATTTTTTGAAAGAGGCACGTTTTTATTCACTTTTACTTTAGGTTTATACAAGCATAATTTCAACATGAAAATTTGACAAGATCAATATTTCTATTGTATCATTGCAGCTGTAACTCACCCATTTTTGGAGCACATGGCATATTTCCTCCTTTTCTTCATACCCATTTCCACAATGGTATTGACGGGAACAGGTTCAATCATAACCTATGCAGTTTATATTACTTACATTGACTTTATGAACAACATGGGACACTGTAACTTCGAGCTCATTCCAAAATGGATTTTCTCTCTTTTTCCTCCGCTCAAGTATATCATGTATACCCCATCGTAAGTATTCTTTACTTTCATGTAATCTTAGCTTGATAAGTTATAAGAAAGTGTAATGTTGTTTTCTGCTGGTACCAAGAAATTCTTAGTCAGCTACCATCAGATATTGATCTGAGAGTTAAAAAAGAAACAATTCAAAATTTATTTTTTTTCACCATTGCATTTAGCCTAGTACTACCATCAAATCTTGCTATATCGATGTGAGGAGCTAGTCTATCATTAATATATATGGATACCTAAATCTACCTATGCGGAACCTGATATGCAGGTACCACTCTTTGCATCACACCCTATTTCGAACCAATTATTGCCTCTTCATGCCACTTTATGATTACATTTATGGCACCATGGAAAAGACTAGTGATGAACTATATGAATCTTCACTCCGAAGAGACGATGAAGCTCCAGATGTGTTGCATCTAACCCATCTTACAACACCCGACTCCATTTATCAACTTCCATTGGGATTTGCTTCCTTGGCCTCTAAGCCGCACACTTCAACATGGTACATGTGGTTGATGTGGCCTGTCACATTTTGGCCGATGATGCTCACTTGGATTTATGGTCGCACATTTGTGGTTGAGAGGCAGCGGTTTGGTAAACTCAAATTACAAACTTGGGCGATCCCAAAATACAATTTGCAAGTAAGATGTACAAAAAACTTCAACCTTTGTTCTTTATTGATTCTCGTTCATTAATATCATTTCCAAATCAGTTGATTTAATTTTATGACTTGCAGTACTCCTTGCCATGGCAAAATGAAGCTATTAACAGTTTGATTGAGGAAGCTATACTTAAAGCAGAGCAAAAAGGTGTCAAAGTCGTAAGTTTGGGGCTCTTGAACCAGGCAAGTCTCTTATCTACTAATTTTTTATTATGTTTATTTTTCTATACTGAGATAGACTATAATCACCGATTTCTTTCTTATTAAGAGAAAGAAAAAATCTAAAGGAAAAAGACAAAAAAAAAAAATACTCTACATATGTGTTAAAGTGGATCCACATTGATTTGGTCTTCTCATCAAGTCATGATGAACATCAGTACTAAGGGCTCCACATTGTGTTGTACACTTGTACGGATTGAAAATTTAAAACAAGAGTGGGTGATAGTGGGAAAAGTTGAATTTGAGGGTGTCGTGGTTTGGAGGCTTACTTTGCATAAATCTAATTGTTGAGTAATTTATATGAGAAATCACTTTGTGATAAATGATTATAAATTTTTGAATTACAGGGTGAGGAGCTGAATAGATATGGTGGTCTATATACTGGGAGATATCCTCAGCTGAAAGTAAAGGTAGTAGATGGAAGTAGCTTAGCTGTGGCTGTAATCCTCAACAACATACCAAAAGAGACAACCCAAGTTGTTCTACAGGCAACCTTACAAAGGTCGCTTATGCAATTGCATTTGCTTTGGGCCAGAGGGGAATTGAGGTACCTATTTATTAAATATATGTGAAGTCATAACTCGAATCGAAGCCATGAAGAAGAATCTGTTTTTCGTTCCTATATATCTTCAAACCATGTGAAATGGGTTTATTTCAGGTAGCTAAGTTATACAAGGATGAGTATTTGAAGCTCACCAAATCATTAAGTGCTACTAAGAGTGAGGTGGTTCTTGAAAAAGGCTCTGCTTCAAAGGTATACTCGCAACCCTTGTAACAAAATATTCTCATTTGGCCAAGGCAACTTTTTACCCTCGGTCTAGGGGGTTTTTTTTTTTTTTCCTAGTCGATCAAACATACTACATTAAATTTGCAGATTTGGTTGGTGGGAGATGGATTGAGTAAAGAAGACCAACTAAATGCGCCAAAAGGAACAATGTTTGTTCCCTTCTCCCAATTCCCCCTAAAAAAGTTGCGCACGGACTGCTTCTACCACTTCACTCCAGCAATGAAGATCCCCAAGTCTCTTGAGAATGTTTACTCGTGTGAGGTAGTAATAGTTTCCAATTAATCAACTTCTTCGTCCATAATTTTTCAGAATTTAACCAATTACATTTTGATATCTAGAACTGGTTGCCGAGAAGGGTGATGAGCGCATGGCGCATAGCCGGAATAGTGCACGCCTTGGAAGGTTGGAATGAACATGAGTGTGGTTACGCCATGTCCGACATTGACAAGGTTTGGGAAGCTACGCTTCGACATGGCTTTCAGCCTCTGATCCCCAATGCTACTCCGAACAAATATTAAGTTGTGACCTCTTCAACAATGCATTACCTATATGCAATCTCATGTTTAATTTATTGCAAATTATGTGGATTTATGAGCCATCATTTATTGTATGAGTACTTAAAACATTACCTTTAGGAATACAGGGCCGTGGGTTGTTCAAGGATGAAGCTTTAAGAAATTCCTTTTAGGACTCATATATGAATAAACATTTATTTTAGAAAAGGAAGTGTGCAAGAAAATACCTTACTACATAGCTTGAAGAAGGCAAGTGTCACTAAATTAACTATGAAGTGATACTCTGGTCCATATCCGTCTACTCCCTTATTTAGTTGTCTCATTTAGTTCACAACTATCCATTCCTAAAAAGTTTTGGCAGAGAAGATCCAACAATTAATGGATAATATTAACAACAACAACAAAAAACAACAACAACAAAATATTATTATTGTTACTAATAATGGGTTCCAAATATGATCAGCATAAGATGAAACATTCTTCTTTCATTTTTTTAAGGAGAATTCTATAAATTGTCATTCAACTATGACTCATTCGACACTTTGGTCACTCAAATTTCAAATATGTCACTTTGGTCACTCAACTATTACTCTATCAATCACTTTAGTCACCCAAGGGGTATTTTATCTCACTTTAATCACTTCTCTCAATCATTCTAATACAGATTTCTGAATTTTTCACAATTGGTTGGACAAAAATATCATTAATATTGTGGCAAATAAAAAAAATTTAATGAAAAAAATTAACAAAGTGACTAAAATGAATAACAAAGTTACAGTTGCGTGACCAAAGTGATATATTTAAAAGATAAGTAACCAAAGCGTCAAATAGGTAAAAGTTGAGTAACCATTTGTGATATTCTCTTTTTTATTTTTATTTTTATTAAATGTCATCAATTATGCAATTCAACAAGCAACACAATAATAACATATCCCTAAGGGGCCAACAAAGAAAGCTATTACTCAGTGTACATTACTCTAGTATACCCTTCCCACAGATATACTATAAAAGGAAAATGTCCAAATACCCTAATTTTGGGAAAATTATTCCCCATTCCCCCACCAAACTTATGGATTTCCCCATTACCCATAAGATAATTGGCTTTATTCCCTAATACCCAATTAAGTTTATTTTTTTTTTAATTGTTTTTTGTTTATTTTTGAGACTATTTTTCCCTCCCTCCTTTCTCAAATAGAGGTAAAGTGGGGAAGAGAGTGGGATCACCAGAGAGTTAGCCAGAACCTCACCTGACTTTGCCGGAACCTCGTTGGAGGTCACCAGAGGTCCAGGGGAGGATCATCAGAGATCTAATAAAAGTTTTAGGAGGTTAATTTATTGACCTCCAATAAAAGCTGTTATTGCCCCCAAATAAAAGTTTTATTGTCCCCCAATATGGAATAGCTTGTGATCTATTGAATCTTCAGTACACAAAAAGGAAGAAAACAAAAGGAGTTTTCATATATATATATATATATATATAATACTTTTAGAGTGGTCCACCAACTCCCAAACTTTACTAGAACCTTGTTAGAGGTCATCAGACCATCCTTGGAGGTCCACAGGGAGGTCGTCATAGACTCATAAAAGTTAAGGTTATTATCACAAATGATACCTGAACTATATCTCAATCTTATCGATGGTACCTGAACTTCAATTTTGATCACTACCAGTACTCGAACTTTTCGATTTCATTTTAAATAGTACCTAGAGCCACCTCCGGTCACTATTCTGACTAAAAACGGCATGTGGGGCGGTCATAGTGATGATTTTTGATGATTTCAATGGTTGCGATCATACATAGTGATGATTTATTGGTAATACACTTGCCTTGAACTTTTTTTTATTTTTTTATTTTTTAGATTTGGCTTTTTTGGCAGGAATAGTGACTGAAGGTGGCCTTAGCTACCATTTAAAATGAAATCGAAAAGTTCGGGTACTAGTTGTGATCAAATTAAAGCTCAGGTACCATTAATAAAATAGAGGATAAGTTCAGGTACCATTTGTGATAATAACACTAAAAGTTTTAAGAGATTTATTGACATGCAATAAAAGCTTTTATTGCCCTATCCCCCCCCCCGAAAATAAAGGTCAATGAAAGTTTTATTGCCTCCTAATATGAGATAGCTTGTAATCTTCAATACACAAAAAAGGAAGTGAAAAAAAAAAGGATTTTTCATATGAAAAAAAAAATATTGAGAGTGGTCCACCAACTCACTAGTTTGTGCTTCATGGACCCAATCCAATAGTATGTGTTTAAGGAAGTTTATTGACCCCAATAAAGCCCCATAATAAAAGTTTTTTTCCCCCCCCCCCCCCCAAATAAAAGTTACTTTGAGAGTGGTCCACCAATTTAATAGTATGTGGTTCATAGACACACACACACACACCATCCATAATCTTCAATACACAAAAAGGGAAGTAAAAAAAGGACTTTTCATATGAAAAAAAACTTACAAAGTAAATTTTCTTTTCTTGACCTAAAGATTTAAAATTAGGCAAACAAGAACCTCAGTATATGTTCCTAACTGGCCCGAAACTCTTGAGTTTGAGAGCTAGTATTGATTAAGAAAGGAGTACTATCTCAATACAAAGCTGTCTATAGAACACTTCCAGAGTATCTTCATGTCCTAATCAATATTTAATACCAGATGGAATTAAGCAAAGTAGTTGTGAGGAAAGATCGAGATCACCAAGTTGTTAGATGCAAAATAACTCTTTTTCTTGATACCTGTATGGACTCAAATGTCAACTAATATAAGTAAATTGGTTGAGGACTTGAGGCCATGGAGATTCTCTCGTACAACCCAAATGTTAAAAACTACACCAAAAAATTGAAACTATATTTACTATTCAGTCAGCGAATATAAGATAGAGCATATAATCTTGAAATAGTTTGATGCTAGCAGCTCTATATGTGTATATAGTTTCTACATATTACATAAACAAGGTTGAGAAAGAATCAAATACTTTATATGAATCATTTGGTGCCACATATCCCCATTAATATTCCAAGGTTTCAGGGATCTTAGGTCCCATTTGTGATTGCTTTCCTTTTAAAAAAAAAAAAATCAGTTTTTGTCTAAAATTTTAGATTTTATTGTTAGGGAAATGATGGAAAAGGTCACATTAGAGTGTGAAATGATAAAAAGGTCACCTAGTTTCCTACTTGATAAAAAGATCCATTATGAATTGTTAATAATATTAATTTAGTCCTTATTAATAATGATGTGATGTTAAAAAATGTCAGTTTTTAATTTTTCTGATTCCCATTATGCCCTTAAAGTCAACAATCCTAGAGCTCAAATCTTCTCTCTCTTGTTCTTGGCTATTTCGGAGAGAGACAAAGGGAAGGAGCAAAAAATTTCCAATTCCCGTCAAATTCTGGAACCGGAGGGCGGCGGCGGCTCGATTCTGGCGAATGTGCTTTGCTGCATCCGTGATCATCGGCGCATGTGCTTCTGATTCGTCGTCGATTGCTGATCGCGACTTGTGGTATTGGACTTTGAATTTTCGATCTGTTTTTCTCGGTTGCATCGACTCTTGCATGAAATCTTCATAGTTTTTTTTTGTCATTTTGTTGGAGTAGGAGTGAATTGTAAGGTTATCTCAATGTCTAAGATCTCATACCAATTAGTGGCTACGCCTACTGGCTTGGCCTCAGTGTCCACTATTCCGGCGTGCAAGGTAATTCGTCTATTTTCTTTCACTATTTCAATTTTAGATTTGCTGGCATACATCAAATGAAAATCTGGCTTACAAATTATGTTGTTTATGTTCTACACAAGAAACACTTGTAATTTGGATCTAAATGAATAGTCAAAATCTCGGTCCAGGTTAATTAGTTTTCATCATCAGAAAGATTCTAAGCAGTACAATCAAATTTTGCGTTGCACAGCCACCAATTTGGTTGAGTTAATGAATTGAATTCCTTTTTTGGTTTGGTCTATTAACGTGAAAACCTGTTCATCTAAAGAGAAAAAAGTTTGAAAAACATGGAACATGGAGTGGACTCGGTTGTAAATTTGAGTGATCAATTCATGTTTGCTGGTTAAGAAGTGATTTTTATTATAATTCATGTTCTTGGGAGGGAAATAGATTTGTGTAATGAAGTACTAGACTTGGTTATCTATTTCCTCACTCTCACAGTCTCACATGTGTATCTGGTTTATGTGTTTTTAGTAATTTGGTAAGGTAGTGATTGCATGTATGTTCTTGGATGAGAAAATTGACAATGTGAGATTGCAATAATTTGGTAAGATAGTGATTGCAATAATTTGGTAAGGTAGTGTCTCGTTCTTTGCTTTTTCCAATGAGCCATCTTAAGTTATGTCTTGTTGTAGTTCTGAAATTTTAGTTTTTGAAAGAAACAAATGTGCCCCTTAATGCCAGAATTTCAAGTGTACAGTGTACTGTGTAATTAAGTGATGAAAACCGATGAATTAAGTAGATAGAGCTGTGACCTAAGAAACAAGTCGATAAAGTTAAGTATAGACTTATGTGGTGAACTTACAAGGCATGATAATTTCCAGGTCAATCAGTTGGTTCAGGTTGCACAGAAGTGCCAGAGTACGATTGCTGAAAGTGGATGTGATGGGGTTTCTCAACAGGATCTACAAGTAAATAGTAATTTGTGAGTTTTTGAGGCAATCAACCAGTTTGGTATTCAATTTTAATGTTTCCTCATAAAGAAGTAGGGCTTCATTGATGTTGTTTGTTTTTCCTTCGGGGTTCTGACAGCTGGGTGGTAGCTAGCAAAGAGTTTGGAGTTGCAGTCGCTGAATGACTTGGACTTTTCTAAAAGTTTTGTGAGGTGTTTACAGGTATAAATTATTGCATTCATGGACGTGATTGTTAAGTTAGAATATAATGTGCAGTTTTTATGTTATGTATATCTTTATACTTGAATTTTATTTTAGCTGCTAAATTTCTAACTTTTAACAGATATCAGAGCTTGTGAACAGCATGAAAGATTTTATCGAATTTGGCCGGGAAAACAAAGTTGGCCCAATTGGTATTGTCCTGTTTTTCAATTCCTCTTTCCATTTTGTAATTCTCTGCTGCTGCTTTGCATGGAGTTCAGCATATTGTTAGTAATTTGTTGTGCAATTAGTTGTATATTTGTATTCCAGCACCATCTTAGACAGATATCCGCTTGGTATTGCTTGTAGCTTTAATTTACTCATTCCATAAGTTAACAATCTTCTGGTGAAGTAGTTGTAGTGTTCAATTTGGAGCTAATAGGCATGCTTCTCGAGTATTATGTTTAATTAAGTTAATGGAGGTTTTGGACATGGTGGATCTGGACTTGATTGGAATCACCTTGTTGTCGTCTTCACATCTTTCTTGTAGGAAGTAATGTTGCTCTTGTTTCTTGTATTTGATATATAATGCGGTGAAGTTGTTATTTAGCTACTTATTTCTTGCTCTCATTGATTCTTTCTCATTTCCTTCCTCCTCTTTGTTGTGCCAAACTTTTTGTGAGCTCCTGTGTTTTGCTTGTTGCTTGTTTTAGTTGTTGATTCTATTTCTTTATATTGTTTTCTTTGTTTTAGTTGAAGGTCTATTTCTTTATTGTTTTAGTTGTGCCCTTCAAGCCTAAAACACGTCTATAACTTTATATTCAAAATCCCATAGCCCAATTTTTCTCTATTTTTGATCAGAAATCCCAAAACCTACGATGAAGACGTGGCGGCTGATGAATACAATGACATTTCCGGCGAGATGTTCGACTGGCTCCTGCGAGATGTTCGACGGGCTCGAACAAAGCGACGATGAAATTGAAATGGAGTCGTCTGTGGCTGATGCAGAGTTGGTGATTCGGGATGAGGAATTCAGGTGGCAGAGAGTGGAAAAGCTCTGCGAAGATGTGAAGCAGTTCGGCGAGGAAATGATTGAAGATGGCTCTCTCGCCTCCATCTACGATTTCCGAATCGATAAATTTCAGGTCTGTTTTGATTTTTACTATACACATTTTCTGATTTTATGTATCAAATGATTATGAGTTACAGATCTATTAGTTAATTTGGGATATCGACTTCGGAAATTCAAGCCATATTAGGCTACTAGTTAGGGATCCACGTGCTGATCATAGATTCATAATAATAGACTATTGGCTCATATTTTGGTTCTAATATTGTATACTCGATCACAATCAAAAGATTGCACAGTGAAGGCTATATTTAGTGCAAAGTACTAATTAAAAGAAAGCTCTGGTTTTGCTTATCACTTTATTGGTTAATTGAGTTTCTTTCAGTCCAGATGAAGCTTTTAGCTAAATGGTCTACGTTTGTGATTATGCTTTAGTTTTCTATGGTCCTATGCAGTGGTTGATTATGATGCTTGTATATTTATCTATATTATGAGTAGTGGCCTTCTGTAGGGTTTCTCTGTATGAAAACATATATATACTTGGTTAGTTGGCTGGTGTTTAACTGTTTTTGATCAGCTAATGTTCTATTTCGTGACAGGAAATAGAACTAATGTAATGTGGAACCTGAATAAGCTGCAACACATCCAGAATTTAAATTATTCCTAGTATGTTTCTTGGTCTGCCTTAATTTTGTACCAAGTTATGGGCCTTCTAGATGCAATCATAGTAGAACTAGGACTATATGATTTTTTTTTCTTCGATGAACTAGGATTGTATGAGTGGCAACTAGCATTTCTCTTTGTTTCCAATTATTTTTTGAATCAGCTTACATTTAGGACAAGATTTGATTTGGCTTGCTAATATATAGCTTCTCAAACAATTTCTGTTCTGATTAAAAGAACATGAATGATAGAACTCGCTGATGATTATTTCCCATTTTTCAGTTCTGGAGGTGTAGTCTTGGCTTCTCAAGATGGGAAGATTGTGCGTGACAACACTCTCGATGCACGGTTGGATGTTGTATTCAGTATTCTGTAAAAAAACTTCCTGAGGTATTTCTCTAGCAATTTTGATTAATCTTTACATTTTATCTTTTACCCGTCTTTAGTATTGCACGCTCGTTACATAGATGGCATGACTTGTGCTGGTTTATGTAATCAGTCTCAGCTTTTATAGTTACTTATCATGTTTTCTGGAACAGCACTTAAACTTAGCTTTTGTTATTCTTTATGCAGATCCACATAAGGCTTTTCAATCAGGTTGTTGCATAATGGGAAGAATTATATTTCAAGTCATTAGTTCCAGGCATGGTCTTTGACCAAAGGATCTATTGCTCAGTTGTTTATTTATGTATTTCCAATTTTCATGTTCTCTGAAGAACTTTCATGGTAAATTAGCAAATTAGCTTTCTAGAAATAGTACAGTGCCTGTATAACATTTCATATCACTGGCCAGGTCACATTGCATGTAACTAACCAAGTAACTGACCATGTCACTAACCAAGTAACTGTCAGTAGCCAAGTCACTGTTTATTACATGTCACTAACTAAGTAATTGACCATGTCACTAACCAAGTAACTGTCAGTAGCCAAGTCACTGTTAATTACATGTCACTAACCAAGTAACTGACCATGTCACTAACTAAGTAACTGACCATGTCACTAACCAAGTAACTGTCAGTAGTTAAGTCACTGTTAATCACATGTCACTAACCAAGTAACTGACCATGTCACTAACCAAGTAACTGTCAGTTTCCAAGTCACAAGTTAATAGCCACGTCACTGTTAATCACATGTCACTAACTAAGTAACTGACCATGTCACTAACCAAGTAACTGTCAGTAGCCAAGTCACAAGTTAATAGCCAAGTCACTATTAATCACATGTCACTAACCAAGTAACTGACCATGTCACTAACCAAGTAACTGTCAGTAGCCAAGTCACAAGTTAATAGCCAAGTCACTATTAATCACATGTCACTAACCAAGTAACTGACCATGTCACTAACCAAGTAACTGTCAGTAGCCAAGTCACAAGTTAATAGCTAAGTTACTGTTAATCACATGTCACTAACTAAGTAACTGACCGAGTTAGTTTACATGTCACTGACCATGTCAATAGCCAAGTCAGAAGTTAATAGTCAAATCACTGTTAATTACATGTCACTAACTAAGTAACTGACCGAGTCACTTTACATGTCACTGACTATGTCACTAACCAAGTAACTGTTAATCACATGTCACTAACTAAGTCATTGGCCAAATCACATTGCATGCCACTGACCATATCTCATAAACTAAAGGTATGCCCTTCTTTTCTTTTCTTACCAAATTTTGATATTGCAAAGATTACGTTGTCATTCTAGTAAATGTACTCTATCAGCAATCTCATTCTCTTGTGGATTTTAATTTAATGTTAATTGCTCAGACCATAGATTTAATGAACTACTCGCAGGTCAAATCATGAAATAGCAAGTCTTTCTTTGCTTGTATGTGAGAACATAATGTTTGCAGTATTACAACCAACACTCATCAATTATATCATACAGATTGCACAAAGAACTATATCATACAAATTGGTCCAAAAGAACTCATCAATCATCATCATCAAATTGGTCCAACATGTGTTCTCCAACCAAAAGGAAAGCTGGGCTTCAACATCAGAGTACCATAGTCCCCAACCAAAATAAGAAAAACCTGTAAAGGAAGCCAAAGTCAGTTCAACACTACTAAAGACAAAACAGCGATATAATTAAGTTCCGTAGAGTAAAATAAGTAAATAGCTAAACTCACCTTGCTGTCGTGTCATCATAGCTCCTATTGGGTATCCTGAAGCATTGCTAGTAAGAACCACATATTTGACACTTCATAAAGATAATTTGACACACACAAATATGAAGTAGACAATAGTGACGACAACTCCAAGCAAGAAATGAAATTTAAATCAAATTTGTATCTGCACACAACGTAAAGCTTCTCTAAGATTGGAGCACATATATTAAAAAATTGATAACAGTAACCTATAGAAATAACCTACCAGATGTAAAATGGAAGGGATCATTCACAATACACAAACAGAACATAAGCCTCCAAAACATTGGTTCTTACCAATTATAGAAGCACAATGCATATATGTATAGGGTTCATCGCCAGTAAGCAATTCCCACATAACAATCCTAAATGAGTAAACATCAATCTACAAGATCAAAATAACAACACATGACAACTCGGAAGCTAGTCACCAATTTGAAGAGTCAATAATCATAAGAGCCCGAAAATTCAACATATGTATAAAGGTGGCATCAGTATTACCTTCACTGTCACCATATGACTTTTCCCATTCAAAGCTCAGGTGCCATCCAAGGCAAAGTTCCATGAACAGCTCCAGACATTAATGTCTGTTGTTTGACTTTTATTTACAATCCCAAATCACCAATCTAAAGAATGCACATATGATGCGAGTCCCAACACATGCATGGTTAGAAAAACTACGGGTGAAAAGACACTACAAGTGAAAAGAAGGTAATTAAACCAGCCAACCTTGCATACAGGCGCTGTGGATCTCTCATATTTACCAACAGATTTTCACACTCCAAATCAAGATGTACTATATTTTTTCCATGCAGATACTCCATCCCAAATGTAGCATCAATAGCTATAGTCAATCGTTTATGACGATCAATTGTTCTAATAAAAGAATGAAGGATAGATTCATCATACACTTGAGCAAACAGAACCTGAAAAATCAATATTGCATCAAAACCCTATCCTTCTTATCATGATTCATAACCATGGAGAAAACATAACGAAATGAGAAAGAAAAACTAAAAAGAGAAAAAGGTCTTGAGTATTTTCGGAACTCTGCCACCCTTATAACTCTGATGACCACCACCCAATTTACAGAAATTTGTCTACAACAATTCTTAGAATCAAACCCGATATACTTCAAGCGCACCAATACAGTGCTCGAAAAACACACCAAGTAGATAACTCCAAATGTTTCATCGAAGATTAGCCACAGAGCAAACAACCATTAACTAAACTATATATATGATAAACCCTGCAGACTAAAGCTTAAGTGCTTCCGTTTATAATCAAACCAGCTCAACCCCACTTTAATTCATCTTAATTTCATTGGAATATGACAATTCTGATTCAAGACATGAATATCTCACATAATATCAATTGAAAGCTAATCATCCAATAAGTGAAAATCGGAATGAGTATTAATGAGAATGAGAATGACAACTAACAGTAAAATCCCTAATTCAACCGAAAACGAAAGGAAAGAATCGAGAAGAGTACCTTCCTGAACTTCCTCGCCGGCGGTCTGTTCTCCAGAAACTTGAGAAACATCCAGTCGAGTGGCGCCATCGCCGCTCCAGACGTCGCCGAAGCCGCGAGCCCTTCTCCACCGCCATTCATTTCTCTCACCACTACTTATAATCGCGAAAAAATTTACCGAATTGTGAAAAACATGAATCAGAAATCTATCATGCATCGATCTGAAAACCAAAGCGTGAATCTTACGGCGAGATTAACAAACAAGTGGACAAGCACGGCGATGAGGTGGTAATTCTCGACCAGAAAGAGAAGGAACTTGAAGCTGGATTCGTCGCCGGAGCCGAGCCTCGGCGCCATTGTCACAGATTTCGAACAGATAGCTCCCGAAAACTCAAACCTTAACCTAGCCTTCTCCTCCGTCGCCACCGCGATGTCACAAACTCCTAGTCCGATCAAACCCCGACGAATTTAGAAACAGTGACTTAGATCGCGGCGATTGCAATCACATTATCAGACTGGGAATTTAGAGAGAGAGAGAGAGAGATTGGTAAGGGTCGAGAATGATTCAGACGAGATTGGATAACAGGAGGGAGGGAGAGGTGTCAGTGGCATCTTTTGTAATTACTCTTACTTTTAGTGGCAGGTTATTAAAAGGTGACCTTAATTATCATAGAGACTTTTGTGTTATCTGATTTATAATAAGACACTTCAAAATAACTTTTTTATCATTATCCCTTTATTGTTTTGTAAATAAATAAAAAGTAGCTTTAATTGAAAATTATAGGTCACTGGAAGCAAATTTTAGAAGCAGCCAAAAGGTTGCTTTTAGAAACTGTTGTGGATCAAAACATGCTCTGAAGTTGTTTTATATACTGACAACACTTTTAAAAATATTATTTACCAAACAAGAAACTATTCTAATTCATAGCTGATTATTCTCACAACACAGCGGTAGCAGTTTTTTTAAAAAGTTACAGCAATCCCAAACTATCCCTTAATAAACTGAAGCAATATATATAATCCATTGAAAAGTAATGAATCACAAACACCTGGTGGGCATGAATCAATGAATCTGGGTTGAGCTTTTCTGCTGCTGTTTTTACTGGGCTGATGTCCACCTTGTGAGAATCAAAGGCCAAACAGAGTCTGATCCAAATTCACCTTCTCTCAAACCTCTGATTATCGCACTTCCGACTCGTTCTCTAGATTGCTCCTCTTGCGATCGGGTTTGACTATCGCACCTCTGACTCATTCTCTGGGTTGCTTCTCCTAGTGATCAAGTTCTTGTTGCTGCCAGTCTAGTTCATCAGAGATTTTGTGTGAGGGCATGACAGATGAGATGGAGAAAGGAGGAGGAGGAGGAGGAGAGAGACAATGGTGACGCCATTGACGGAATGGCCTTTGGCCGGGATGATTCACATGTCGGTGGCTTCGATTATCGCCTGCTCATCAGAATCTGGCAATAGAGCATTGTGGTTGGGAGAGAGAGAGAGAGAGAGAGAGAGAGAGAGAGAGAGAGAGAGATAGGTAATTTTTGAATTTTAGGAGTCTAAGAGTGTATTTTTGTTTTAAATAGGGTGAGTGCGAATTCTAATATGTTGGTAGAGTGAGTGAGACTGTTTTGGTTAAAATTTAGGCATTGGTTCAAGGCCCTTACTATAAAAAGCATATATACCCCTAATACACTCACATTTAATTTAATTAATTAAGCTAAACATATATATATATATATATATATATATATATGGTACTTCAAAAATGAAATAATTTAACAACAGAGCTGCCAATTTTCTTGTCGATCTTCTCCAGACATGCAAAAATAGAAGGAGATCGATGAAGTGTCCTCAATTGAGGTAATCACCTCCTCAACTGAACTTGGACCCTCCACCACAGTATCACAAGCGGGGAGCCCTTATTCCAATTGAAGGCCCACCTGGCCTAACAAGACCAAACCCTAATCTGAGCAGCAACTTTGAAGAAAACTACCGCAGCACTAGCAATGTCTCTGACATGAATCTTTAGCAAACCATGCTGGAACAAATCCCAACTTGCAGTGTCGTTGACGCCATCGCGAGTAGAAGGCCAAGATGTGTCCCAGCCTTCAACTTCGTTTCTGCTGCCACGACCACCGTTGTCACTCCTAAATCTCCGTTGCCATATGAGGCATAACATCAACCCACTCTAACCTTCCTACTAGCATTGCCACTACCATCTGGTTTCCAATCACCTCCAGGTGCTGTCTGCCATGCTGCCCCAAAAGTCATACCATCTCTGAGGATTAACGACCTGAAACCAATCCAATACTAGATCGGCCCCCAACCGCTGTGCCTAGCATTAGCAATAGCCAAATCAAGAGGGACATGCAAGTAACTCCATCCACAAAATGAATTACAAAGGAGGGCGAGTCTTGATCTAAGGTAAATCACCTCCTCTAACCAAAGAGAGAGACAGACGAGGAGGTTCTTCGTCGCCGCTTGCCTGAGAGAGAAACATACGATATTTCTCTTGAGAGAGAGTCAGAGACATCATTGTATAGTTGCTCGACGTATCAACTGATCCATTTGTGCAACTTCTTCTTTCCTACTTGGTCTAATTAAGGAATTTTTTTCCTATTTTGTTGAAACCAAATCCTAACAAGTCTTTTGTTTCGTTTTGTTTTTTGTTTTTTTTTTTATAGTTTAATATCTAGTATCATGAGTACTTGCCAAAACCTCTTAACATTTCATGTGTACCTTATCCAACTGAGAAGCAATTTTCCGATCATCAATGACAAATTCCTTAATTTTGAAGGAATTTGAATCTTGAAAAGTTTTCTCAAAGCAACACTGTCCTACTAATTACAAAACCCTGAATCGGCACACCATCAAGGAAATGACCATACAAACAAACTTAATAACATATTTAAACCTACATAAAGGAGCATTTCTCACAAGATTTAGTTGACAAAGAACAAATGGATACAAAAAAAAAAGCCCAATATAAAGCAAAGGAAAATGTATCCATGTGTTTGACATCTTTCTTTGTTGAAAGGGTTTGTTGCCTTTCATTATCCTTGTCAATTAATAAGGCTCAAGAATAAGTGCTATATGCATGCTCACAAGATCTCCATGTACAATCTTATGGAAAGAGGAATCAGGCCAGAAAAAAAAAAAAAAGAATAATGAATATGCAAAATGTTTAAGGAAAACCGAAATTGGGAGAGAATTGAGTCGTGCTTTCATTGATAATAGGGGCCACTTTATATAAAGGATTACAAGACATAGAATCAGAATTGTACAAGGAAAGATAATCGTAGAATTAATCGGATATCTGTGAATATCTCCGAGATTAATATTTCTAATTACAACCATATTACAACTAGGTCAAGTAACCTAGAGTTTGGGCCAAACACATATTCTGGATTTACTTAAACACTCCCCCTTGTGTCGCCGAAACGTGGTGCTCCTTTCGTTGGCTCATTAAAAACCTTGCAAAGTAACAAAAACCCAGTGGGACAAAAATAACCTCGGTCGAAGGGGAAAAAGAGCACAACACACCCTTCACGTTTCGAGACCATACGTGTAGACATCTCCCCCTGATGTCTGCATCTCCCCCTGATGACTACAGTCATGAGAATTCGAATAACTTTCTCAAATGACGCTGCCAACACGTTTCTCCTGGAATTTAGGTAGTGACTTAGTAAGCAAGTCTGCTACACTGTTCTCAAATCGAACCTTGTTCACCCCTGATGTCTGCATCTCCCCCTGATGACTACAATCATGGGAATTCAGATAACTTCAGCAAACGACGCGACCAACACTTTTCTCAAAAGTGGAATTTAGGTAGTGACTTAGTAAGCAAGTCTACTACACTGTCCTCAGATTGAACCTAGTTCACTTTGATCTTGAGGAGAATCCGTTGTTGCTGATTATGCTTGATGTTATCGCTTTGATGTAGCCTTGCTTCATTTGTTCAAAAAAAGCATCATTATCCTAAATGCTCGTAGGCTCATCTATGGTAGACTTCAAACCACAATTGTTCAAACATGCGTAATTATGGATCGAATTCATATATATTCACGAACCACTTCCTGAAGAGAAATAATCTCTGCATTGTTCGAAGTTATAGCGACTAGGGTCTATTCTATAGACCTCCAAGATATCACGGTCTTTACCCATGGTGAACACTTAACCAGTTTGGGAATGACCTTTGTGTGGGTGAGAGAGATACCTAATATCAGCAAAATGTTCCAAAACACATGTTGTTTTGGGATGGGGATAGAGAACGCAGGCCAGTGTTGGCGGCGTTCCTGTTGTGTGATAGGTTTGAATCCATTGTCTCTCTGTAGGGATAGAACAAGCCCACATCAATCATACATCTCAAGTACCGAAAGATATCTTTTACACCAATCTAATGGTGTCGTATTGGCGCAAAGCTATATCTAGCTAACAAGTTCACAACATATGAGATGTCTGGTCTTGTGCATTGAGCTAAGTACAATAATGAGCCTACTGTACTTAAGTAAGACACTTCTGCCTCTAGCACATCTTCGTCGTCATCATTTCGGCGAAGAGGATCCTTTTCAAGATCAAGACTACGGACGATCATGGGGGTGCTTGAAGGTTTGACCTTGTCAAAATGCCTAAGCATCTATCAACACGATGCTCAAGTTCCAAATTGAGACATAATTTTGTTCTCCTAAAATCCTTTATCTCGAACTCGGATTTCAAGTGTTCAGCGGTTTCCCTTAACTCTTTAAGGGCTTCCGAAGATCATGTCTAACATGAACTATGATAGAATGCAAAACTTGTTATGGAAACGCGTGGGCATATCCCTTCCCAATCAAGTAGTCACTTTAATGAGCGTTTCAATCTTATTGTAAACGCGCTCTGTGGTCTAGAGCCACTTGACTTGGGTAAATGAGGTTCACCATAAACCTTCATGTATATTCCTATCTAGATCCCCATATAGATATTTGTAAGCTGCATATTCAGTTATTTGGAAATTACCAAACTGACAAGGTAGTGGAGTGCAATGACATCCATTACGAGAGAATATGTCTCATCGTTGTCGATTCCAGGGCGTCTTGTGAGAAGCCTTGTTCCATAAGGCGAGATTACCTTATCTTTTTCTCATCACGCTTTCTAACGAAGACCCATTAGTCAATAGGTTTTATGTTAGGAGGTGTTGGCATCACTGGCTCGAAAACCATCCTCTTCCTTAGAGAATCCAACTTAACTTGGATCGCATCTTTCCATTTAGACCAAATTTCTCTACGTTGGCATTCATTCATCAACGAAGTGTGGTTCGATATCGTCGGATTCAACAAACTCATGCGCAACTACATCATTATTTATGATGGAGTTTCTATCCCACGTCTCATGTACACTAGTGCAAGTTTCATCTAGCCCTATATTCTCAGGAATAGGTTCTGACATTGAGGCATCCCCTAACGATAACCATAATTCGGAACATTCTCATGAGACGGATTTTGAGTGTCAATGATCCAAGGATTGAGTATCCTTCGAACCCACGGGCCTCCCACACATCCTAGCTGGGGCCATGGCCTGTAATGCCAGAGTGCCACTCTCTATGGCATTGGCGCCATGCCTACATCCGTGTAGGGTGGCACTACATCCTCTCGTAGGGACGTCCATCCATGCAGGCATGTTTGCAGCATATTTGTGTGATCTCGTCACTTTAACGAGGATTAAGATGAGACATAGTGGGGACAGACCACCATAATTCTTGTCATCCCTGCTGAACATTCGTGTTCTTATCTCCCCCTAACGATGGGAAGACTGTCTCTCAAAGTGACAATCCGCAAGACATACGGTAAAGAGATCGCCTAGCAAGGGCATTAAGTGGCGGACGATTGTTAGAATCTCAAATCCAACGTAGTTGTCCATTCATCTGTAAGGACCCATATAGTGTGTTGTGGCAGCTTAATTGGCACATAAATGGCACACTCAATGTGCGTAAGTATGAGATGGTACCCAGTCAGCTGTAACGCAGAGGTAGTGACTTGGATACACATTTACGCAATCGTACGTATCATTGTCAAGATAGGGAAATATTATGCCCAAAGTTTATCGTACCACGGGGATTAGTGGTTAACCCACAATCCTTGGGTAATCAGAAATAAAGACACTTAGCAAACAAAGAAAAGAAAAAGAAAAGAAATAAAAATGTTAATCTAAGGCACCAAGCCCTAGCAATGCTCGGTTTTGATTCTCACCAAAGCCTAATCACAACTAAGAGTCTAGAGATGATTATCTACAATGAGTCGAAATTCAATATTTTGAGAGATGATTTTAGATTAACAAAATGTAATGAAATGTAAAGCAATTAATAAAAATGAAAATAAATTAATAAAAGTGTAACCAAATAAATGGGAATGTCGGGTGTTAGGGAGCTTCTTTCACCCAAATTCTATGTGTCGGAAGCTAATATAATGTAGATGTAAATCCCTACTTTGGCGGTAGTCGTATCCAAGGCGGTTCAAGGCTCAAGGACCTAAATTCCCTTTCATGGTATTCCTACTCCGGTTCAAGGGCCGTAGGAACTCACTTGGCATGAATTAGAGACGGTTCAAGGGTCACTAATTCACATCAAGAGGCGTAGAAATCGAGGAATTAGACTACTAAGCGACCCGCCCGAGCAATCACGCAACGGGTGTAAATCACCATGCTTATAACCCCTCGAATACGAAATTGAAGGTTCTAGCTTAGGAATTAGAGGGGGTCAAGCCTCTAACTCCATCCTAAACATGCTCAAAATACACATCCCAGAGTTGACTAGGCTCCTAGACATGCATTTTAACCCAACAAAAATAGCTATAAGCATCCATCATATGAAAATTGCATCATTATATTAAATTAAACATCTTTTACACAAAATTTGGGTTAGGGACACAACCCTAACCCCCAACAAGGAAATTACTCACAACCCATAATCATAGACATCAAAATTACAAAATTCAAATAGAAAAGAGTAGAGAAGTGTAGGAGAAAATAAGAAAAATCATAAATATCTAAAAAGCTAGCATGACTAGTCTTGAATTACAACTCCCACAAAATACCCAAATATTGAATCTTGTAGAGGTTCAGCCATTTGATAGATCCTTGAAGCTTTTGGTGAGTAAATCCTTGAAATTCCTAAAATAAAACTAAAGAAAAGAGGAAAAATGGAGGAGGAGGAGAGCAGAGAGAGAGCAGCCCAAAAGGGCTGCCTCTGTTTTAGGTGTGGTGTGGCAGAATTGTTCGTGTTTGTGGAGAAAGATAGGGAGTAGGTCGTGGTCTATATATATGCAGAGAGAGGAGAGTGGGTTGAATAGTGGATGAGTGACTGACGATGGGCTAGAGGGAGATATTGCTTTGCCAAGTGTCACCGTGTGGTTGGCTTTAGAGAGAAAGAAAATGAAGCTAATACGCTAGAAGGGAAATAAAAAAGCACACCTGATGCTTGAATTGCTTAATCAACCAAAATGGTTAATTAAGCTAGTGCCTATCATCCACGTGACCACGTACCACCATGCATAACAAATGTCTAAATAATTAAACATTTGTTTAATTAAGTAAACATTGCTTAATTAATCCCTCGTCTTATTATTCTTTTTTTTTTCTTTCTTTCTTTTCCTTCGGTCTTGAGGCACCTCCGCACAAATTATCTTAGGGTGATCGGTTTCCACCTCCTCGCTCGAGTTGACCATGTTTGACCACTGTTGACTTTTCGTCCTTTGTCGATAACTCCAATTAGCTCCATTTTGGTACAACTTCTTTCGAAATCCAAAACTCCGCTTATTTCCTACACAATAAATAAAATTGGATTAATTACATTATAATTGCTCAAGGACTAGCTTATTTCTAGTGTTTTAGATACAATTACATCCATAAAAAAGCTTGTAATCAGGTAGATTGAGTGGCGGTTGGTCGTAGACGAATTAGCATAGCTGCATGCGATATTGCATCACCCAAAGCGGATATAGGGAGATTGGTGCGCATTACCAATGTCTAGACTACCATCGTAGTCGTTTCCGCGAGACCATTTGGGTGTGTACATGGAATATGATGTCCAACATCAGTGCCAATGCAATAACCACCGAAAGACTTCGATGTAAACTCTCTAGCAATGTCAAATCCAATTGACTGAATAGGATGATCCAGGGAGTGAGCCCGTTGTCATATGATATGTGCTAGGAGTGTAGTATAAGCAGCATTTACAGGGGAACAATGGCACAACTCGTGACCAACATGTTTGCGTGTCAACCAACATCAAGAGATATTAAGTGTCCGCAAGTTGGTTGAATCAGTCCATAGAATCCCCATGGATTCTATGTAAGAACAGAATGAGTATTTTCATATCCTTTGCATAGGACGGTCTCAGTCCTAATTTCCCTAAGGAATAGGCTTTGTAAAACAAGCGAGAGGCCTTAGAAGCAACCAATGAGGATTTTGGTTGGGCTTAAGCATCTAAAACGTTATTCGAAGCAAAGTTGGTGATTGCAGCATCACCTGGGAAGCCATCACCATGATGGACATCATCCATGGCGTCATGGATAAGGACTGTGCCAGCCCTAGGCTAGTGGTGGACGGCGGCAAAGGTCACACCTAGTATAGGAATCAACTTTTGATTCATGCTTAGTTTCGCTTGAAAGAAAGGATGTCCATGTGAAGTTCTTAGTAGACAGATCATCATATCATGACTAGGATGACCTATCCTGTCGTGACAAAGCCAATATGTGTCTAAATCCAAGAGATCTTCTCTCATGACTTTATTGGATTTAATAGCTCGAATGTGACATAGAGACTAAGCAGCAGTCACCCGCCAGGCCGGGATCTCACTGCTATGTATAAGTTGGCATTGGCGGACCTCCACAAGGAGAATAGAGAGCGTGAACAAGAGAGCAGAGAGAAGGCCGAGGCCCAAAATCAGATGGCCACGATGATGTCAAAATTCGACGAGTTGAAAAGGGCGCTGGAGGCAAACGCTAACCCAGCCAGAGTGAACAATCGCGGAGCACCAGACGTAGTTGACCCAATACAGTGGATTGGTACCTATACTAATCATACAAATGCAGGTACCATCAAACCCACTAGAACTATTGGGAATGGGCCTACCTCCCCTGCCCCGCCTAATGATGGAATAGGACGCGGAGTCACAGCCGCACACTAAACGCTCCGCAGCTAGGGTCAGGACCGAGAGCAATCCACCTGTCCCCAGGCGGGAGCTAGTTCAGCGGAATCTCCAGGAAGGGCCCGCTAGCGACACAACCACCTTAATCCTAGAGAGAATGCAGCAATTAGAGCAAAGGCTAATCTGGGCAGAGGCTGGCGCCCCAGCTCCAATCCCAAATCCGCTCTTTGCGTCTAGACCAGGACCATTCACCACCAGGATCTTGCAAGCTGTCAGACCATCATATGCAAAGACACCAAAGATGTCACATTACAACGGCATGACCGACCCCTTCGTTCACATGGACACCTTCAAGAAGGTCACTAACAACAAGGGATTTTATGACACTTTTGTTCACATTGGATAGTGAGGCGATGAGTTGGTTCTTTGAGTTCCCACCGGGATCCTTCGACTCATTCCAGGCACTATCAAATGCTTTCCTCTCTCAGTTCATCCTCTTAGCCGCCGGACATCACAACACAAGTCAGTTGTTCAACGTCAAACAGGGCGTCGTGGAGGCGTTGAAGGCATTTGTCACCAGGTGGCGGGCGGCAGCGTCTCAGTGCCGCGATCTTGACAAAACAATGGTGTTGGCAACTTTCAAGCAAGGACTCCTCAAGGGGCCATTTCTCTACCACCTCAATTACAATCACCCAAATGCCACGTATGACCACGTCATGGGCGAGGCAGTCATCCATGCACAGGAAAAAATCACATATGGAGAAACCCCGCCATCGCCTCCAACACCGGCAGGAAATCGCTAACAAAAACCTCTAGTTACATGGCCAACTGATAAGAAGAGAGAGTGGTAGCAGGGCAACTACTAGAGCAAGCGGCAGAAGGACCAACATTATAGCAAGGGAAACCGCTCATCCCATAGGGATAACTGTAACTAACCGACGGAATCCTCTCAGTGGTACACATTGTTTACAGTCCTCACTGCCTTATATGAGGAGATATACGACCAGTGCAAGGACTAGATTCCTCCACCACCACCAAGAAAATACCCAAGGGTGGGGAAGCCCAAGAACACTGGCAAGTGGTGCAAATACCAAGAGGACAGCGATCCAACACCAACAATTGCAATGCTCTCAAAATAGTTATTGAGACTCTGTACCATGACGGTAAGATGGAACAATTCAAAGTGTGCCAACCACCACCTGTGGTTGCCAACATCGAACCCATGCGCCGAATCAACACCATAGACGGCGGAGCTCCAATCACCAAGATGTCTCATAGGGCAAGAAAGCGCTATGCATGTGCTAACCACCCCAAAGAAGTTTGCAACATTCGCTATGAGAAATCCGCTAAACTCTCAAGATTTGGCTGGGAACCCATTACCTTCTCGGAGGAGGAAGAGTGCGGAGTACATCTGCCCCACGACGATCCATTCTTGATCGACACCATACTCAACAAATGGTCAGTGGGAAGAGTCCTTGTTGACAGTGGATCCGCTGTCAATGTATCTTCAATGGCTGCTATAACCAACTCCAGCGGAATAGAAAATTGCTCCAGGACCACGAGCCACTGCTCATCTTTTCTGGTGACGTCACACAACCGTTGGGTTCTGACTACATGCGACTAGTTATCGGCGCTAGTCCATGTACGGCAGAGATACATATGGAGTTCATCATGGTCGATTACTTTAGTTCGTATAACGCCATCATCGGTTGACCGGAACTTAACAAGCTCAAGTGCATCATAGCCGGGTACATGCTTCTCATTAAGTTACCCATACCCAATGGGACAGGATGTGTGAAAGGGAGCCAACAACTGGCACGAGAATGTTACTCAACAACGGTCGCACGATCAGCACACCGCTAAGAGATCCTAATAGTAGGAAACCATATACCAGGGGCCAATATCTTTGAAGACCCTAGGGATGATGAGAAGAAATATGTCAAAAAGGAACTTGTTAACCCAGAAACATCCTTAAGAGTTGTCAACATCTCCGACTAACACCCTGAGAGGACAGTCCGCATCGGCGCCCAACTAGACCCAGAGGTAGTGGCTGAACTCACCAAGTTTCTACATGACAATGTCGCCGTCTTTGCTTGGTCCTACGCTGACATGCCAGGGATCTCCCCTGAGATCATCATACACAAGTTGAGCATTAAACCATCCTTCTATCATGTCAAGCAGCGGCGAAGGGCCTTTGATAAAGAAAGGTATCGGGCAATAGGAGAGGAAGTCACCAAACTCTAGAACATCGGGTTCATCCGCCAAGTCAATTACCCTCAGTGGATTTCCAACCTGGTTATGGTCAAGAAACTTAGCGGAAAGTGGCGGATGTGTGTCGACTTCAAGGGCCTCAACAAGGTATGCCGCAAGGACAATTTCCCGCTACCCCGCATAGATCAGTTGGTCGATGCATCCGCTGGACACAAGCTACTCAGCATGATGGACGCCTTCTCCGGCTAGAATTAGATCAAGATGCACCCCGGTGACCAAGAGTGCACCGCCTTCACCATCGACAAGGGCCTATATTGTTGCAATGTCATGCCCTTAGGTTCGAAGAACGCCGGTGCAACTTATCAGCGGTTGATGAATGCCAGGTTTGCTGAGCACCTTGGCAAGATAATAGAGGTCTACGTGGACGACATGTTGGTAAAAAGCATCAAGGCCAATGGAGACGTGGCGAACCTCATAATCATATTTGCTATTCTCTTGGCTTATGGTATGCACCTCAACCCAAAAAAATGTTTCTTTGGCTTCACCGCCAGTAAATTTCTGGGCTATATAGTCAGCGAACGGGGCATAGAGGCCAATCCTGACAAGGTGCAAGCCATCCTCAACATGAAGGCCCCAGAGTGGAAGGTACACGTTCAGAGCCTCTAGGGAAAGCTAACCGCTCTCTCTCGATTCATCTTCAGACTCACCTACAGATGTCTCCCATTTTTCAAAGTACTAAAAAACACACACGAGAAAGTAATTGTCTGGAAACCAGAGTGTGAGGCGGCATTAAAGAGCTTGAAGGAATACTTGGCAGCAGTCCCACTTCTTTCCATTTTGGTACAGGGTGAGACACTATACATCTACCTAGCGATATCCCTATCAACGGTAAGCTGGGCCATTGTGCGACGTGAGGGCAAGGAGGAACTCCCAGTATTCTATTCCGGTAGGGGCATGAATGGGGCGGAGACGAGATATCCCCCTCCGGAGAAGCTCACTCTCGCACTCATTGTCGCCGCTAGGTGCCTCCGCCAATACTTTCAGGCTCACACAATTCATGTCCTAACAAACCAACCCCCAATACTTTCAGGCTCACACAATTCATGCAGAACCTTGAGCACTCCGGGCGCCTCAGCAAGTAGGCCATCGAGTTTAGCGAGTTCGACATTGACTCTGTTAATGTTTAAGATTGAGCGATGGCCCAAGTCTTTGTTAACGCTGGTCTGATGGGCGGACCGCTACTTGTAATGTTCTCAGAGCTTCCGCTACCTGTTAAGTGAAATACAAAGCGGTGTCAGAGGGAGACCACACTGGGCGGTCTTCTCTTCTCTGATGCCTAAGTTAGTCAATGTATTTATGTTGACATAATAATAGTAGGAAAGTAGTGAATGCGTAATTAATGAGGAGAGAGGAGAGAACCTTTTATAGGTGGGGAAGAGGCTGAACTCTTCCATGTTTTCAATGTGGGACTGATGTGCTTCAGTTTCCAGCTTCTAGTGCTTTTGATGCTAACTTGGCAAGGTCCATGGCGGCCGTCAACGGTGATCTTGGGGTGAGCCGGGGTTCAAGCGGTAGCCGGTTTGGCTGTGTTTTCGTAGGTCACACAGTTGGCGGTAGTTGGTACCGCTGGTTGTATCATGAGCGTGGCTTATTATAGCTAATTATGCTTGCAAATTCTTATGTAAGTACAAGTCCCCCAAGTCCCCAGTCAAGGAGGGCAATCTTGGTTGGGGAGTTGCCGAGCGGTTCGAAGCGTTATTTCTGCTAGACTTGCAAGAGCATAATTAGCGTCAGTACGTTGTCAACCATGGACTTACTGAGCAAACGCTTTGTACCCTTCTGGGTGGGCCCTGCTAGACCCCCTAGGGAGTTCCCCATTCCCCGACTAAGATAGACCTCTTTTTGGTCGGTATATTGTTTGTTGAGGGGAGCTGCACTGAGTAGAGGGTGTTGGGTAGCGACCCCAAACTTTGGTACCTGTGTGGTGGGGGTCAAAGTGCCTGATCAGGGCTATCGTAGACTGTTGACATGTCCCCGTGTCTCGGAGGGACGTAGCCTGACTGTAACGCCGCATAGCGGTAGTCTTCAAGACGAGGTGTTGCCTCAGGAATCACTGTTGGCGGAAGTCCTTCCGCTGATAGTAAGCGGCAAGTAGTGTCGCTGGGACCAACTTGGTAGTGGTCTAGTGAGCGGAGTTACGCGCTGTTACAAGATGAAAAGGGAGAAGTTCCGCTAGCAGAGTTGAGCTTAGCAAAGACTGCCTCGCTTGCAAGATGAAAAGGGAGAAGTTTCACTAGCGGAGTTGCGCTTAGCGGAGACTGCCTCACTTGCAAGGTGAAAAGGGAGAAGTTCCTCTAGCGGAGTTGTGCTTAGCAGAGACTGCCTCACTTGTAAGGTGAAAATGAGGAAGTTCCGCTAGCGGAGTTGCGCTTAGCGGAGACTGCATCTCTTGCAAGATGAAAAGGGAGAAATTCCGCTAGCGGAGTTGTGCTTAGCGGAGACTGCCTAGCGTGCAAGGTGAAAAGGGAGAAGTTCCGCTAGCGGAGTTATGCTTAGGGGAGACTGTGTTGCTTGCAAGGTGAAAAGGAGGAAGTTCTGCTAGCGGAGTTGCTCTTAGCGGAGACTGCCTCTTCTGTGGTTGCTACAGTTGGACGCTTCATCTGACGGTGTTTGACATGTGGCCAATATGTATTGGGTTAGCGTGTGGAATAACGTCTCTACAGCACGCCCGTCTCCTCCCTATTAATGCGAGTAATCATGGATTTCGCCTCGGTTAATCCGAAGAGTAAGTGAGATTTTGGGGCACATGTACGGTGGTCGTGCAATGTCGTTTATGAGCGGATGGCTTATATTTTTTTGACGTTGACATAAAAGAGAGGGAAACATAGTGTTTTAACACTTTGCACTTCGAACTAAAACCATCGTCTTTAAGCTTCGCTCTGATATCAACTAAGAAAATTATGAAATTTTGAGAGGGTATCGATCGTTGGAGAACGAAGATCTTCTGAATCGAAGATGCATCTTCAAGCGCATCAGAGTTTCCGTCTTTGTAATCTAAATCTCATCCCTATTTTATTGGGTTTTTTGTTTGCTTCTACCAGTTTCGCGTTTTGGTATTTGGAGTGATTTCTGCCATTCCCCGGTGTATGTAAGGGTCTAGAATAGTGTTGGGTTGGGTTTTAGGTGTTTGACAGAAGGTTGAGGTTTATTGCTCTGCTAGGTGGTCGAATCTGGGTTTGAGTGTGGATGTGTTTTGTTCTTGTTTTGGCATTTTCTGGGTTTTCTGGGAATGGCTGTTCTTGACGTTGTTGGCTATAATCTGGTATAGGGATAGCTTAGATCTTGTGTGAACTGATTGGTTTTGGATTTTAAGGTTTGTGATGGCTAGCGTCGTAGAGATCTCGAGCAGTGAGGATTCCGGGTCTGACGTGTCGCTTAGTGTGGCGGATAGGATATTTTTTTACTCGTTGCGTCTGTCTGCCCATGCAGGGACCTCACTGTCTAAACCGCTAGAGATCGAGCCGCTACAGACCATACCTGGGAAGTAGCAATGGTCGTGCCGGACGTCCGGAGAGTTCTAGGGTAGGGGAGGATGCTGCCGTCTGGAATAGGAGTGAAGAGAGGTTAAGCAGTAACAGCGCCGCTAGCGGCTCCGTTGATGGGGGAGAGACTGGGGAGGAGATTGAGTTGGCATGGGTTGTCCACGAGGCGGGAGGACCGATGACTGATGCCGCTGTGAACCGATTGAAGCGAGTCTTCCAGCTGCCAGGCGTAGTGACGCTGCCTCTGCCGCTGAAGGATGAGAGAGCGTCAATGCTGCCAGTGGGGCATGCCTCCTTGCACGAGGCGATCTTCCGCCAGGGAGTGACATTCCGCTGCTACGAATCTCCAAATTTTGGTTTATGAGTTTGGCCTCGCCTTTGGGCAGATTTGCCCTAATATGTGGTGGTTGCTGATGACGCTCAACTCGCTATGGTGCCTTTCCGGTGGCGAGGGTCCAACTGTGGTGGAGGTGCTGTACTTCTACGAATGGTATACGTGAAGTGCCAAGGCTGCAGTGGGTAGGTGAACTTAAGAGAAAATTTGAAGGATTCCATGTCTCCTTGGAGGGGGACCTTCTGTGTTGCCATCGCAGGGTGGGATAATCAAGCGGAATCGAATGAGGAGGAGCCGACCTTCAGGATTAAGTCAGAGTTCCAACCTATCCGAGGTTGTCGCTATCATCTACTGCTGATCCGAGTTGCTAGCTTTGCTTGTCACAACTCCTATTTTGTTCTAACCATTTCTTCTTCTTTTTTTTATTGCGGGCTTGCGTTATAACTTGACTCATGAGGAAGAGTGTCACGTGGCAAGGATTAGAGGTTGTTGGCAGAATCATAACCTGCTCGATCTCCGTCTTCTCACAAGTTGGGAGCTGTTGGTCGATCAACAGTTGACTCACGCCCTTGGTAAGTAATTTCCGCTAATTTGTGCCTTGGTTCAGTTTTTCCCAGGCTAACCTGTTGCCTTTGTGTAGATTTTCTGCCGGGTAACAAAGCGAGCAGCGACGCGTTTACCAAAGCGATGGACCACGTAGAGATTAATGACTTTCTGGAGAGCATGTATGTCGCAGGGCTGGCGGCCCAGCAAACTGTCATCGACCCCCAGACATTGGCGTTGAGCCAATCTGAGACTCCAGTAGTGCTGCTGATGCCTCACCACTCGCATCTTGGCCCCTATGGTTTGCCCGTGGTTCAGGCGGGAGCTAGAGTCAACCGCGGGCTGCCGGCGGGAGCAAGGCTCCTGCTGCGCCTGTGCAGCTGAGGGGGAGAGCGCTCGCCACCTAGCGTGGGCCCTAGAAGAAGAGAGTCATGCCCTCCAAGGAACCAGTGATTGCTGCAGGGCTGAAGCTGCAGATGCAATTTAGGCCTGTTACCATTGGTACCACTCGGGTGGTTGTTTAGAAAAAGCGGCGACAAAACGATTGCAATGAAGAAGAGTAAGACGAGGCAGAGACCATTGGGGCCCTCTAGCAGAAGAGGGCAAAGCAGGCCCCGCCGACGGTGATTGTGGCTGCTGTTGGGGAGGAACAAGCGAGCGGTCTGGACTCCTTTGGCACGTATGTTGAATTCCAACTGACCCTGAGCGGGAGTTTCTCTTCCTTCTCTGTGAGCGGCTAGGATTTCGTTGATTAGAAAGGACCGTTCGCTCGACAGCTGTGCAACAGTGGCAGTTCAGCTCCGCGTTTGGCCATCTATCTGTTGGGCTGCACGAGCTGTTCCTTGCAGCGTCAAACCAGCCTCGGGTTGAGCAGCAGCTGAAGGAGAAAATCAAAGGTCTCGAGAGGGAGTTGCAAGAGCCCAAAGATAAGCCAGCGGACGTTGAGTGGCGCTTGACCAAGGCGGAGTGTGATGCAATGGATGCCTGAGGCAAGGTGAATGTCGCCGTTGAGCGGGACCTCTAGCGGAACTAGCGTGTCTCCAAGTGGGAGCAAGACATAGTCCTGCTGAAGGATCAAGTGGCGGCTAAGGCTAAGAAAGTTGAGATCCTTCAGCGGGATTCTGTTGCTAAGTCTACTAAGTGAAGAGGCTGTAGGGCGAGGTTGCCCGTTTGGAAGCTAAGAGGAGCCGCATAGAGGTCGCCGATATGGAGGCATTCAAGCAATCTGCAGAGTACAAGCGAGCCGTAATGCAGGCAGCGAAGGCTGGTGCTGCCGCCAACATGGACAAGCTGAAGCAGAAGAGCGCCATCGACTGGATGAAAGCGTCCCAACCTGCCGGGTCATCTGATCAGGGAGAGCCCGTGAGCAGCGCGGTTCCTGCCCTAGCCGAGGGTGCCTGCTCAGGTAGCGGAGAGAGTGATGAGCGTCCGGCGGACGATTCTCAGCGGATTCCACTTCCCACTCAATCTGACATCTCCTGTGCTAACTTCATGGCCTCCAACACCCGAGCGGATGGCACCATGGTGATGCCGATCCCTACTACTCCTGGATCTAATCAGACGAGCCGCTTGGCTGGGCCACTCCTACCGCTGGAGGGTGAAGAGGTTGCCGCTACTCCTGAGCATTAGTGACGAACACTCCGTAGCTTTTGTAATACCACTGAGGCTTGTTTATGTTGGTGCCGCTAATGCTTTTTTTGTAATTTTGACTATACTATTAGGCGGGGAGTCTCGACCCTAGATATATGCAATTATTTTGCCTTTGAAATTAATGCTTTAGACTCGGGCGGTAGCCTAAGTCTTTGGTTAACGTTGGTCCGATGGGCAGACCGCTACTCAAATGACGTGATGACTTCCACTACCTGTCAAGTGAAATACAAAGGGCGTCAGAGGGAGACCGCGCTGGGCGGCCTTCTCTTCTCCGATGCCTAGGTTAGTCAATGTATTTATGTTGACAGAATAACAGTAGGTAAGTAGTAAATGCGTAATTAATGAGGAGAGATGAGAGAACCTTTTATAGGTGGGGAAGAGGCTGAGCTCTTCCTTGTTTTCGATGTGGAACTGATATGCTTCAATTCCCAGCTTCTGAAGTTTTTGATGCTAACTTGGCGCGGCGCGTCAACGGTGATCTGGGGGTGAGCCGGGGCTCAGGTGGTAGCCTGTTTAGTTGTGTTTCCGTAGGTTACACAGTTGGCAGTAGCTGGTACAACTGGTTGTATCATGAGCGTGGCTCATTATAGCTAATTATGCTTGCAAATGCTTATGTAAGTACAAGTCCCCCAAGTCCCCAGTCAAGCAGGGCAATCTTGGTTGGAGAGTTGCCTAGCGGTTCGAAGTGTTACATCCGCTAGACTTGCAAGAGCATAATTAGCGTCAGTGCGTTGTCAACCATGGACTTACTGAGCAAGTGCTTTATACCCTTTCGGGTGGGCCCCTGCTAGGCCCCTCAGGGAGTCCCCCACTCCCCAGCTAAGATAGACCTCCGTTTGGTCGGTATATTTTTTGTTGAGGGGAGTTGCACTAAGCATAGGGTGTTGGGTAGCGAGCCCAATCTTTGGTACCCTAGTGTCGAGGGTCAACGTACCTGATCAGGGCTGTCGAAGACTGTTGACATGTTCCCTTACTTGTCCTGGAGGGACATTGCTTGACTGTAACGCCGCATGGCTGTCATTGTCAGAGTGAGTTGTTACCTTGGGAAGTGCCGTTGGCGGACATCCCTCCGCCGAGTGAGAGCTGTTAGAAGCGTCACGGGGGTTTCTGAACTCAACGAGAGGTGTTGAGGTCAGCGGAGAGTATTCTGCCTGATGGACGACAGGGAGAAGTTTCGTTAGTGGTGTTGCGCTTAGCGGAGAATGTCTCACTTGTAAGGTGAAAAGGGAGAAGTTGCGCTTAGCGGAGAATGTCTCACTTGTAAGGTGAAAAGGGAGAAGTTGTGCTTAGCGGAGACTATCTCTCTTGTAAGGTGAAAAGGGAGAAGTTCCGCTAGCGGAGTTGAGCTTAGCAGAGACTGGCTCGCTTGTAAGGTGAAAAGGGAGAAGTTCCTCTAGCGGAGTTAGGCTTAGCAGAGACTGGCTCGCTTGTAAGGTAAAAAGGGAGAAGTTCCGCTTGTAAGGTGAAAAGGGAGAAGTTCCGCTAGCGGAGTTGGGCTTAGCAGCTCGCTTGTAAGGTGAAAAGGGAGAAGTTCCTCTAGCGGAGTTAGGCTTAGCAGAGACTGGCTCGCTTGTAAGGTAAAAAGGGAGAAGTTCCGCTTGTAAGGTGAAAAGGGAGAAGTTCCGCTAGCGGAGTTGGGCTTAGCAGAGACTGTCTCACTTGTAAGGTGAAAGGGGAGAAGTTCTGTTAGCGGAGTTGGGCTTAGCAGAGACTGTCTCACTTGCAAGGTGAAAGGGGAGAAGTTTTGCTCGCGGAGTAGCGCTTAGCGGAGACTGTCTCACTTGCAAGATGAAAATGGGGAAGTTCCGCTAGCGGGGTGCGGGTTGCGCTTAGCGGAGACTATCTCACTTGTAAGGTGAAAAGGGAGAAGTTCCGCTAGCAGCGTTGCATTTAGCGAGACTGTCTCGCTTGTAAGGTGAAAAGGGAGAAGTTCCGCTAGAGGATTTGAGCTTAGCGGAGACTGCCTCTTCTATGGTTGCTTCTGCTAGACACTTCGACTGACAGCGTTCGACACGTGGCCGACATGTATTGGGCTAGCGTGTGGAATAACGTCTCTGCAGCATGCCCGTCTCCTCGCCATTAATGCCAGAAACGCTATCTAAAGAAACAAACCTACCATAGCGGGGGCTGTCATAGCGTTTTCTATAATGCTATGACATGATACTATAGCATTTTTTGGCTGCTATAGATGATTGTTTGTGGTGTAGCAGACTAGGAAAATAAAATTGTATTAGGCTTACCCAACAAACATTACAACCCAAAAAAAAAAAATTCCCAGATTCTAGAGAGCATAAACCTAATAGGAAGAACTGCCACATGACTAAGTGCGGCTAACACACACTTACCAAGGTTGTATATGGGACTGCCCTAGTTGTATGTATTTGTGTAGAAAACAAAGAGATTTAAAATTTTGTAAGGGGATTAAAATCTTCACTACAACCATTCTTTTACTAAGATGGATGATATTCACATGGGTTTTTTCATGTGTTAATCCATTAGTGACTCCCATGTCGAGTTCATATCACAGTCTTTTGACATGAAGAAGTTTGACTTTACTCGAGTTGAGTTTGCTCATCTTTCTTTCTCCTCTATGCCGTTCTTATGCATTTTGAAGATGGATGCACAACTTTTGCTACGAGATTTTCTAGATTGGACAGTGGAAAACCTTTTAAAAGGAAAAGTGAGTACATTTTCTTGCGTTTTCAATTTAGTCATTTGTACATATACCTTAGGAAAAGTATTTAGGCAACGCATATTTAGTTAGGAAAGCGGTTTTGTAACCTGCATTTTAAGTTTGGTTTAGAATGGGCCACAATGGCTATCCAATATACTAATATCTATCTGATGTAATTATCTCAATCACTCTGCCAAAAAAATGCTTTGGACGATGAATATTATCCGTTGTCTAATATGAAAAAAATATGTTGTCTAGGTGGTTGTCGTATCTTAGCCACTCAAACGACGAAAAATCACGGTCGTTGATATAGACCTCAGACAACAGATGCAATGTAAGGAACTTTAGTCTGAAGTACTCAATTTTGAAGAACTAGGGAACATATGTCGTCTAAAACAAACTATAATGCAACATAATTGTTGTTAATAATTAATTTGGATAACAGGTTTATGTAAAACACTGTCATTGTAGTTACTCTAAGATAACAAAGATTTACTTGTAACTATTGTTTGAATGTACAAATTTTAAAGATTAGTTGATGAATCTATTGTTTGATTAAATATTAAAAGATATTTTTATGTTGATTTAGAGGCTTTGCAGCAATGGCTCTAGAAAGTGGGTTGGCGGGTGGCGAAGGTTGGAGGCCTTGTGGGTACGAGATCTGAAACTGGGTTATGGGGCTGAACTGATGGTTGGAAGTTATGGATGGTTGATCACTTGCGGCTAGGTTGGCATCAGCTTGCTAAGTCGAAGAGGACAGTGGTCATATTTCCATAACTCCCAATGCTCTTGCAGCGGGGTGATAATGGTCATCATGCGGATAGAGGCGACGGTCTTATAGGGGATGGTTGGTCGTGGCAGCTATTATTGGTCTTTTTTTAGAGTTTTATTTTTAGGTTTTTGGTTAGGTCTAATAAGTCTCTCCTTTATTAAGTGAGGGTTTGGGTATTTTGGTGTAGTGGTTGCGACATTGTTATGGTGTCATCTTCAGGGACTATTTGTTTTCATTTTGGTGTGTTCTTATCATCAATGTAATGAGGAGGCACCCCTACATGTATACCAGTGATTTTGGTATATGGTGTTGGAAGGGGTCAGTCTCTTCTCACTACTACACAAAATTACATCAATGACGTTTGAAAAACGTCATACAAACCATTTAATGGCGTTTTTAAACGCCATCCCCAGACGCCGTAATAACCGACGCCGTCTTTTCCTAGACAAATTAATGACGTTTTGAAAACGCCATTAAAAACATTCAATGACATTTTGAAAACGCCATTAAAGAAATTCAATGACGTTTTGAAAACGCCATCAAAGATATTCAATGACGTTTCGAAAACGCCATTGAAATATTTTAACGACGTTTCCAAAACGCCATTAAAAATATTTCCATGACGTTTTTTAAACGCCATGAAACTTTTTCCAACTTTTAAAAAAAAATTAGATAAATTGATTTTCTGATTAAATGCAGAAAATCAATTATAGTATTGGCTAGAATATTACACCTCACTATGATAAAATTCTATACTAGTAACTCTGAATCAATAAAATCAGAAATATCCAATCTACAATACTTCCGTCATTGTAAATTTTATTAATAAATTCTCAAACAAGTAAGCTTAGGGGAAAAAAAAAAGATAACACAGGTTGCTTTAGACTAGCTAAACCAGAGTATATGGAATGGAGAATAGCAACTGCTCTTGACATTTATAGCATGCTGTATTCACCAGTTTTCCCTGATGCAGACAAAGAAATGTTCTCTCCCAGCGAGCTTGTTTCCCCCTGCATCCAAAATATATAGTCAAGGCAAGAAAGCCAGCAAAGAAAACACACATTACTCGCAACATATCTGGGCTTCTTTCCAAAGTTATTCCTAAATCTTAATCAATGTACAGGAAAGAAAACTAAAACTTTGTTTATTTGTCAAACATAAATAATTTCTCAAAGGGCAACTACACTTGAAATATGTGTACTTCTACCTGCAGAATGACATCAATTAATCGAAGTACTACAAAAATTTTACTTATGAGAATGACCGCATTCTAAATGAGCAACAAACAAAATTGAAAAGAAAAATACTAGAGGGTAAGACATAATTGGAATACTAGTGGAGATGCATGACAAGACAAAAACCATAGAACTTCAACTTCAAGTACATTGGATTAAGCAAGAAACACATAGGGAGGTTCATGAAAGCCATACCTGAAGCAACAAATCGATATCCCCAGGCAAAGTGGGTTCTTGGCTAGGAAAGTAAGGATATTTACCAGCAGCTTAAAAACCCAAAAGATTAATATGCTGAAAAACATGAAAACAGAGAAACAAGCACGTAACAAGCACATATACAAAGAGCTAATCTAAAGAATAACAAATAACATCTTTAGACAAAGAGCTTTATCAAACAAGATTGACATGATATTTCAAGAAGTAAAAATGTGGTAGCGAAGTTGCTTTCTGCTACATATGTTCTTAAGGACTTTATAATTATATGTTATATTGTGTAACCATCTATACATATCATGCAAGTATTCCATCTATTATCCATATAAGTGAACCATAGACTTACAATGTTCGTAGCATTTGTTTCAGATACATAGTCATCCTTGTCAAGCATGATTGCATCATCAGCACTAGCATTATTGCCTTCTATCTTTTGATCAGCACCTCTGTCCAGTTCCAAAACCCAACCTTCAACCCAATTCATCATACCTAATAATCTCAATCATATGTCATACAAAATTCTCTCTACCTAAACAAGCTATTTAACATTCAGTTCTTTTATTCAACAGCAGCCCACTGGACATTCAACGATTAAGAAAATAGCACAAACATGAAACTTGGTAAAACAAGGAAATATGACCTCTTTAAGAGTTAATCCCCAGTCCCTTTTGACCTCCTTCGAACCATCAAATTCCAGCTTGACTACTTCCTCCGGCACCAAGTGTCCAATGTACTCAGCTTTCAGGGTTTCTGAAGAGAACTCCTCTTGCCTAAAGCATGAAATTTTCGTCTATCTCTGCACAAATGCCCCGAAACAAATATAAAAAAAACTAACACGAACAAGTCTCATCTTCTTTCTGATATAATTGATGCCATCAACAATACATACAGCCTCTAACTAACTAAACTAATTACCAAAGCTACGATTTTTCAGGCATTCCCAGACAGCGAAATAATATGAAATTAAATATCAAACATCATCATCACCCTTTTGCGCACTGTGTCAACTGGGTATGAAGCCAATCCAGCCCCAATCATAATTTCCCCATCCCAGCAAAAACTAGCAAAGAAACTATCCTGTAAAATACCAAGAGAAAAACAGATATTACCATCAAGTCATCAACATGCTTTGTTATTGTAATCAAGTCATCAACATGCATGACAAACCAAGATCGAAATCAAAATATTAACACCCAGAAAATCAAAACCTAAAATTAAATAGAAATTAACAAAAACCACATGATTCGAATAGCAAAAGGCATCAGAAATACCCATACCCAGAAGATCAAGTACGAGTCTTCATGCATCATCATACCCAATATCTCAGAAAAATAAATCGATCTAGTCCTTGCTGTGGCGGCGGAGATCGTGCTCAGACATCAACCACCATGGCACCATACTCGGATTTCAAACGAAATCCTATAACCCAGAGAAGAGGAAATAATTACATCAACCGATCTGGACCTTGGCCATCGATCTGGACCTTGGCTATGGAGGAGAAAAGAACACCGAGTCTTCTTCAATCTCTGAAGTCGAAAAACAGGAATTAAGAAGATAAGATGGCGCCGCTAGTGAGGATTGAGGAGTTCAGGTCGAGGATTTTCAATGAGATATCAAATAGACCCAATCACATAGGGATTTTCATCGTGAAGAAAATCTGAGAAATTTTCAATCAAATAGACCCAATCACAGAAAATACTCAATAGGAATAAAACCCAAGAGATATTTCAGATTTAACCTGTGAAATTTTGACAGAGAGCTAGTCAGCCTCTTCTTCTTCTGCTTGATGCAAGAGAACAGTGACTTGACATGGGGATCGGCCTCGCCGTAACATCTTCAGGAAGCAAGAGACGATGGATTGAGACCGAGGATGAAACTCGAGTTGTTTCTGCTTCTTGCTCCAGATCGAGAAGAAAAAGGTTATGGGAGGGAGAGACGGAGAGAGAAGTCGAGAACAGAGAAGAAAATAGAAGAAAAAGAAAATTAAAGTTGATTGGAATGTGTGAACAAGAAAATAGGCTGGGCGCGGGGGCAATTTAAAAAAAAATTAAATTTTTTCAAGTATGACATTTACAAACGCCATGGATTAGCCTATAATTATGGCATCTAACGGACGCCGTTTATTATTTCTTTAGTATGACGTTTATAAACGTCATGGATTAGTCTATGATTACGGCGTTTGTTAAACGCCATCTTTTATTTTTTTTTATGGCGTTTTCGGAACGTCATGTTGTTTAAAAAATTTTATGGCGTTTCAAAAGTGTCATAAAGCTTTTACTATGAAATTATTCATGACGTTTCAACCTGAAAACGTCATTAAAAAGTTTTTTGATGACGTTTTTGCTAAAATGCCATAAAAAAACTGTCATTAAAGGCTATCTTTGCAGTAGTGTCTTGAGGTTGGTTGTAAGGATGTATCGGGACTCCTGAGATAGGTTGATTGTCTATAGCCCGGATGAGAGGGTAATTCGTGTGGCTAGAGTTGAGTCCCTATCGACTCATGGTATCTGTAATCACTGGTTCTACATTAGAGATATGAGTAGGCCATTTTCTCTAGTTGGAGTAGTTAAGATTTTAAGGAATTATCGTCATTGTTGTAATCTATTAGATTAATGAAATTTCTTCTCTTCTCTTCTCCTCTAAAAAAACATAAAACTAAAATAAAATAAAATAGAATTGAAGGATTAACTGCCAGCAAGCACAGCCCAACTAGAAGGCTGAATTTATTACGAAATAAGAGGTCCTGCATCATATATATAATCCAGACTGAAGAGTATACACTAGTCCATATATGGTTTAAGTAGTAGTGGTGGGGATCAGAGGCTGAAAGCCATGTCGAAGAGTAGCTTGCCAAACTTTGTCAATATCGGACATGGTATAACCACACTCATGGTCATTCCAACCTTCCAATGCATGCACTATCCCAGCTATACGCCACGCACTCATCACCCTCCTTGGCAACCAGTTCTGAATTTCACCAAATAACAATTACTTACCTCAGAAATTTGATGTGAAAATATATTAGAAAGGTTATTAGTTACTTACCTCACAAGACTAAACATTCTCAAGAGACTTCGGGATCTTCATGGCTGGAGTGCAGTGGTAGTAACAGTCTCTCCGCAACTTTCTTGGTGGGAATTGGGAGAAGGGAACAAATATTGTTCCTTTCGGTGCAGTCAACTGTTCTTGCTCACTTAATCCGTTTCCCACTAACCAAATCTGCATATTAATTATTAGTTTATATTTGTTAAATTAAATTCGAATCATAAAGTGTGTACCATGAAGTAGTGTGTTCAATCAACCTTCGATTCCAGTACTCGGCCTGGTGTAATATAGCAAACTGATATATGGGAAAAGATGCATGCTTCTTATTTACAGGCATATGTGACGTCGATTATATATGACAATAATTGATATAGATATATATATACATTTATACTCCCTTAAAATATATATATAATATATATATACCTTTATACCCCTCTGGATCAAACCAAAGGCAATGGCAACAGCAACCTTTGTGAGTTTGCCTCTAAGAAGAACTTGGGTTGTCTCTTTTGGAACACTGTTTAGTATCACAACCACAATCAGGCTACTGCCATCAACCATCCTAATTTTCAGCTGTGGATGCCTGCTGACATATAAACCACCATATCTATTCAGCTCCTCGCTCTGCAAATAATAAAAATTTGCACTAGTCAGAAAGAGAAAGAGCAATCGATACCAAATCCCTAAAACCACCACATAATACAATATGATCCAATATAAATCATACATCAGTTGTATGCACAAGGCGGTGTATTCGACTAGATGTACGTACGATACATCCATATTTCAGAGATGATCGAATAAATGGTCATAAGTGGGTGTCCAATAAATTCATAGTCACCCTTCCTTGATGTCAATATTAAGAGTTGAGATTTAATAGATATTTTTGATAGGTTTAATTTTAATCCTTAATAGTTAATTATTACAGCGTGCTCGTAATTCCTTGGTTATTAGGTAAGCGCGTTAGATATCTTAAACATCATCAATTTGGCTGAAAATTTGCAGAGATGATGTATACATTAGTACCCAAAAACTGAATGGTCGAGATGTGGATATACGACCAAAAAATGACCCTAAACTCTAAATCCGCATTTAGTTTCAAAGCGGAGCTCCTCTCTGAATAAGATATATATATATATATATATATATACTTGCTAGGTAGAAAATTAACAAATAGTGGAGATCCTTGCCTGATTCATGAGACCTAATCACCTAAACTTAAGGGTTTTTGTCCATTTACCCTATTTTTAGAGATTTCTTTCTCACTTACCCCATTAAGTTTTTTTAATTCTCTCTTACTCAAAACACTCTAAAGAGGTCTTCCCTAATACCCCATTAAGATTTTTTTTTTGTTTTTAAATTTTTTTTAATACCATTGTACCCTCACCCCTTTGAAACTGAGAGAGAGAGAGAGAGAGAGAGAGAGAGAGAGAGAGAGAGGAGAGAGAGAGAGAGAGATAAAGAGAGAGAAACCATAGGAGACTTCGCCGGATTCCGGTCACCGGCCGCAGGAATTCGTTCACCAGCTGCTGCCCATGGGAATTTGCTGAAAATCTCACCGGAAAGTTTTTTTGCCCCCAATAGACATCTATTGCCCCCCAATAGACGTCTATTGGAGGGCAATAGAGGTTTATGAAACCTCGCTGGAAGTCTCCAAAGAGGTTGTTGTAGATCTCATATGGGGTCGGAGAGGTTTATTGCCCCCTGAATAACCTGTATTGCCCCTCAATAGACGCCTATTGCCCCCTAATACCCATTTATTTTTTAAAATTAGACAAATAAAACTTTGATTAAAGAAAAAAGATGAGTAAATTACATCAATTCAAAACATGTATTTCCCCTCAATAGACGTGTATTGCTCCCCAATAGACCTTTAACAAATCTCTATTACCTCTCAATAGCCCTTTATTGCCCCCCCCCCCCCTCAAACTAAAGTAAATACCATTGGTGATCAGTAATCATAAGTAATAATTACCAACTCTTTTACATTTTGAAAAAGATGACATAAACTATTTATTTATGAAAGAATGCTTATTAAGTTTTGCTGATAAGGGTGAAAGGAGTGCGTCTCTAATTCTCTATTATGTAAGAATTGAAGTTCAGAGTCAATAATACCATCAGCAAATATATATATATATATATATATTTATGCGAAGTTAAAAGAAGAAAATATAAAAATTTCGTCAATAACTAAAAATGGAATACAAAGAAACTATCCAAGTGAGAAACCATCTATAATTGCATGCATGTAGCCATTAAGATCAATGGATATAGAGAATTGAAGTGTGGGTCATTCATTCCTCAGTGGCTTCTTTGACCATGCATAAACAAAGCAAAGACAATGCCCAGAAAGAGTGGAGCCAAGTGTACCTAACAAGGTAATCTAAGTGCATCCTGAGAATCTTCGAGTCAGACATAAGCTGCTTAGTGTTCTTCCCCAACGTATGCCAAATTGGATCCAATTGCCTCCTCACAATCTCCTCAAACGAAAACAACCCATTTTCGACAGCCAAGTCCTCACACCAACCTTGTTCGTCTTCTCATTTCTTTCAAGCAAGACTTCAAATATTTTCTGAATCCACCATGTACTTGGTCATCAGAACCTAATATCCACCACCTCCGGCACGTCCCTATCCAACTCATTTGAAACCTTCACATGAAACTTCGGCCACAGATGCAATCTCCTCAAATATAAATACTTCATGGTCCTCTCCGTCTTCGCAAACCCGAAGACCATGGCATGGGGCTTATCTGAAAATGCGCGTACGAACGCTGTTTTGTTGAGGGATCGGAAGATCTTGATGATGAAGGCCTCGATGGAGGTCTCGGAGAGGAAATCGACGGCGAGGATGATGAGGCCGGCAATCTGGGAGGTGGGGATTCAGTGAGGGTGACTTGCTCAATGGAGGAATATTCCTCGCCAGAAAGAGATCGGAGAGTGGAGGGGAGGGGAGGGGAGGGGAGAGAGAGGACAGAGAGAGAACGTTTTCTGATTTTATGTATGATTTGTTATTTCACAGTTCTTTGAAGGCTAAAATTGTCATTTGACGTTTAAATGAGATAAGTGAGAATAAAAATTTGTTGGTGGTGTAAGTGGGAATACCTTAGCCCAATTTTGTGCATTGGGTCAAGAACCCAAAACTTAAAACATTGACACCCTTTTCCTCTGCTTCAAGTATAGCTTTCTCAATCAAGTTGTTGATAGCGTCATTTTCCCATTGCATCAAGTACTGCAATGTGAACAAATAACAACTCAAATCAAACTTAAACTAAATTCAGTATAACTACCATAATTCGAACACATGGTCATGATTAGGTCAAAGAAAAAATAGAACTGGGAATAGATCTTGGAATGCAATCGATCACATTAAGTCCAACAAATAAATTGTTAGTTCTCACTTGCAAACTATATTTTGGTATTGCCCAAGTTTGTAATTTGAGTTTATCAAATCGCTGCCTCTCAACCACAAATGTACGGCCATAAATCCAAGTGAGCATTACAGACCACAGTGTGACAGGCCACATCAACCACAAGTACCATGTTGATATGAATGATTTAGAGGCCAAGGAAGCAAACCCTAGAGGTAGTTGATAAATGGATTCAACTGTTGTAAGATAGCTTAGATGCAGGATATCTGGCGATTCCTCCTCTCTTTTGAGGGAAGACTTATATAGAGAATCAGTAGACTTGTCCACGGTGCCATACATGTGGTCATAGATCGGCATGAAGAGGGAGTAATTGGTTCGAAATTGTGTGTGGTGAATAGAGTGAAACCTGCAAGACTTGATTTGATAAGGGGTGAAGGATTACATGCCAAAATGTACTCAAATAACATGGCATGCACTTACGTCGAAGAATACATGAGATACTTGAGAGGGGGGAAAAGAAAGAAAATCCAATCGGGAATGATCGAGCTCGAAATTGCAGTGCCCCATATTGTTCATGAAGCCAATATAAGTCACATAACCTAAATAGGATATGACTGAAGCTGATCCCATCAACGCAGTTGTCATCAGTGGTATTGCGAAGAGCATGTGATACGCTATGTGCTCGGAAAACGGGTGGGTCACAGCTACAATACATCCATGTCAATTTTCAGCGATATAAAAAAAATAAAGGAAAAACGCACAAACAATACCTGAACTTCAAGCCACTAATAACTTTTGTACCTCAAGTTCAAAAAATATCAGATTGGTACTTGAACTTCTGACCCTGACTCAATATCAGTATCTGGGAACAGTAAAATCGTTAACGGAGTTAATTTTTGAAGGGTAAATCTGTCATTTCACTGTTCATCATCTCCAAAACTCTCCCCTCTCTCTGCAAACCCAGATTTTTCATTATCTTCTTCGTACCTCACACACACAAACCCAAATCGACCAAAGGAGAGGTGAGAGATGAGAGGAGTTGGTGGTGGATGGGATGGTGGCTATTGAAGAAGTGAAAGGTTGGTTGATAGTGGTGATGAGGTATGAAGAAGAAGAAGAAGAAATCTGGTATTACAGAGAGTTGGAGATGATGAACAGTGAAATGACAGATTTACCCTTCAAAAATTAACCCCGTTAACGATTTTATTGTTCCCAGATACTGATATTGGGTCGGGGTCAGAAGTTCCGGTACCAATCTGATATTTTTTGAACTTGAGGTACGAAAGTTATTAGTGGCCGATAGGTCAGGTACTGTTTGTGAGATTTTCTAAAAAAATAAATAGTTTAAGGTGTGTTGATGTTTGTCATACGTCAACTTTTTAATTAATATATATTAAATTAAATTAGTTAGTGAAACCTGTTGTACAGGTCAACATGTTATCCACTTATAATTATAATTTGACATGTGTACTTAAAAAAAAATTACCATACTAAGTACTCATTTATTCTTTTATACGTAAATCGTTCAAAAACTTGTAATGAATATCGTAAATATAGTAATTACCTTTATTACAACTATAATTATCATTAAATATATCCAATGTGGTTTTTTGTTCTAAAATGTCTCATCGATGTTATAATTTACAAAAAAAGGGACTCTAATTACAAAAACATCAACTGGATTACAAGAATAAGGACTTGAAAAGTTTGACGTCTAATATGATTATTTACCATATAAACAAAACATTTGTTGTAGCATTGGTAAAGGGATCGCTTTTTTTTTTTTTTTTTTGTAAATGGATCATATTTCATGTAATTATCATAAAAACAACCATAATTACCACTTTATACCTCAACTACATGTTGTAATTTATAGTAAAATGCATTGTCAAACGAGTAATTCTCTCATGGATGATGAGATTTACACAAGAAAAGTATTAGTTACAAAATATAGAACTTTAATACACAATTAAGGACTCGCGCCTCATTTACAATATATACATACAGTTTTACCACTTTGACAGCAATTCGTTGTCACATTAGTAAAATGGTTCTCAGACTTGTAATATAAAAAATTACCACAAATAAGAGTTTGATTACTACTTCTACAACAATTCGTTGTCAAACTTGTAATATTGAAGAATTACCACAAATACAACCTTGGTATTACTTTGGACCTCAATTGCTGTAAAATCTAGAAAAAAAACATTGTCAAATAATAAATAACTCCTAAAGGACAGTAGTTACAAAATAGACAACTTTATTACACCATAAATGACTCACCGCAAATTTACTTAAATATATGAAATGTTACTATTATAGCAACACATTCGTTGTTTTATGAGTAAAGTGGTTTTGAAAACTTTGTAATAATGAGGTATTAACATTTATTATAACTAAGTTTTTTTTTTTTTTCTTTGAACTGAGGAGTGGGGTTCTGTATTTGCCTTTCTCTTCCAGCGTCCTTCTTCCTTCTTCCTTCTTTCTTCTTGGTCCATAGTTAACTTGCCATGGACTGAAGGAGATGAGAAGGAACAAGATAGTAGTAGGGAATTAGTTAGGAATATCCCCAAATGTTGCTTATTTTGGGTTAATTTTAGGGTTGAGTGAATCAAAACACAGAAGTTGAATTCCCATATCCCTTCTTCTCATATAACCCTCACAAACTACATTTCACCTTACACGCAAACAATCCAACACAACAAAAAGCATTGATTTTTGTAACTTGGCGTTTTCCTCAGCTCTTCTGAAAAGTCATCGTCTTGGGCTTAGCCTTCAGAGAAAAACCAAGCGCTACCATCTCTCTCTCTAGAAATTTGAGCACAAAGCCCAAATCTTCGTGTTCTTCACCCGTTGCTGTCTTTTCAGGTACATCCACTTTCTCTTTCTGTGAGGCAATTACAGTTGTTCACACTTGTGTTATGGCCGTAGTTTGCGTTGTTTGTCTGAAATTGGTGTTTATCATTGAGTTTATCAGATACCCAGTTGGCCTTTTGTTCAATTCGAGATGGGTTTATGATTTTCTGAAATGGGTTTATGTTGAAAGTGAAGAATTGTTCTTGGTTTACATGACTGGATGGTTGTTGAGCTGTTTGCTGGGACTTAAGAGTGTCAAATTTCTGTGCTGGTATAGATGAATGGCTTTGATTGGTTATGCTTTTGGGTTGAGACTAAATATTCATATGCTTTGTTACCTAAGTAGTAATGTAGGTAAATGAAACCAAGTGTATAAACGGTGGAGTACAATGTTGTTTGATGAATTACCTGTTTTCATTTTTGGTCTTGAATTTTAGCTTTACGCAGGGCCGGCCCTTGACCAAGGCAGACAAGGCTGTGGCCTTGGGTCAGTTTGGGGAAGGCCTCATCTCAAAATGCTCTTCATATATATATATATGATAAAAAAAATTTGGGAGGGTCACCTCTGCCAAGCATGCAGTGACTGCAGTGCAGTCCTACAAATTATGTCTGCCATATGCCCATACCTTGTTGCCTTGAACTCTTGATATCCATAAATTATGGACCATAATCCATGTTATACTCACCAATCAAGGGTGAGAATGTCTTGATAGTGTGTGTGTGTGTGCATATATTAAAACAAAATAAAAAAAACAGAGAGAACCCAAAACCTGCTACCTGCGGTTGTGTCTTACTCTTGGTAACTGACTCTTCTGGCCTTTTGGGCATTCTTGGAGTCTGGACTACATTCTATTCTTTTGCACTCAATTTCCTCCTCTTTTTTTGTATTGGTAAAACAATAAACACCCCAAAGCCTCCATTTCTTCATCAATCATCACTCTGGGAGAAGAAGATAACCAAGTTTTATTGTTCTTTATCATTTTAGAAAGGTTGAATTGTTCTCTTTGTTTTTGGTTGGAATCTGAAATTCTTGTTCGTTTTGTTTTTGATTGGAATTCTTGAATAATTGAGTTGCTGTTTGATTTGTTTTAGTACTGAATATCATAATATGTCTACTAGGAAGTTTGAACATGGGTTTGATAAACTTAAGAAAAAAAGACGAATAGAAAAGCTAATTCAATCCCAAAAAGAAGCACTAGATAAGTATGTTACTGTTAAAGAAAAACCTACGGGATAAGGAGAAGAGACAGTAACAAGTCCAATAGAATCATATTTATGATCAACCATGTCACAAGAAAGATTGAATGGACTAGCCATGTTATCTATCAAAAGAAAATTGTTCAAAAAGTTTAAATACAATAACTTAATCAACATTTTGCATCCCAAAAGGCAAGAAGAGTGATCTTTAAATGAAAATTTCTCTTAGCATGTTGTTTTTATCGGCATTGTTACATTTTGGTTTGTGTAATGACTTTTTTTTTTTTTTGCCATTTTTTTTATTTTAGATTTTAGAATAGCCTCTCTAACCTTCGCCTTAGTCCTCACTTTGTCACGGGACGGCCCTGGCTTTAAGGTGTGAATTATGGAATCGTGATAGATCACCGGTATGTATTAGTTTATTAGTTAGCCAGTTGCTGCTGAACCAGTGATGCAGTTAGTATTTTCGCCTGAAAACAAATGATTATGCTAACCTGAGAGTGATGTCTGCTTGAGAGTTGAGATGCTACATGAGTTTGTCCGGTGTGTTTAAGTACGTGCAATCTTGTACTTGGACATGTCTTGCTCAGGTTTACCGACAACAGAAAAGTTTCAATTGAACCTAAAAGGCATAGCATAGTGTTGTTTCATTGTTTACCACATCATTTATATAACGCTATTATATTTCAAAGTTCAAAGATTTAGTTTTTTGTTTGTTTGCAGGTATTTCTGCCCAGAGAAGAGAATTGGGTTGTTTACGTCTAACATAAGCTGGTAAGTAAAATAGCAAGATGCTCATGTGGCTATTTGTGCTTTAGTATATCAGTATGAGAACAAATCTCAATGGCTCTGACATTGGCATTTTCTCCTTTCCCCTCACTGAATTCACTAGAACTATTTTGATCCTTTTTACTTGTCTAGGGCAGTTGGGTTGGGTTTGATATTTCTCACCTCATTTTAGTTGCTTTTTTGGAAACAATCGAGATCTTAGAAGTCTATGGTCAGTTAAGGAGTATGTGTTAGCTCTGAAAGATAAAAGTCTTTGATATGGCTTAGCATCTTCAAGAGCAATGGATGCCTTTTAGTAAATATCTCATATTTCTAAATGACTCACTACAACAAATTTCCCCATTAACACCCTCTTTTTAGCCACCAAAAAGTCATCAGTCCCAAAATGAATAGTTTAACACTGATATAAAACATTAGTGGGAGATTTTTCCCTCTCACTGATCATCAGTGTGTATTATGAACAGTATATAGAACATATTAATTGTTTAATCTCAATAACACTGTTAACAGTGTCAACAGAAATGGAATAGTTTTGTTTTGTGATTTTGGGAGCAACCAATCAAAAGATCAGTGTGAATTTGTTTCATCACACTGATGATCAGTGCCCAGGGTTAATTGAGGTTGGGCCAATAGACTGTATCGGTGCGCAGGGTTAACTAGTGTCCATCAACTTGGGGGTTTCTCTGTTTTTGATATTCAGTGGTAACTGTTGGATCAGTGGAGGTCTTAACTAACGGTAGATACAAAAAGCCCCCATCAGATCTCTTTCTTTAGTTTTCTAGATCTGTCTCTCGCACTTTCAGTTTAACCCTATATCTCTCTCACTCTCTCAGGTTCATCTAGATCCAGCTCTCACACTTCTCACTAACACACACACACACACACCACCTCTCTCTCTCTCTCTCTTTCTCTCTCTCTCCAGCACGGAGAACCCACACACCGACAGTGTGGTCTTAACACTGTCGATCACTTTACCAAAATTTATAATTACTTTGCTCTCTCAAAACGAGATTGAAGGCTGAATCTTCTCAGAGACGTCTTGCATGTTTGGCTTCTGTAACCTCGCTCACCTTGGATTGCTTCATCTTCTCCTCTATATCTATATGTAGCCTTCAAGGAGGAGATCAAGGAATTCGAGATCCGATACGCTCTACCGGAGTACCGGGGGTTTCGACATTGATCAATTATCAGATGCTGTTGGGGCTTCGATTTGGTGCATTCAACACCCTTCGATTCAGGACGCGCCACCTTAAACGAGCTCTCATCTCAAAACCGTGAGAATTTCACCTTAATTTTTATTTTATTTTTAAATTCTTCTAGCTTCTTTGAATTTCTCCATAAATCTCATTTATCAATGCTCAAATATATGTGGATCTAGGAACGATTTATGCATGTTTGATTAATTTATGCTTCTGCATATCTCATGCTATCTAATTTACTCTGCTGACCCATGTCATGAATATCACTATAGCATCAGCACATACATTATCTAAAGTGGCGAAGATAAGGACCAAACTTGAAAGTAACTTTGTTTTCCCAGCTTGTCAATTATAAAATGTCTCTCTTTTGGATATTGGAGTTCAGTGGTTGTAATAATTTGTTTATGCTGCAACTACTGGAGAAAACAATCAAAGAGAAAATAATACTTAAAGAAGTAGTCCCACTATGCTACAACTAGTGGAGAAAACAATCAAAGAGAAGATAAGCAATTGCCTTCTTTTGAAGGTAGTAGTCCCGCCATTTTGTTCTTTTGCAGAGAATGGAGGCTCTCAACTTGCAGTATTTTGTTCTTTCCTAGAGAGACGAGGCTTTTTTAGTTGCACAGTATTTTGTTCTTTCATGGAGGTGCTAAAATTATTGATCTTTTTGTTGTTGTAGGTACAAATATTCAGACGCATGAAAGAGGTTGCGATTCAGCTGGTGAGTGTTGTTGTTGCAATTGAGCTTCTGATGTTGACTTTCGTTTTGATGCTTACTCCGTTCTGTTTGATGCCAATTTGTAGTTGAAAATTGAGTTTAATCTATGCTCTGAAAAGGCTTATGCGTTTATGATATGCTTGGTACACATGCTTCAGCTTTCGGTTTATTATTAATGCCATTAAACAATAGATATGGGGAACAAATAGTTCTTAGATCAATGGAATCTCTGGTTTTGTCAATTGAATGGTGATATAAGCTTGATTTGTCATGTACTCTTCCGGTTCTGGTTTGTAATGCATCACAATCGCCTTGAGGCTATGAATTTTAGGCTAATAAGAAGAATCAGTACCACCGGGCCAAATCATCTAATTTCCTTGTTTCTTTCCGTCTTGTTCTGCAGAGGCTTTGGTTCAAGATAAATTTTAAGCTTTGCAAAATTTGGTTTGATATGGGCGAATATGGGAGAATGAGTTAGGTAATATCTGTTTATCTTATTACCTATGATCACTATGCCAAAAAACTTCATCAGACAACAGACAAAAACTGTTGTGTGATTTGGAGTGCAACAATTGTAGAGCAAGCCGTTGTCTGTTGAAAATTCAGACAACGGTGGAACACAGTTGTCTGAGAAACAAACAGGCAACGGGTATGTGTTATAACTATTGTGTGATGGCTCGACAGATGTCATGCGCAGCTGCGCAGCAGTTGAAGCACTGCCTTCGGACAATAGTGCTTGGTTTCAAGCTATTGTATGTTAAGCATATCAGACAACATATTTTTATTATTTGTGTTGTCTGATTGATCCTCAAACTTCAGTGCTTGGACTATATAGAAACTAAAATGTGGATATGCGACCGGAAAGTGACCCAAAACTCGAAGTTCACACTTTAATTTCAAAGTGGACCTCCGCTCTAGATAGGATCTGATATATATATAATGTGTATATATTTATATATATAATGTGTGAGGTTGGAGTTTAGGATTACTTTTCAGTCTCATATCCACATCTTGACTGTTCAGTTTTTAGGTACTAATGTATAAATTATCTGCAAAATTTCAGCCAAATTAATGGTCATTAAGGCATTGATAACTGCCTTCAAGTTAGTACGGTCCAGGGTGGACAGATTCAGTTCGTCCATTGGTTTAAGTGAGTTAGATACCTTAAAAACCATCAATTTGGCTAAAATTTTGCAAAGATAATCTATATTAGTACCTAAAAATTGAACGGTCAAGATGTGGATATGAGACTGAAAAGTGATCCTAAACTCCAATCTCACACGTTAATTTTAGAGTGGCCTTACTCATATATATATATATATATATATATATATATATATATATCCTTGAAACAAACTAATGGCTCTTGAAACAAACTACCTGGACGTACTCCTTGGTCTTCTTCCCGGCACAAACATAAAAGAATCAAGGGGGATAGATAGAATTTGAGCACTCATTAGTTTCATACAATTGACAGAACAATGTAAATATAATAAATACTAGCCTCTTAACACACGCTCACGCGTGTGTCAATTGGCCGTTTTAATTGTTTTTATACTTTATTTGTATCTACAATATTTATTTGAGTTTTTATTTGTTTTAGTAATTTCTATAAAAAAATAGTTTATTTTTTATGAAATTATGAATAACTTTTTGTTTAATAAGTAATCTTTCTATTTAAACTGCCAACTCTGAAAAAAAAAAAAAACTGCCATTGCAGTTAACAAAACGTTTAAGATTTTTTTTTTTGGTAATTTCTTTCAATTCAATTGGCTATTATATTTACTATTTTATCCTTCATATGTTAAATTATAAATTTTTAAACTATAATCAAAGAAGGGTAAATTGTGGGTTTATGAAAATTTAACCATAAGCCTTATTGGCTTAATTAATACTGATATATATATATATATATATTTTTTTTTCACATAACTTTTTTTTTTTTTTTTTTTGAGAATGAAGGGGAAGCTGAAAGCCTAAAAAGGAGACTGATGCACTGAACCAAATATACGTGCGATTTTTTTTTTCACTTTTCTAAATACAAAAAGGTAAGTGAATTAATAACAAGGGCTAAATACAAATTACCACCCTGTGGTTTAGGTTCAAAATCAATTCAGTCCCTAAACTTCTAATTTCATCAAAAACACCCATGCACTTTCAATTTTGATCTAATAGGTCCAATTTGTTAGTTTTCCGACAAATGAGTTATTTAACTTGTTAATGTGGCTCATATATGGCCTATGTTTTATGATGTGGGGTCGAGGTGGACTGCATAGTCAATTTAGGAGTGAGTCATACTATTAAAAATAAATAGTTTTTCAACAAATAATTCAACTATAACTTGAACCCATAACAGAATATTAACAAATTGGACCTATTAGATCAAAATTGAAAGTGCAGGGGTGTTTTTGATGAAATTAGAAGTCCAGGGACTGAATTGATTTTAGACCTAAACCACAGGGTACTAACTAGTATTTAGCCCTAATAACAAATAAGAACAATTATAATCCTTGAATAAGGCTTGCAGAAACCCTTCAATATAAGAACGTTGTCTTTGAATCTGATTGCTTATTCTTCATTCAAGCTCTTGCCAAGGAGGAAATAAACTTGTCAAGCCTGGGTTTGTTGCTTGATTGAAGTCAGAGATCAGCTGCGTCGAAACCTGGAATTCAAGGTTCTACATTCACCTCGTGAAGCTAATAAAGTAGCACATAGTCTTGCAAAGCATGCTTGTTAGTCTTTAAGAGTCAAGTGTGGTTTGTGATTGCTCTCAGATTTCTAAGGTATACTCTTCTGAGTGATTGTAATCACTATTGATTCAATGAAATTTTACTTAAAGAAAAAAAGAAAAAAAATAAAAGAAAAAGGGCATTCTAAATAAACCATATGCTAAAGTCTAAAGTGGTAGGACACCTCTCATAGTAATTGTTTAAATAAGTGGATATGTCCATGCTGTAATACTTGGTCACTAATATAGGGCACAAGTTTAAGGATATCTATGTATGTGTGATTTTGATTTTGGAGATGATTACAATAAAATCTTCCTCTCTCATATAATAAAAGTTTTAGTAAGAAATAAGCAAAAATTACATATGAAACAAAAACCCAAGCGGTAAAGACTTTGCAGGCATGCCAAGCCCAACGATCTCCAGTCTTCCCTAGATTAGCCGACACTCCCATCATGGTTCTGTCGGCGTATTTCTCCTTCAATAGTTAAATTGGTTATCTCTACTTCCAATTGGGTTTTATCCCTTGATCGTGATTTCTAGTGGAGAAAAATTCTTGTGGCTAGTGATCGAGTTGTGTCAAGCTTCTGTCGCCAATGATGGTTTGCGGGGGTGGATGACCCCTTGACATGGTGATGGGGCTGAAAAGCTGCACCTCCTCTGCCTATTCTTGGGACTGGGCTATTAGCTTACTTTTAGGGAAGGGCTACAGGTTTGGCTTGACCAAGTTGTCTGGTGCATCATTTTGGAGGAATCCTACCAAGGACTGAAAAACTGATAATATCCTCGAAATTTTGTCGATATTTATGTTTTTTTAGGGTGGGTTGAGGGGGCGTGAATAGGCTTCAAGAAAAATAAGCAGGGTAGGGTTGGGGGGTTTGGGAATAGGCTTCAAGGAAAATATATACTAGGATGGATATTGGTTTAAGCCTAGAGGGGGATGAATAGGCTTCAAGAAAACTAAGCTCAATTTGAAAGTATTAGGATGGATATTGGTTTAAGCATTAGTTTAAGCTTAGAGGTGAGTGAATAGGCTTCAAGAAAAATAAGCTCAATTTGAAATACTAGGATGGATATTGGTTTAAGCCTAGAAGGAAGAGAGGGGGAGTGTAGGCTTCAAGGAAAATAAGCTTAATTTTAAATTAAAAATTAAATATTGTTTAGCCCTTAAACTTTTACTTACAAAAAAAAAAACGTGAACAATAGATGCAACAAGGCATCGAAAATAAAACCTAACAAGGATGCTAAGAGATGCAATTAAGCATTTGATGAAGCACCGGATACAATTAGGTCTATGTAAAACGGCACCAATAGTATGGTCGACCATATTTCCACTCAGAGATAATTAGGTCTATGTAAAACGGCACCAATAGTATGGTTGACCATATTTCCACTCAGAGATATTGTTTTAAGCCTACAGTGTAGGGTGGGTTGGGAGGGGTGAATAGGCTTCAAGAAAAATAAGCTCAATTTGAAAGTATTAGGATGGATATTGGTTTAAGCAGAAAGGAGGGGGGGTGTCATGAATAGGCTTCAAGGAAAATAAATACTAGGATGGATATTGGTTTAAGCCTAAAGGGGGATGAATAGGCTTCAAGAAAAATAAGCTCAATTTGAAAGTATTAAGATGGACATTGGTTTAAGCCTGCAAGGTAGGGTTTTTTTTTTTTTTTTTTTTTTTTTTAAGGGGGGGGGGGATGGTTATTGGTTTAAGCCTAGAGGGGGATGAATAGACTTCAAGAAAAATAAGCTCAATTTGAAAGTATTAGGATGAATAAGTACAAGGATATATGGACATTGGTTTAAGCTTGGAGGCAAGTGAATAGGCTTCAAGAAAAATAAGCTCAATTTGAAGTACTAGGATGGATATTGGTTTAAACCAAGAGAAGGGAGGGGAGTGAATAGGCTTCAAAGAAAATAAGTACTATGATGGTTATTGGTTTAAGCCTAGAGGGTGATGAATAGATGACAGGACCCGCCCCGGTTTTCACCCTGAAATCCGAAGTGGTCCTGCGGGGCCCACTTTAGAAGAAATTCTACCAAAAATTTGACAGAACTTCCCCTAAAAATGGACAACCCAAAACCTGTAGAAAAACATCCACACTTCTAAATCATCCATCCTTATTCTCCTGGAGCCACCCTGCTCCCTATATCACAACATCTCATATATCTCATTTCATAAACAATTCTGAATTTAAGAATATTAATCTCATAGGTTATCAGAGCAATCTAATATACAGGCGTACAAGAGAAAAGAAAACAAGATGAACGACCAATACTTTTATAATGCGGAAGCTATGACAACTATGCCTCAACCCCAAGTACGCTCGACCTCAAGCTAAACTGGCCTGCAAACTGGGCATTTAAAACCGAAGGGCCCAGGGGAAAACATTTAAAATCCGTTAGAGTGAGTGGACGAAAAATAAGTAATTTCAAATGAATAAGTAAAACTTAATGCTTTCCCAAGTTATTCTCTAAAACCTCGCATGCAGTAACAATCTTGAAAACACTCTTAATCATCCTCTTCACTGAATCTCAATCACGTAACAAGAACATCTTGAAACCTCTTAAAATCTCATCCTCAATCCTTATAAAAACATCCTTTTCATGAGGCTCGTTTGATGACTAGAAAGGACTGCTGTCTAGTCATCTCATGCCATCTAGGAGGGACTGCCACCCAGATGACGCATCGGAAGGGACTGCCAACCGGGATAGGAGGCGGTGGATAGATGGGACTGCCAACTAGCCACATGTAGTAGACGGGACTGCCGACTAACCACAGGTAGTAGACGGGACTGCCGACTAGCTACCTCATGTCATCTGGAAGGGACTGCCAACCAGGTGACGCATCGGATGGGACTGCCAACCGAGCTGTAGTCTGGAAGGGACTGCCAACCAGACTATTACCTAGAAGGGACTGCCAACTAGGTAAGATACGCATGCGCCAAAACTGGCCTCCTTAATAAACTGAATAGCCTCCTCAAGAACTGAACATAACCTCTTTCAATCACTTGCTTTCGGAAAGAAACTCGATATTACCTCAATAAATCAATAATAATTCACCGAAAGCATAACTCAGTAACTCAATCCTCGATATCTCAATAAATCCTCGAAAGCATAATCACATACTCTATAATTCAATAATTGCTTTCGGAAAGAAAGCTCCATCTAACCCAAGTCTGATAAGTGCGGAATTCAAAACCCAATAAATCTCGATAAATCAATCATGCTCAAATATTTGCTAAATCCCTCGCACTCGTATATCTTCATAAAAACTGATATTCGAAAACAATAATTCTCATAATATTTTTCCGAATCAGTCACTTCCCGAAAATCATTTCCCAACTCAATAACTCATGAATGACTATCTCAAAAATCTACTAAAAGCCCGGGAAGGAATTTCAATACTAATCTCGTAATCCATAAATAAATCTCGATAAACTAAATCTCAAATATTCAAAACATAATTAAATCTCAATTGGAAGAAAATAATAATAATACTGCATGCGGAATTAATTTAAAAACAAATGTCCACTCACAGTACTATTTAGGCGACCATGCATACGAGTTCCTTCGTCGAGCAATAGCTCGGTACATCGCCCTGTACACAATATTCCGTGAATAGTTATTCGACAAATTAATACGATTCCTAAAATCAATTCCTCATAATTACATCTCCACTTCTCCTTGGATGCAACCCAAATTATACCACTAATACCAATTCGTTAATTTAAAGGTTCCAAGGCAGAACCGAGAGATATCCGACGGTCGGATTCTCGTAATTGGATAATCGAAACCCTAAACTTCAAAAATTCATAATCAATTAAAAACTTCTCCAATTCCAACCAAATTCACATATTCAACTTCTACCAAAATTATAGGATTTAACTAGCTAATAAAAACATAATATAAATCACTGTTCATACACCGCACTATTCACCATCGCACTATTCATGCGATGACACTGTTCATGCGGCGGCCAACTCCTCCTCCGGCCACCAAATTTCATCCACAGCATCATATCAACATTTCCAATAACTTTCTCAACTGTGACAAAGTCAGAAAATACCTTGAAGTGGCCGAACAATTAAGCAAACCGAAGTAGAGTAAAATTTTCTAATTATGCTTTCTTCCTCCACGCTGCAAATCGCTTCAAGATATTTGGGGAGCTTCAAGTACGCCTCAAGACGCTTCTAAAAAGCCTGGCTTTGTCGCCGGAGGTGGCCGGAATTCGGGTCAACGGTCACCTGCTACAGTAAACTTCAAGGACCCGATACGTCGTTTTCCGGCCAAGCCGCAGTGAGCAACCACCGTAGGGGCCAAGAGGAGGTCAAGACGAGTCCGTAGCCACCGATTTGACGCTTTTTGGTGGTCTAGAGGTGGTGAAAGAGGAGGTTGCAGAAGAGAGAAAGAGAGAGTTGCAGAAGAGTTGCAGAAGAGAGACTGAGAGAGCACGGGGGAAGGAGAGAGAAAAGAAAGAAAAGTTACCCGGCTACAGTAACTTTTCAAATTTATACAAATTACCATAAACAGTAATTTCTTATTTCGCTTATAACTTTCGCATACAAACTCCGATTTTTACGTACCACATATGCACGCACTTGGTTTAATGTCCTCTACAACTTTCATGAAGGAAATTTTCTCAAATTTTGACCCGAACAAAAAGTCAACTTTTAGGGCCCCCTAAAATGTCGAAACGGAGCCAAAAAGTAAATGTAAATGTCGTTTACCCATCGAAAGACTTGTAAACTGGTAAATTTAGGTTCGGGACGTTACAATCTCCCCACCTTATAAAAATTTCGTCCTCGAAATTCCATACTGTTGAAGTAGAGATGGGTGCACACGCCAATCCATAGTAAACAGTCACGAAGATAAATAGCACATCAATCGTACGGCTGTGGCGATGATAAGGCACAGAAAAGATGTGCAAGTCTGCTCAAATCATGTAGAAATTACCTTCAAAACTGATCCAAAACTTGACCAATTAGAACATGGAGATCAACCCTTATAAGAAACAATTCTCTAGCTGAAATCTAGCCAATTATTGCGATCTGAATAATTCCCACAGCGTTCTTACTAAATTCAGTGTCTTAGTAGATAGATTTACTTCCACTCATTACTGACCGTCCTTAACAACTAAGGGAGAACATCGTCAAACATTATGTTTGAAGCAACCTGTAAGTGGTTCAACTATGTGAGCAGAAACACCTACTAAAATTCTCAGAATAAAGACTCAAGGCTAAATCAAGGTCGGTTACTTGAAAGAACTACACCTTGAAACTGCATAACGAAAATCAAATCTTCTTTGGATTAAGTTTTCCCTTTGCAATCTTAAGTCAACGACTGGAGTAGCTGATAATCTCGACAATCTCGATTACACAAGCAACCAAAAACATATACTTAGAACCCCAAATGTATCAATGTTCCAAGTTGGATACCCTTGTCTTACCTAACTATGTAGTAGTACATACTCACAAGTACACAACTTCAACGTCAAGAAATTTAGGTCAAATAATAGTTCGGATGACTCATGGTATCAATATCACAAACTATTCGGTTTGAATAGTAGCATTCATACTCTTTTTCATATAACTCGTACAGTGAAGATCCACTTTGTTCACCAACAACATGATAATACATTTACTCACACTTAAAACAATTTCAATTCATACACGGGTTATGGAAAGTCCAACAGTTAATAAAACACCACAAGATGCTCACTGATAACCCACATGTCTGAAACAACCAATTTCCTTAGCAACCACAAAACCGCACTTCCTCTTTGTCTATTTGTGCTTGGATTTTTGATCGAATGTCGTGCACGTAGAGATCCCACAGTCGTCAAGCATATCAAAGAGTAGCCTCGAACCAACCTATAAGTTCTTAATCATGCATGTTATGGGGCCACTACACTTTCATTGAGCTACTTTGATACCTGACTAAAACATTGATCAAAGCCTTGAGATGACATCTAAGTCAACTAGAGAAACTTCTTTGATACATACCCTACTGGCCATAAGGCGACACATTTCACACACCTGTTTATGTTCAAAAATTTCTGTACCAGACTGCTAGTAAAGTAGTCAATTCTTTCTTCTCTGCGTTTCCAAACCATAATATTCCAATAATCAACGTCAATCTTGCAAGTATTTGAGTATAGCCAACTCTCCTTGCATGGCTCAAAGCCGATATCCCCAAACGACGCTGTCATCGCTAAACTGAGGATAAAGTAGCTGAAGATCCACCCTCTAACAACACTTATTCAATAATATTCCAGCTACAACAACAATTTCAAAAACTAATCCGCGCTAACTAAGATTGCACCAAAATTTCTCAATCCTCATCTCGCTAAGCATAAATCCAACAACACAACTCAACCATACTCGCTCAACAATTTAGTACTTCAAGAGTCAATTGAAACCCTTGATAAAACCCAAGTCCAAACAAACAATTTCCAAACTCAACTCCAACATCCCGCTAAGTCAACGTACCTATAAACCCGTGATGGTGACCGAATATCAATCGTACCAACAACTTCCTGTACTTCTCCAAATATGGGCCACCATACAGTAGAAATCAATCAAAGTGAAAACTAAATTTCAAACTGTTGAACCCATTACCACCAGTAACGGTACCAAGGTAGTAAAATTCACTTAATTCCTTCAAAGCAATCTGTTAGTATATGTATGCAACTCAAGCAACCACCAATTTTCCTAGATGACAAACACCGTTCACAGAGTCTTTCCTCGAACAACAACCTTGATGCAAAACAGACACTCGTCCAACATCTCATTTCACACATAGCGGTACCTGGATCTGAACTTAATCCAACCACCTGGCGATCCAATTCCTCCATTTAATCACCATTGAAATACGCCACTACACAGACATACCGTATTACGTTTGACCCACATATAACAAGAATTCTGGTCAAACCTTAATTAGAAGTATTTCCGGAGCCAACTAGGAAACTTATTTCCTCAAAGTTATTCCACTAACCACTCTTACAATATCACAATCCAACTGTTTAGCAAAAACTTCACCAAGATCTATCACAATTAATCTTCAAGACTCCTCAATTTAACTCGAATCATACTCTGTATCACAAGTAATTCCACTTGCACCATTATAAATACCCAACGAAATCACTACCGCTATTCTCCAAACTTTAGGTACAACCGTTTCAGCCAAAACGGATAACCAATTAAGTACACGCATAGGCACAATCTCATATACAAAAGTTGTTTCTAATCTTCTCAATTAAATACTGGCAAAGATCGTAACTCGGCTGTAAAGCTCTATGCGTCCAACTAAATACTCAAGTTTCAAAATAAAACTATATCAAACTTAAATTCTGTCTATCTCCTTACTCAATACGATCCACAACTTCAAAAGGATCAATTATAAGTCAATGTATCAAAAATCAATTTCTTCCAATCCGAACAAAGCAAAATCCAAATATCATGGTCAGGTCAAAGACCCAAGATAACCAGTTATGATTTCCAAGTAATCTCCAACAACTGTCAATGATATCCCAAATGTCACATACATGACATATCACATCACGTAACACATCTCCTGAAACTTGGTTCAACGTCAGAACCACTAATATTACTAGTTCCATTTCCATCAACAATTCTGATTCTAAAGCAATTTATAGCAAACTGAGACAACCCAAATCTATGCCCACTCAACTCTAACAATCAAACACGAAATCGAACTCCAGTCTTGCACCTTAAACCTTACCCCAACAAACTTGTTGGCATCGAGGGAGAGATAACCACCACATTCCCTCGGATCACATTTCGTAGCATAACTCAACCTGTAAGGTAATCTAACATCACCATCACCATGAAAAGGTGCAAGACACTTAAACAATCTGATATGCAGACAGATCCCTATGAGGTCGGCGTATAAGAGGCATAGCACCTGAAGGAAAATCAACTAACCATGTACCTTACATACTTGATGAATACTTCAGCACCGAAGAGTAAACGATGGGGAACCGCTGCAGTCGGGCCATCACTCGGGAGGTACTGAGTAACATCAAGCATATAAGGTAACCAGATCGAAACAAGTCTACAGAATCTTACAACCTAGTGCTCTGATACCAACTGATAGGACCCGCCCCGGTTTTCACCCTGAAATCCGAAGTGGTCCTGCGGGGCCCACTTTAGAAGAAATTCTACCAAAAATTTGACAGAACTTCCCCTAAAAATGGACAACCCAAAACCTGTAGAAAAACATCCACACTTCTAAATCATCCATCCTTATTCTCCTGGAGCCACCCTGCTCCCTATATCACAACATCTCATATATCTCATTTCATAAACAATTCTGAATTTAAGAATATTAATCTCATAGGTTATCAGAGCAATCTAATATACAGGCGTACAAGAGAAAAGAAAACAAGATGACGACCAATACTTTTATAATGCGGAAGCTATGACAGCTATGCCTCAACCCCAAGTACGCTCGACCTCAAGCTAAACTGGCCTGCAAACTGGGCATTTAAAACCGAAGGGCCCAGGGGAAAACATTTAAAATCCGTTAGAGTGAGTGGACGAAAAATAAGTAATTTCAAATGAATAAGTAAAACTTAATGCTTTCCCAAGTTATTCTCTAAAACCTCGCATGCAGTAACAATCTTGAAAACACTCTTAATCATCCTCTTTACTGAAATCTCAATCACGTAACAAGAACATCTTGAAACCTCTTAAAATCTCATCCTCAATCCTTATAAAAACATCCTTTTCATGAGGCTCGTTTGATGACTAGAAAGGACTGCTGTCTAGTCATCTCATGCCATCTAGGAGGGACTGCCACCCAGATGACGCATCGGAAGGGACTGCCAACCGGGATAGGAGGCGGTGGATAGATGGGACTGCCAACTAGCCACATGTAGTAGACGGGACTGCCGACTAACCACAGGTAGTAGACGGGACTGCCGACTAGCTACCTCATGTCATCTGGAAGGGACTGCCAACCAGGTGACGCATCGGATGGGACTGCCAACCGAGCTGTAGTCTGGAAGGGACTGCCAACCAGACTATTACCTAGAAGGGACTGCCAACTAGGTAAGATACGCATGCGCCAAAACTGGCCTCCTTAATAAACTGAATAGCCTCCTCAAGAACTGAACATAACCTCTTTCAATCACTTGCTTTCGGAAAGAAACTCGATATTACCTCAATAAATCAATAATAATTCACCGAAAGCATAACTCAGTAACTCAATCCTCGATATCTCAATAAATCCTCGAAAGCATAATCACATACTCTATAATTCAATAATTGCTTTCGGAAAGAAAGCTCCATCTAACCCAAGTCTGATAAGTGCGGAATTCAAAACCCAATAAATCTCGATAAATCAATCATGCTCAAATATTTGCTAAATCCCTCGCACTCGTATATCTTCATAAAAACTGATATTCGAAAACAATAATTCTCATAATATTTTTCCGAATCAGTCACTTCCCGAAAATCATTTCCCAACTCAATAACTCATGAATGACTATCTCAAAAATCTACTAAAAGCCCTCGGGAAGGAATTTCAATACTAATCTCGTAATCCATAAATAAATCTCGATAAACTAAATCTCAAATATTCAAAACATAATTAAATCTCAATTGGAAGAAAATAATAATAATACTGCATGCGGAATTAATTTAAAAACAAATGTCCACTCACAGTACTATTTAGGCGACCATGCATACGAGTTCCTTCGTCGAGCAATAGCTCGGTACACGCCCTGTACACAATATATTCCGTGAATAGTTATTCGACAAATTAATACGATTCCTAAAATCAATTCCTCATAATTACATCTCCACTTCTCCTTGGATGCAACCCAAATTACCACTAATACCAATTCGTTAATTTAAAGGTTCCAAGGCAGAACCGAGAGATATCCGACGGTCGGATTCTCGTAATTGATAATCGAAACCCTAAACTTCAAAAATTCATAATCAATTAAAAACTTCTCCAATTCCAACCAAATTCACATATTCAACTTCTACCAAAATTATAGGATTTAACTAGCTAATAAAAACATAATATAAATCACTGTTCATACACCGCACTATTCACCATCGCACTATTCATGCGATGACACTGTTCATGCGGCGGCCAACTCCTCCTCCGGCCACCAAATTTCATCCACAGCATCATATCAACATTTCCAATAACTTTCTCAACTGTGACAAAGTCAGAAAATACCTTGAAGTGGCCGAACAATTAAGCAAACCGAAGTAGAGTAAAATTTTCTAATTATGCTTTCTTCCTCCACGCTGCAAATCGCTTCAAGATATTTGGGGAGCTTCAAGTACGCCTCAAGACGCTTCTAAAAAGCCTGGCTTTGTCGCCGGAGGTGGCCGGAATTCGGGTCAACGGTCACGGTCACCTGCTACAGTAAACTTCAAGGACCCGATACGTCGTTTTCCGGCCAAGCCGCAGTGAGCAACCACCGTAGGGGCCAAGAGGAGGTCAAGACGAGTCCGTAGCCACCGATTTGACGCTTTTTGGTGGTCTAGAGGTGGTGAAAGAGGAGGTTGCAGAAGAGAGAAAGAGAGAGTTGCAGAAGAGTTGCAGAAGAGAGACTGAGAGAGCACGGGGGAAAGGAGAGAGAAAAGAAAGAAAAGTTACCCGGCTACAGTAACTTTTCAAATTTATACAAATTTACCATAAACAGTAATTTTCTTATTTCGCTTATAACTTTCGCATAAGAACTCCGATTTTTACGTACCACATATGCACGCACTTGGTTTAATGTCCTCTACAACTTTCATGAAGGAAATTTTCTCAAATTTTGACCCGAACAAAAAGTCAACTTTTAGGGCCCCCTAAAATGTCGAAACGGAGCCAAAAAGTAAATGTAAATGTCGTTTACCCATCGAAAGACTTGTAAACTGGTAAATTTAGGTTCGGGACGTTACAATAGACTTCCAGAAAAATAAGCTCAATTTGAAAGTATTAGGATGAATACATGTCTAAGCCTAGAGGGTAGGGTTGGGGAATAGGCTTCAAGGAAAATAAGTACTAGGATGGACATTGGTTTAAGCCTGGAGGCTAGTGAATAGGCTTCAAGAAAAATAAGCTCAATTTGAATTACAAGGATGGATATTGGTTTAAACCTAGAGAAGGGGAGGGGGGAGTGAATAGGCTTCAAGGAAAATAAGCTCAATTTTAAATTAGGAATTAAATATTGTCTAGCCCTTAAACTTTTACTGAGAAAAGAAAACCAGTCCATATTCTTTTAATTTTATTTGTTTAATCCTTATACTCTCAATTTTGGACCAATATGTCAAATTCTCCATCGAAAAACTCCTTACGTCACTGACGTGGCAACTCTTTCAAGCTAAAGTATTTCTTTGTTTTGTTTTCTAGAGTAATAGTCAACCACTTTATTAAAGACAATAATAGGAAAAATTAAAAACTTATAGATGTAGAAATTACAGCAGAAGATCAAATAACATGAACAATAGATGCAACAAGGTATCGAAAATAAAACTTAACAATGATACTAAGGGATGCAAATTAAGCATTTGATGAATCACCAGATACAATCTGGTCTATGTAAAACAGTACCAATGGTATGTTTGACCATATTTCCACTCATAGATATGCGTCGAATAGAGGGTAACCTTATATCAAAGCAACCAGAAGTAGTGTGACCGAATTTGCCTACTCCACTCAAAATAATACATCAAATAAAGAGCCATCTTCTACCTAAGTAACCAAAACACCACTTCCAAAAGGCAGAAAAATTTAGGGCCCATAAAAAGTCTCCTGGATCACAAATGCGAACCTAACAACATCGGGCTGAAACACCAATGGCAAAGTCTCAGGAAGAGAGGCCCAATAAAAAAATCTACTTGAGAAATCCAACAGAGCAGAGGCCCAAGCCCATAAGATGCTTTTGGACACAAAAACCATTTTGGGCACTCAGACCCTTACTAACTTCAGCTCTGACCGCTGCACCAATGTCCTTTGTCGAAGAATGACCATCTCAGCTCCATCTAGTTGACACCAAACGCCGCACCCCACATTGTCGGTCTGCCTCGTCACCATCACTTGCCTGATTGTTGCGCGGCCATCGCCTTCTAACAGTCACACTTTCGTCACCTACCAGAAACGATCCCCTGCATAGAATTGATTATGGCCAGATCTGGGAAGTGACCAACACCAACAACTACCCCCCATGCACACTACCTTTCCAACAACCTCAGCCACAATACCACCAAACCATAACCATTCACCAATTTCAGTCGTGTCCGGTTTGGACGGAGTTGGCTAACTCTCGGTGTCATACCAATCCAGCCAAGCAGTGCAGTTTCTTCTCCTTACTGAAAAGAACCGCCACTAACAGATAGAATCTGAGAACACAAAGTTATTGCCGGTACGAATGTGAGCTACAGACGATTAGGAGACACAATGTGATGGTTATTGGTTTAAGCCTAGAGGGGGATGAATAGACTTCAAGAAAAATAAGCTCAATTTGAAAGTATTAGGATGAATACATGTCTAAGCCTAGAGGATAGCATTGGGGAATAGGCTTCAAGGAAAATAAGTACTAGGATGGACATTGGTTTAAGCCTGGAGGCGAGTGAATAGGCTTCAAGAAAAATAAGCTCAATTTGAAGTACTAGGATGGATATTGGTTTAAACCTAGAGAAAGGGAGGGGGGAGTGAATAGGCTTCAAGGAAAATAAGCTCCATTTTAAATTAGGAATTAAATATTGTCTAGCCCTTAAACTTTTACTGAGAAAAGAAAAACACTTCAGTCCATATTCTTTTAATTTTATTTGTTTAATCCTTGTACTCTCAATTTTGGACCCATACATCAAATTCTCCATCAAAAAACTCCTTACGTCACCGATGTGGCAACTCTTTCAAGCTAAAGTTTTTTTTGTTTTGTTTTCTAGAGTAATAGTCAGCCACTTTATTAAAGACAATAATAAGAAAAATTAAAACTTATAGATGTAGAAACTACAGCAGAAGATCAAATAACATGAACAATAGATGCAACAAGGCATTGAAAATAAAACTTAACAAGGATACTAAGAGATGCAAATTAAGCATTTGATGAAGCACCAGATACAATCCGGTCTATGTAAAACAGTACCAATGGTATGTTGGACCATATTTCCACTCATAGATATGCGTCGAATAGAGGGTAACCTTATATCAAAGCAACCAGAAGTAGTGTGACCGAATTTGCCTACTCCACTCAAAACCGAATTTGCCTACTCCACTCAAAATAATACATCAAATAAAGAGCCATCTTCTACCTAAGTAACCAAAACACCACTTCCAAATTGCAGAAAAATTTAGGGCCCATAAAAAGTCTCCTGGATCCCAAATGCGAACCTAACAACATCGGGCTCATACACCAATGGCAAAGTCTCAAGAAGAGAGGCATAATAAAAAAATCTACTTGAGAAATCCAACAGAGCAGAGGCCCAAGCCCATAAGACACTTTTGGACAAAAAAACCATTTTGGGCACTCGGACCCTTACTGACCTCAGCTCTGACTGCTGCTCCACTGTCCTTTGTCGAAGAATGACCAACTCAACTCCATCTAGTTGACACCAAACGCCGCACCCCACGTTGTCGGTCTGCCTCGTCACCATCACTTGCCTGATTGTTGCGCTGCCATAGCCTTCTAACAGTCACACTTTCGTCACCTACCAAAAACGATCCCCTGCATAGAACTGATTATGGCCAGATCTGGGAAGTGCCTAGCACGAACAACTTCCCCCCATACACACCGCCTTTCCAACAACCTCAGCCACAATACCGAACCATAACCATTCACCAATTTCAGTCGTGTCCGGTTTGGACAGAGTTGGCTAACTCTCGGTGTCATACCAAGCCAGTCAAGCAGTGCAGTTTCTTCTCCTTACTGAAAAGAACCTCCACTAACAGATAGAATCTGAGAACACAAAGTTGTTGCGGGTAAGAATGTGAGCTACAGACGATTAGGAGACACAATGTGAACCGTGCGCAGAGATTTTTACGTGAAATTGGTGCCGAAAAGTTGCTCAATCGATGATGAAGGAAGGTACAGAGAGGCCAAGAGAGGCGCTCTCCCAACCCTAGCAGAGTGCTAGGTATTTTCGCCTAGAGCTGAACACAATGTTTCCTCTCAATCCCAAACATGCTAAAAATGTTTATTATACCCTCAATTTTTTTTTAATTTATTGGTCTCTTTATCTCTCTCTTTCTCCCTCCTGTTAATCAAGAAGAAGACTATCTCTCCTAGGGCTGGGCACGGGCCGGGTCTGACTATAATTTCAGTGGGCCCGGAACCGGCCCGTTTTTCACTAGGCCCGGAACCGGCCCGTTTTGACACAAACAGGAACTGGCCCGGGACCGGCCGTTTAACTTCGGGCAGGGCTTGCGGGGCTTTCGGGCCGAAAACCTTTATTTTTTGCTTAGTAGGATATATATCTACCTTGCTATGTTCCAGATTTCATTCATTTCATCATTTCAACCAGTTCAGATTTGAATCAAAACACAATATCAAGATCCAAAGTTGAAGCTGCAAATTGAACTATCCAAAATACATAAAATCCAAATTCAAATACAAGTTAATTACAATACCCGCAATTGAAAGTTTGAAATACAATGACCCAATTTAAATATGAAGTTCAAATGTCCAACTGTCCAAGTTTGAAATACAAATATGCAATTGAAATAGAAAGTCCTAATTCAAAATTTCAAATACAACAATTTAGCAGCCCTTTTTCCAGTTCTCCATCGAGCAATTCAACAGCTACCATCCATCAATTGGACTCCACAGTTTTGCTTTTGCCTACAACAACCATCATAGAGAGATTTAGAAAGCTAAATATGACAGACAGTCGAATTGAATTCAATAATAAAAAGAAACCTTGATGCATTTATGCTCTGAGAGCTTGTGTTCCATATATATTTATCAATGCACTACCTTCTAGAGGTTGCCTCTATAAATCCTATTCTTCTACCAAGTCAGCCAGCAGCTATTCATTGCTTTCTATACTAACAAAAATTTGCGGAAATATATAAGCACACGAACTAAACATTTTTTAATCGGCAATTTAAGCTTTTTTCTTCATGATAACATTCCATCAGACCAATCATGAATTCTGAAAATTCCCACAGACTTCGATTGAAAAGCACTTATCTCATTAAGTAGACAAAATTTGCATCCAGCTCAGAGCTTAATCTAGTGATTAGAATACAAGTGAAAGGCCAGAGATCCCTCACCTTGACCAAGAGTGAACCTGAATGGCGTATCACGGCTCAAATCGAACTCAGTCCCATCCAGCGAAGTCCCGGTGTAATGTACTGAAATTCAATCACAATTGAAATCAATCCCAATCCAAAACAAACCAAAAACGATTCCAGAAAAGCTCAAATTCAAGAAAACACAAATTCAAAAGCAGTGTTGAAATCGGCACCGCACCTTCAACCTCGTCGTCGCTCTTTGGGGTTTCCCAGCTTTCACCTTCCTTGAGACGTTTCTTCATCAGGCCCTGCTTTCCGATCTCCTTCTACTCACCGACCTTGAGAATCGGGGCTTTAATCTAAAAGTATTGAGACGGAAGGAAGCCTGCAATCGCAGTTTTTGCCTACTCACTATGTTAGTAACATAAGTTCATCTAAAAGTAAATGAAAAGAGAGCATATTGTTCCAATGAAGAAAATAAACTTTACAGGATCACAGTTTCTGAAGCTTGCCACTGAAATATGCATAAAGAAAGTGAGAAGTAATCATTAAATAGAAAACTCTACCTCTTTCTAAGCTGAAAGATTCAGACTCCAGACGTGAAGAAAGGAGAAGCTGTGCAGCCGCGCAGGTGAAGTGAAGAGAGAGAGAGAGCAGTCTAGGTGGCGTACATGTCGATCTGCGTCACGACCTCGGCGTGGTCTCGATCTGCGTCTCGACCTCGGCGTGGTCTCGATCTGCGTCACGGCGTCTGGGCGTCACAACATCGGCGGAGGAGACTGCCCAGCTATGGAGAAACTGAGCAGCTTGAATCATGTGTGTTCTGTGTTCAGATCGACTGGAGATTACAAATGTGGAGGAGGCGGCCTGAACACACAAGAGATCGTGTAGAGATTAGAAATGAAGGCTGAACATTAGGTTTTAGGTATTTGAGTGTAGAATATAATCTTGTGTATTCGATCCTATGATGAGGATTTTACTCTCTATATTATGACTAATAATACAAGGACATCTGTCCTTTAATCTCTTAGACGGGCCTGACGGGCTTTTGTCACTTTGAAAGACAAGGCCCGGCCCGAACCGTTTGCTTGAAAGTCAAGGCCCGGGCCCGGACTGTTTAGACAAAAAAAAAAATAGGGCCCGGCCCGAACGGGTCGGGTTTTGACGGGCCTGTTCGGATTTGCGGGTTTTCGGGCTTAAATGCCCAGCCCTAATCTCTCCTTCTTCACCTTGATCTCCTCATCAATATCATTCTTCACCTCCTTCTATCTTCGAGTGCTTCTGCAAAAATACCAACATAAATGAAGACCTCTCCCTTCATCTGAAGTAGCACTATCTCGTCATTGTTGGTCAGAACTGTCGAGTTTATTTCGCTTTCTCGTTCGTCCCAATTTCCTCCACCGTGAACTTTGCGAACTTGTGGAATTTGATGAAGCCTTTCACGTAAGTCATGGCGGCAGAGGCTGAAGTCTAGGGGGAAGGAGGAGGGGACCGGGGAGGAATCACCAGTCCAGATTCAGGTCAGCGAGTTTGCCCAGGTTTTTGTAAGCGAGGTCAGCGTAAGTTATTTAGTTGTGATTTGGAGTATCACATTTATTAAAGAGGATAAAGAAGCCTCTAGCGGCAAGGATAGTATGTCCATGTGGGCATGTTATTGACATGTCATGATTCATCACCAATTTTGAATTAATGTATGATTTGGGTAAAACTGATAAAACTGAAGTATTAATTTGTTTTGTATCTATTCCCTACCTTTTTCTTTTTTCTTCCTAATTTGTTTCTCTTGTCGTGATTTACAGATTTTCTTATTATACCAAATAATTTTTGGGTGAATATGCAGGCTTAGTAGCTTATTAAATTTTGTAGAATTGTATATACTTAAAAAAAACCACTCTTCATTTATTTTAATCAAATTGCAAAGCCTTGACCACCCTTAACAAAATTTCTAGCTACGCCACTGTGTGTTGGGCCCTGGGCCTACTTTATAGAGTGGACCCAACCCTCTTCCGGTGGCCATTTGGCCATGTGGTTATGGCTAAATTAGTCAATTTTAATTAGATTTTATAGTAGGTTTTAAACTTCTAAGTAGTTCTGTTTTAGCATCTCTCTAGAACATTATTTTAGACCCATTGCTCCATCAAACCTTAAAGTGATAGGTCCCAAGTGAAAATGTCTTAATTTTATTCTTGACCTTCTAGTAATGCTGCTCTAAAGTCACTGGGTGTTGGGCCCTGGGCCTACCTTGTAGAGTTAGGACCCAAGTCGATCTCTTCCGGTGACCATTTGGCCGTGTAATTATGGTTGAATTAATCAATTAGATTTTACAATAGGTTTTAAACATCTCCGTAGGTCTGTTTTAGCATCTCTCCAGAACATTATTCTAGACTCATTGCTCCATCAACCCTTAAAGTGATAGGTCCCAAGTGAAAATGTCTTAATTTTATTCTCGGCCTTCTAGTAATGCCGCTCTAAAGCCACCGACTTGGCTTTAGGAATCACTATATTGCAAAGTAAATTTGAGGAAAGATTATGCATATAGGCCTCTAAATACTTTATATATTTTTAGCCTGGATGGTTTTACGTTACCATGATAATCATCTTAATAGCTTTGGAATGCACTATGATATCTGCATATTTTATAAAAGGGTCACATGTATTGGCCTTAATGGACGAACAGTACTCATCTTTTATACCTCTGATTAATATGCTTGACCACAAGAAATTATAGGCAAGAAATTCGATCACCTCGTGGATTGCCTCAATTGCATACGGAAGAATGTGTGTGTTGATAAGTAAGAATTAATATGGGATGAAAATATGTTGAAACGTCATTAATTTTAATGTACCACCTCATCCGCATTGCCGTATGGTGGTGCAGCACCATGGAATAATTCTCAAGATTATGGCAGCAGCATAAACTTCGTCACTCATTCGAATCCAGTCAAACTAAACTAGCTAGTACGTAGGTAATATGCCATACCGGGTAATTAACTGGCAGGTGCAATTTTTCGGGAGGCAATGGGACTTGATGGATTTATACTGGCTTGCTATCATTTTGAGCTGCCATTGCCTGTGTGTTTTAGCACCATTTCAAATCACTTGGGGCGCACTTTGGGTGGCAATATCACTGTATTTTGTGTCGGGTATGGGTGTAACTATCTCTTTCCATCGGAACCTTGCCCACCGGAGCTTTAAGGTTCCCAAATGGCTTGAGTACTCTCTTGCTTATTGTGCAGTTCAGTCACTTCAGGTCTCATTTCTAACTTTATCTCTGTCCTGCGGGGTTTCCTTTTGCAAGCAGTATATTTCATCATACAGTGCTAAGTAGACCCATGAGTTTTGGAAATTCTTAAATTGGATTTAGTCTGCTTAAGTAGAAAACCTATAATGGATGTTTTCACTAGGAAAGAGTTCAAAGAATCATTTAGAGAACCTTTTTATATATATGTGGGGACTTTTTCTTGGTTTGCAGGGAAGTCCACTTGAATGGGTGAGCATCCATAGATACCACCATCAATTTACAGAAAAATTGAGAGACCCTCATAGCCCCAATAAGGGATTTTGGTTTAGTCACGTGAATTGGCTGTTCGATTATCATTCTCGGTTTGGAAGCGTATGAACTCCTCTCTCTCTCTCTCCTCTCTCTCTCTCTCGCGTTATAACTCTTGTTATTTTTTAGTATGACGGACAACTGATGAAGAATGTGGGAGATTTGGAATGCCAACTATACTACAGGTTTCTTCATTATACATACTTCTTTCATTCATTTCTTCTTGGAGTTGCACTCTATGTGGCCGGAGGATTACCTTTTCTGGTTTGGGGAATGGTAAAATTTCATTTCACTATTCAGTTTTTTTTTTTTTGGGTACAAATTTCACTATTATGTTTTTGCTGAAATTCTGAAAACTATCTTCTTCTTGGGAAATTCTAGTGTAGTGGTGGGTATCTCATACCCACATTTACAAAAGTGAGAACAAATTTTGTTGTCAAAGTTATAATCTGAGTCATATTTTGTGTAATCTTAGTTCTAATAATAGTAATTACACCTCTTACGACATTTTACAAGTTTTTGAACAAATTCGTTGTCAATGTTGTAATTTTAGTTCTAATAATTGTAATTACACCTCTTACGACATTTTTAAAATCTTTTGAACAAATTCGTTGTCAATGTTGTAATTTTTGTTTAACTATATGTAAATAGTGTAAATAAATATGGTAACTTTTATTCTCAATGTTGTAATTTTGATTCAAATACTTGTAAATTTTTATTCAAATAGTTGTAAATAAGGGTATCTCATACCCACCAATACACTAGCTTGTCTCCTTCTTCTTCTTCTTTTTTTTTTTTTTTTTTTTTCACACATTATTTAACCCTTCTTTCCTTTGTAGGGTGTGAGGTCGGCATGTCTTTTAAACGTTACTTTTTCAGTAAATTCCATTTGCCACACTTGGGGAAAACAAATATGGGATACTGGTGATGCCTCTAAAAACAACTGGTAATATTGGGAATGATAAATAATTTTAATTAGATAACAAATTAGATTACTTGGGTACGTAATGCATGGTAATTAAATTAATTAACATATTGACCTGTAATTGGTTAATTAGGTTGTTTGGGTTGCTGGCACTAGGAGAAGGTTGGCACAATAATCACCATGCTTTTGAGTACTCAGCTCGACAAGGCTTGGAATGGTGGCAAATTGATGTTTCTTGGTATGTGATAAAGTTTTTTCAAGTTCTGAATCTGGCAACAGACGTGAAACTACCCACCGAGATCCAGAAGAGACAAAAAGCTCTAGCAACGAAGTTGATCCTGGAGGATAAAGTAATTTGACCAATTATCCATATATAGTATTCTTCCAGCTACGTACATACTGGACTAGTAGCACATACTTTTCCTCATGTGGTTGGCAATAAACAAGCATTTGAAATATGTATGAATAATGATAACTTGATAAGTATCTGACCCGGAATTCTACCTCAATTATGATAATCCATGACCTGATTGCATTGATAGCTTTATCTTCAAAAAAAAAAAAAAAAATTTCGTCCAAAAAGGAGAGGGAGAGTATCACAAATTAGCATTTAACTTATCTGTTTGACACTTTAGTTAATTACTTTTAAATATATAACTTTGATCACTCAATTTTAGCTCTATTATTCATTTTAGTCAATTCGTTAATTTTTTTCATTAAAAAGAAACTTTATTTACCACAATATAAAAGTTTTAAATGAGTGACCAAAATATGAACATTTTCTTTCACCCTTTATTAAATAAAAATTTTAGTATATTAAAAATACAAGATCTAGACTAATAAGGGCTTTTGAGACTTACTATGTGGATTCCTTCCTAACACAAACCTATATAAGGGGAAATTAATTAGGGAATAAATGGATGGAACAATGTAATATATTAGATATATGTATATATACACAACAAGTATATATATATATATATATATTTATTACATAACGAGAGACTATTTGTGCCTAAGTCAAACTCAAAACCTTTCGTTTATATGTCACTAAACTAAATAGTCTGTTAGTTTGGGCTCTCGAGCATTGGGGTGGAGGTGGTGGGGGATGTCATTTGCTGGTGCTTTGCAGGCGGTGTCTGTTCGACGGCAGTCAGGGTCCGAAGGTGATAATGGCGAGATGGGATTGGGGGTATGATAGTGGTGGCGGGGCTGCCTGTATAGCATTCATTTTGGATGGGTTCAAGGTTTGAAACCTTCTAGCCTTAATCCAAAGGTGAGCCTCGTGGTTCTTGGGCCCGTGGTATTACTTTAGATCCATTAGGGTTTCTTTTTTATGTATTTTTAGTTATCTTTGTGTTTACTTGAAAGTAGCTGAGTTAATGAGCTACTATCTATATTTGGTAGGACGCAGTGGGTTTGGTCTTGATATCTATGCCTCTTGTGTGTCGTGTCTGCTCTAGGGAGACGGCGAATTCCTTGCACTGAAAAATGGTCACAACCTCCTAGTGGCAGTAACGTGTTTGCTCTGGGTAGGCGCCGAGTTCCTTGTTTGGTCAAATGGTTGCTGCCGCATATAGTGGCAGGGTGAAACTAAAAGTCACCGAAATTATATTCTGATGCCAACATAGTGGGAAAACTGTGCTATTTGTAAGGATGCTTCTTCATAATAGAGTTATCTTTCACATATGCCACCACAATTGTAGAGCGAATGGAGTAGCCAATATTACACTCTTCGCTATTTGGTGCTTGTTAGAATACATTTTTTTAATTGAGTCTCTTGTTATTATTTCAAGAAGTTTTCATAATGCTTATTGTAATATAGGGATTAGGCACTATGTTCCCCAATATATTTTCTATGGTTTCATTAATTAAGACTTGAGGGCAGTCACACCGGCCTTTATTTAAAAAAAAAATTATTAATAATAAAAAAACCAAATAGTTTGCGTTTTTTTTTTCTTTTGAAATGTAAATCAGGTGTAGAAAAGTAAAATTGAAACTCTCTAAGAGCACAAGCTCGAGTAGCTAACTGATGAGCTACCATGTTTCCTGGTCGACCAACATAACTCACCTTCAAGTTGGGTTGGTCCCCCAAGAGTATCCCAACATCCTCATAAATCCTGCCAACACAGAAGTATTGGTAGAATGTTGAGCATTAAGTTGACACTGCACTTCCGTGGCATTAGTTTCCAAAAGAGCTAGTACGAAACCATGATCCCGAGCGAACTCCAACGAATGCTTACATGCCAACACCTCCACATGCTCTGGAGATAGCAAACCAAACAATGGACCAGCTCCCCCTACCATCATATTTCCCCATTCATCCCTCAACACAAACCTCAGGCCTCTTGTCCGAGTAATGCGATGGAAGGCTTCATCTTCATTAATTTTTAGAAAACCAGTCGGAGGAGCTACCTAACGAACAGCTCTAACACTACCAGATTTAACATGGGTTTGTTGCAAATTGTGAAAGCGAAATTCCGACCATCTGGACGCTAGTCCCAAACTCACATCACAAGCGTCACTACTCTTTTGGTTCCAAACACTTTCGTTCCTTTCCTTCCATATTTTCCAAATAAAAGACAGTAGCTCTCCAAACAAAGAGAGAGCCAGAACCTGTGCACAATGTTTTAACCAAGTAAGAACATCGTCGTGCACAACTTGAAGACTATAGCAAACTTTTCGAAGAAGAGCATTTGATTGAATCTGCAAATTGGTGAAAGAACACTCTCTGCAAAGATGGAGTGTAGTCTCACTGTGTACCTCACATAACACGCACAATTGAGAATCCAAAGAGACTCTCTTCTAAGCCAAACTTCCCAAGGATGGCAGAATATCAAGACACACCTTCCACATATGTATCTTAGCCTTATTAGGTATAGCCACCCTCCAGGACTTTTTCTAGAAAACACTACCCACAGGCAATGCTAAAGGGCAGAAGCTAGAAGAATGACAAAAGCATGATGATAAGCAGTTTTTACCAAAAACTTACCATCATGTGATAGTTTCCATACTAGTCAGTTTACAACATTCCGACTGCTCAAAGGAATAGCAGTGCTCAGGGTCGCCTTCATCCACCAAGAACCTTCCTGTACCCATTATCAAATCATTGACTTTACTAACCTCCGCTGAAGCTATCACAGAGGCTACCGGCCTCCCACTAGGCAAAGCTGCAACGCAACAATCGGAGAAGATATCAATACTAATGCCATTACCCACTCCCCAATAGCAACTATCATGTAATAAGCTTCTAGTTAAGAAAATACTTCTCCATGAATAAGATGGAGAAGCATGCCGGAGAGCATCCCAAAAAGAACCATCAGGGAAGTACTTCGCCGTTTATAGATGGGAAATAAGAGACATGGGATCACTAAGAATACCCAAGCCTATTTAGCCAACATAGCCCAGTTAAAATTGGATAGGCTACGAAAACTCAATCCCCCTTCTTCTCTCAAATTACACAAGACATTCCAGCTTTTCCAATGAATCTTCTGTTTATCTAAAGTGCTACCCCACCAGAAATGTGCACACATCTGCTCCATATCATCACAGGAACTTTTGGTCAATTGAAAAACACTCATAGCATAAGTAAGTAAAGCTTAGGGCACAACACGGATCAAAATGTCCTTCCCTGCACCACTTAGAAGTTTCCCTTGCCACATATAACTTTTTCGTCAATCTCTCCTTGATGTATTGAAACGTGGAAGTTTTCTTACGTCCCACATACGTAGGTAACCCTAAGTACTTCTCGTGGGAATCCACAACCTCTACCCCAAAAAGGCCCGAAATCTCCTTTTGTACCTCTTCATGAACATTCTTGCTAAAAACCACTGAACTCTTGGCAAAGTTCACCACTTGTCCAGAAGCTCTTCCATAAGTCATCAGAACCTCTTGCAATTCATAACAAGCCTGAGCATAAAGCATGCTATCGTCTGCAAATAATAGATGATTCACTAATGGAGCATTAGAGCATACCTCAATCCTAGGTAGTAAACCAGAAGTTTGATTCTGTTGCAAAAGTGCTGAAAAAACCTCAGCTCCAAGGAGAAATAAATAAGGTGACAAGGGATCCCCTTGCCGTAAACCTCTAGTCGGAGTGAGATATCCCATTGGTTTGCCCCTCACCCAAAAAGAATATCATACAGAATATTTACATTGCATCACAACCTCAATCCAACTCCTTGCAAAGCCAAACCAAGCCATCACTTTATCTAGAAATACCATTCCATCATATCATATGCTTTACTCAGGTCTAATTTCAAAGCCATATAGCCATCATCATCATCCCTCTTGTTATGCACAAAATGAGCTACTTCGTTTTCCACTAAGATATTATATGTGATCAGTTGCCACGGAACAAAAGCACTCTGGAAAGGTGAAATCACCAAAGGCAACACAACCTTTAACATGTTAGCAATCACTTTTGAGCATATTTTGTATATTACATTGCACAAAGCAACATGTCTCAAATCCAACATATGTTCAGGGTTATTGACCTTCGGTATAAGGCAGATATGTGTGAAGTTAATCTGTCTAATGAGTCACCCTGTTTGAAGGAAACTTTTGGACTGCTGCAAACACATCATTCCCAATAAGATTACAATAGTGTTGGAAAAAGAGCGGAGGCATACCGTCCGATCCAGGGGACTTAATTGGGTACATCTGAAATAGAGCAAAATGGACTTCCTCCATAGTATAAGAAGCACATAGCTGCTCATTCATCTGGGGAGTAACCGAAGGAGAGATGCCCTCCAGTGTCCTTATACACTGCATCAAAATCCATCTTTGATGCACTAAACATTTTGGAAAAATCATTGGTAATGACTTCCTCAACACCAGCATCATCTTCATGCCAGTTTCTTGCCTCATCATAGAACCCCAATTAACATATTCTTCCTTTTCCTATGCTTCATTTTCCTGTGAAAAAAAAAAATCAGTGTTTTTGGTCCCCCTCTTTGAGCCAAGTTACTTTAGACCTTTTCTTCCAAAACAATTCTTCCTGAAACAAGAGGCCTTGGAGTTTATCGATCAGTTCCTTCTTCTCCTGTTGCACTTGAACACAAATTGTTACTGCAAGTAACTCCTCCAGTCTAGACCTTATGCCCAACATCTGCATCTGTCTCCCTCAAAAGTTTGCCCTCTGCCATTTGTCAAGCTTAATCTGAATATACATAATCTTCTTAGTGACACAAAACATGGGCGTACCAGCTACGTTTGTTCCCCATGCATCCTACACTACACTGTCACATTCTGGATGCTGCAACCAAAAAGCCTCGAATTTAAACCAGTTGAACTTGGAATGTACAACAATAGGGACCGTACTAGCCTTTAGAAGAAGAGGGACATGATCTGAGTCCGAAGGAGGCAAGTGAACTAGCTTCACATGTGATATCAAACTACGAAGGCGTGCAGACAGCTCTATCCAAAAGCAGAGGAGGTTCTGAATTCCACCATGTGGCCATCGCACCATGAAACCCTAAATCCAAGAGATTGCAATACCCCAACACTTCATGAAAACCCCTCATCTGGCTCTCCAGTCTGAGAGGACCTGCAATCTTTTCTCCATTGTTCAATATTTCATTGAAGTCTTTGATCACGATCCAAGGCAAAGAACCAAGGTCTGATAGATCTCTTAACGATCCCCTTCCCCAGTTCGAGCATAGCCATAAAAACTTGTCACTCTCCAAGAGGGCATTCCCGATTCACCAACCACAATTGCATCCATATGGTGCGTAGACTTAGTTCCCAACTGCAATTTCACTTCTTTCGTTCCAAAACATGCCAAGGCCACTCGATTGGCCCTTACTTAAGACTGCTTCAGCATGGACAAAACCTAGAGATTGACGAAGTCTCTCAAAATCACCTTCCCGACTAATCTTCGTTTCACACAAAAATACAATTTGTGGTCGATTTTGCGAGCATAAATCCTTCAAAGCTCTGGTTGTCGCATCATTACAGATACCTCTGCAATTCCAACTGAGCAAATCCACATCCATGGGATCAAAAATTTGCTTTCTAGCCCTAGAAAGTAACCCTACCGCGAGAGCAGCTAGGTCAAAAAAATTCTCTGTTCTCCCGATGTAACCAAACACGATAACACTGAATCTTAAACTTACTGATAATATATATATATATATATATATAATTTAAAAAAGAGGGGATAATTTGGAGTCCATTCAGATCACAGCTTTGTGAAGACCGAAGGCTGGTGATGTTGGGCTCCCTGAGAAACACACTGCAATGTGGGGGTGTAGGAATGGGCTTGGGCTCACCAATGAAAAGACTTAGGTATGTTATGGTTTGTATGGGCCTAATCCTAAGCTTGTGTTGTTTAATTTTTTGTTGCTTTTAATTTCCTCAATCTACTACATCATCATCGTATTTACTTTGAATAATGAGATTCCATATATATCATCATTGAGTGTATTACATTTTGCTAAATTATCTTTTGGTTTAAAAATTAGGGGAAATGATCATTTACCCAATTTCAGCTTAAAAATTGCCCACTTGCTCCACTAAGAGTTTAAAAACCCCATTTACCCAAAACACTCTAAGGGATTATTTCCCCTTTACCCAATTAATTCTTTTTTAATTCTTTTTATTTATTTTTGGGACTTTTTTGCCCTCTCCTTCTTTTTCACTTAGAGGGAGAAATCATCCTCCACCTTGTCGGAATTCAGTGATCAGTGGCAGGCCGCCGACTCCGGAGACCGGTGACCAGAATCCGGAGACCGGAGACAGGAATCCGGCGACCGGTGACCGTAATCCGGCGATCGGTCCCTAATAATACCCTGTAACCATATTATTGCCCCCCAGTAATCATATTATTGCCCCCCAAAAATCATATTATTGCATCCCAAAAATCATATTATTGCCTTCAATAATCATGTTATTGCCGTCCAGTGAATTGTATGAACTCCCAAAACCAAAATGAATACACTATAGGCACAATTGATCAATTTATAATCATATTATTGGCTCCCAATAATCATATTAGTGCCTCCCAATAATCCTATTATTGCCCCCCAATACAAAGTCCAATGTCTCTACAGCCTCCCAATAGACCACCAAAAATGCACCATTTTGTAGGATTCACATATAATTTGACTTTAATACACAGAAAACAACAGGTAACTTATCAAAACACCACACTATAGTGATCTCTGTCCCTCGTATCAAAGTCTACTGGGGGCCAATAATGTGTCTACTGCCCCCCAGTAGACCAACAAACAAACCCCACAGTTACATTGCAATGTCAGATTACTCACATTGCCTGACATTTTAGTACGTAAAGTCAAAACAAACAAATAAGACAAAAGTTAATGTAGAAAAGCCCTATTTATAATCTTCGGTTTGGTCTGTGTGGTGTGCTGTTTGTTGCGTTTGTAACAGTAGAAACATGAACGACGGAGGTAATAACCAAGCGGACGAATCTCCGATGAGAAAGACCAGAAGAGGACGCGGAGGAGGGGGACGGGAACAACACCACCCTTTTCTCCAAATCGACGATGCATTAAAACTCAACGATCTTCAGTCAGCTTTGACTTGTCAGCCTCAGACTCATGAACCCACCACCTCCACCTCCACACCCAGAAATCACAGAAATCTGAGGTGCCCATGTATTCAAACCTCGGTGCGCGCATCAAAAAGGCCAATTGAACCCGCCTGACTGCTCGAACCCGAACCCGCCTGACCGCCGATACCTTCTTCTGCAAGCGGACGTCGGGGAGCAACAGAGGACTGCCGCCATCTCCGCGTATCACAGTCAAATTGTTGCGCCGGTTTAAATTGGTATAGGGCGACCAGTCACCTGAGGCGTCAGAGAGAGAGAGAGAGAGAATTGGGATGAGAGGAGAGAGAGAGAGAGAGAGAGAGAGAGCAGATCGGGGGAGAGAGAGAGAGGACGAAGAATGGGGGATGAGAGAGAAATACCAGATCGGGGGGAGAGAGAAATACCAGATGCACATGTAATTAATTAATTGAGTTAAGGGCAAAACTGTCATAAAAAATTAGATTGGGTAAATGAGGTTAAAAAACTCTTGGTGGAGCAAGTGGGCAATTGTTAGACTAAAATTGGGTAAGTGGTCACGGCCCCTTAAGATTATATTTCTAATAATTTTTTATATTCCACTATAAGAAAGAAATAAGAAAAAAAAAAACTCAAAATATATTGTTTTTAGTATAATATTGTGAGATTAAACTTTATTAATATATTGAAGATTTAGTATTTATTATTCTTTCCTTCATTCTATAGTTGTATTATTATGAGATTAGTCTTTATTAATAAACATATATTTAATATTTAGAAAAACAAGGATATAATGTTTTGTTTCATTATTTTGACAATAAAAAAGAAAACATTGGTGGAATTGCCATGAGATTTTAAATAAAAAGGTCTCATATTCAAATCTCATCATTGTATTTTTTTAATATTTTTAAAAACAAAATGAAATTTTGTGTTTGCAACGGGCCGTCCCACAATATGTCGTGCTCGGGCCGTGGAGAGCCCATTACGGGCTCGAGCCGGGCCGGGCCAATGGGCCAATATTCTTAGGCCCAGCCCGACCCGTTATTCTAACGTGCTCGGGTCGTGCCGGACCACTAACGGGTTTTGGCCGTGCTGGGCCTCTTTTAAGCGTGACGGGCCTGTGCCGTGCTCGTACTTAGTGGCCCGTTTTCCACCTCTAGGCCTAAGTACATTGCACGAATGCCGTGAATGCGAAAGTTTGTAACTCAACTGTGAACATTTATGTTAGTTTGGTTTCCGCTTGTATTAATGGAACGCGAAACAAATTTGATTTGTGGCAAATGACAAATGGTAGAAGAATTCAATGTTTCATTAATGTGCATTATGCCAAGGAGACGGGAGTGTAAAGCTCGAGAATGCTGGGAAGGCAAACGCATAGGAACTCGGAGATGCCGAGAAGGCAAGAGCATTAGAGCTCGGGGATGCCATGGGGCATTAATGGGTAACTCGAAGGTGATTCCTTGAGGCATGAGCGTAACTGTTGCTAATTGTGCTGGGACATATATACAATGCGTCGTCCATCTAGAATTTTGTTGGAGCGAACGCTTTTGCTCTTTCGGGTGGGCCACTGCTGGGCCCTCCGAGGAGTCCCCAACTCCTAGTTATAGACCTTTTGTATGGTCGGAAAATTATTTGATGAGGGGAGCTGCGTATGAGCAGTGGGCGTTAGGTGGCGAACCTAATCTTTGATACCCAAGCGTTGGGGGTTAACTACTGGATCAATAACTGCCATGGGCTGTGTTAACCAGTCCCTTTACTCTTTCCTGGAGGAGAAATACTTGACTGCAATGCTGCGTAGCGATCATTGTCATTATAAGGCGTTGCCTTATCGCTTGGCGATTGGTCGTAGACCATAGATCCGTTTAGGTCTCTTTCCCGTTGGGAGAGTTTAACAAAATATGGTGGCCAAGAGGCTAGAAAAAATATTTACATATAGCGTACATGCATGTAAATCTTGCTAATCGTATGAAGAACAATAAATAAGCATAGCAAGTAATATATGTGGATCTTATGGCCATGTGACATTCATATTAGATAGTTGCAAGTGTAGTGGGTGTCCACATAAAATTTGGGAGTAGCTCCCAGTGAATAGTATGAAGCATTATGAACTTGGAACTTAACTAAAGCATGTTGGATATATTCAATCAAGTTGGGTTGTGTTCGAGCAAGTTGGGTGTAGTTGAACGGGTAGGCGCTGTGTGAGCATGTGAGGCGTGGCCCAAGAAAGTCGTGGCCATACTCGATACCGAAGCGAGTCGTAACCCAAGCAAGTCGTAACCAAACAAGTTTAACTAAGTCACAAGTGTCACAACATTTCAAGCATGGCATAGTTTGTTTAAGTGAGTGTCACACTAAATTGATTTAAGCATGGCATGTGTATAGCATGTACTAGTAACATTGATTTATAGTGTAAGCATGGTTAAAGTCATAGAAGCATGTAAATGCATATCAAGTGTGATATATTATAGGCATGCTTAAAAATTTTAAAATCATGTAAAGGCATGACAATAGCTCTAATTGCAAGAGCGCTAAAAAGAATATATAATTACTTATCTTATGCCAATTTGGAGTGAGTTGGAGTTGGAATTGATATAAATACCCACATCATGTTGGAGTTGTCCAAGCATGATATTCCATGTGATCGACGAGTGAGATGTTTCCGATAAAGTGCACCAATATTATCGAGATATTCTTTGTAAGTAGTAAATGCTCGATAGGAGTTGGATATCCTTGGAAAACAAAATAGATGATTAATATGTGAATTTGTAAAATTAACACTAATAGTTGCATATGTATTTCGATAAAAATTGTAAGCAAAGTAGTAGTTGATGACAAATAACTTGCATATATATTTATTTGAATGTCAAATTTGCAGGGAACATACAAACTCTCTTAGTGTGATGACAATTGGAAAATGGTGGTGATGGTAAAATGCATCGTTTATATGTAAGTGTATTAATCACATAATTGAGATAACCATTTGATAGACATAGATAGTTAGATTATATAGCGGCAATATGTGTATGCTTGCTTTGATATGTAATTTAAGTAGTTGAATATGCTCATTTTTGCGCATGTTAATGTGTGAATCAGTAGCTCCCAGTGCTCATAAAATAATATGTTGAGGCTAAGGAAAAAGTTTCATTAACATGATAGTGGAATAGAACCAATTCAATTATCACATTGCTAGTGCTTTAAAAGCTAATGAAGATAAAATGAACACAATTGGTATTGACAGCTAGCCTATAGTCTGTGAACAAGTAAAGATGGAGCATGCATTCTTTATATGACTTTGAGGCATGCATAAAACGTACTTGGTAGTATACATAAGACATAAATAGATGATTATATATCTACTTATCTTGTGGGCAACATGCAATGATAGGATAATAGGAAGCCTATGTGTTACCACAAGAATATAACAAGCTAAGTGTCCATGCCATCTGAAAGATCTTTTGCATGTGTCATTGAATAAATGTGCAGGGAACATGTAACAATACCATGGATGAAGAAGATGTAGTTGTGCATGGAAATATATCAGTGTGCTTGATACATGGTATTGAGTTATGTCACAGCAAACTACACATGTGTATGATGGAAAACACGACAGGTGTGTGTAGAGGCCATCGCATAGGCACAATTTCATGGACAAACTGTGAATGTTTAATTGTTTGTATAGAACTCAGTAAGGAATAAAGCATGAAGGAAAAACTTATCTTGTTGTTGCGTCGAGAGAAGTGAGGACATGCTATACACAGGTCACCGAGGGAGCTTGACGAAGATAAAGCTTGGGTGTCCAGAGTAAATTGGCACCTAGAGACCCATGGCGTTGGTAAGCCTCTAGAAACTCATGACTGAGTTGGACTCCATCGATAATGTTGGCAGAGTTGCTGATGATCGGCGAAAGGTGAGAGAGGCCTTGACCTTGCCAAAATTTAGAGGTTGAAAGCATATTTGGGCTGGAGCTGGCAGCGCTTGCTCTTCGAGCTGACACTGTTGGTGGTAACTGATGCTAAAGTCAATAAAGGAGTTTGAGGAAGATTGATGACTGATGCCTGACGGACCAAGCTAGCTTGACAGATCAATCCTTGACAGAGATAGGATGGCGCTGATCAAATCTCCAAACCAAAAATGACCGCGATTAAAGCTTGACGGGTCGCTAGTCTGGGTTGACGTTATTGCTCGGCGCTTGGCTGATGGCGTTTGGCTCTGCGTCAAGAAGAGGAGTTGATGCTCCATCAAGAAGAGGAGGGATTGGATGGCGGTTATCGCTGGCAGTAAAGACCAGCTTTTGTCTCTAATGGTTGATTACTGGCAGTAAAGCTTGGCTTTGTCTCTAGCGGATGATTGCTGGCGGTAAAGCTTGATTTTGTCGCTTCGCGGTTCTTTGCTTGTTCACGTGGTGATAAATTTGTAACCTCGTTAGTCAAGAGTATCGAGCCAAGGAGAAGATTAGGTGCTCATTATGAAGGCACTTAACGGAAGCTCATTGCGGAGGCCCTTAACGGGAGCTCATGGGAAGCACTTGCGGGAGCTCATGGTGGAAGCACTTAGCGGAAGCTCTTGTCGGTGTGACCTTGACGCTGGGCCTTCGGCCTTTGACTGTTTGCTGCTAATAGAGGAGCTTGTCCTGGTCAGACACTTTGACCGCTTCAGAGGCTAGAATCCTGAAGCCTAAAATCCAAAAATGACGTGACAAGGATGAATCAAGGGCTCGTCGTGGTGGTTAACACTGGGCTTTTGGCGGAGTGTCGTTAGCGGTTTAATGGGCCAAGGAGAAGGTTGGGCATTTGACTCTCCGTTGCTACATCATGACGGTTTATGCTCGCTATTGTGCTCGTTGACAGTGATGACCACGTTGGCGATAGCGCTCTGTGCTTGCCAAAACTCAGAGGTGGAAATCAGATTTTTGCTGGCGTTTGGCGGTTGAAAGGAACCGCTAACCTGTACCTCTAACTTGCGTAGCTGTACCTCCGCTAACTTGTTTGGCTTTGAAGGAATTTTTTATTTTTATTTTTATTTTTATTTTTTTTTTGTGTTACCGCCAGAGCAAAGGAATGACAAAATGGAAGTTGAGGCGAGATGAGGCTTCGCCGAAGGAGTGAGTGTCCAGAATGGGTGCCCAAAGTAAATTGACAAATGCTTTTCTTTTTTTTGGTTGTTGTTGCCGCTAACGATGGCATTTGGCAAGTAGTCTCCGATTCTTTTGTGTTACCGCTAAGTGTGTTACCGCCAAAGATGCTTCACGTAATGTAAGAAGCCACTGGGAGCTAATGGTAATCTAAGAAGAGAAGAGAAGAGCAATGATCAAAGAAGTTGATAATTCAAAGAAGAAAATAAATTTCTTTGAGCTCTCTGACTTAACGTATGGTAAATGAGTAACGAAGCCTTTGTAACGGCTTCCCACAGACGGCGCCAATGTTAATGTTAGAAACAGAAGGCTCTAATTAACGTTAAAGAGAAAAGAGAAATAGAGAGAAATAACGCCGACAAGTATAGTGGTTCGTCTCCCACTTTAGGGGAGACTACGTCCACTTAAAGCTTTACTATGTGTCAGGCCTTGAGGCTCAACAAGATTACAAGAGTTGTAATGGGATCATGAGTAAGTGGGAAGGAGTCTCATTTTATAGGGATGGGAGGCTCCTTCCTTCACTTGTTTTCCAATGTAGGATACAAAAACAACTATTCTAGTCTAGAAAGTATGTTGTTGAAGGCAACTTGGCAAGGTTGGGAACTTGGCTTCCTGACAACCTCTTGAGCAGTTCCGACCATCGTGGCGTAGCTTGGATGTCGGGCTACCGGATGCATATAGTCGTTGGGTCCCACCATGGCTTGTGGGCCCCCTACTAGGGTGTTGTTTATGCTTAGTGACATAGATATTAGCCTTGCTAGTAGAGGTATCTACAACTGGCTACTCTATTTACTTTGACATAGCAGTGGTTGAATGGAAAGATAATTCGATATGTAACTTGATTACAAAGTAGCTTAATTACCAGATGCACAGCTTTCCCATTATGTTACCGCCAGAGGATAGATCCGACAACACTTAGCTTCACTGAAACGTCCCGAACCTAAATTTACCGGTTTACTAGTCATTTGGACGGTAAACAGCCTTTACTTTCACTTTTACTTTCGGTTTAGTACTTTTAGTGGCCCTAAAAGTTGATTTTTTGTTCGGGTCAAAATTTGAGGAAAGGTTCTTCATGGAAGTTGTAGAGGACGTTAAACCGAGCGCGTGCATATGTGGTGCGTAAAAATCGGACTTAGTATGCGAAAGTTATGGCCAAAAATGTGAAGTTACTGTTCATGGTAACTTTTGATAAAAATGGAAAGTTACCCGGGTAGGTTTCCATTTCCGGAAACCACCCCAGCTCTTTCTCTCTCCTCTCCCCCGAGCTCTCTCTTCTCCGGTTCGGTCTCCTCCTCACCCCTCCGATTTCCGGCGATTCCGGCCACCACAGGCGTGCCACCGGTCACCAGAGGAGCGCCTCCTCCCTCCGAGCACCCCAGCAGCCTTGGTTTTCCACGATTTGGCCGGAAAACCACGGATCGAAGCCTAAACCACTCCGGCTGCAGTTTGGGACTTTTGCCGATTCCCGGCGATTCCGGCCACCTCCGGTCCCCATTTCGTCGTCGAAGGTTTGGTTTTTATCACTGATCATTTCCCCTATGGTCTTGTAACGCGATTTGAAGTGTAGTGGCGGATCGAATTAGGGTTCTTGAAATTTTCTGGGTTTGTGTTCTTGGATTGATTTCGACTGTTTCTAGTTGTTATTTGGGATTGTTGTAGTTGAGAAGTTGAATCAGTGTGTTGAGTAGGTGCTGCTGCCAAAGTTTGGTGGCCATCGGAGCTGGTGGCGGTGGCGGCGGTGCCGCCACTGTGGGCGGCGGTAACGGCGGCTAGGGAAGCTTTTTAATTTCATTTTCTGGCTAGTTAAATTCTATAATTATCATAGAGCATATATGTGAAGTTTGGTGAATTTTGGAGGAGTTTGGAATTGTTTGTGAATTTTCGAAGTTTGGAGTTTTGTGGAAGAGATTTGGGGTGAATTTGAGAAGTATTAGAGATAGAGATTTTCAGGTTTCGTTTAGGTTCGTAATTATTTTATCGGATTGCTGTTTACAGAAATTTAATTGTGTACAGGGCAATGTTGCGAGCTACGGCTAGATAAAGGAACTCGTTTGTGTGGTCGCCCAATAGTACAGTGAGTGGACTTTTGTTTTTAAGTAAATGATGCATGCATTTATTTCTTTGAATATGCTCCATTTATTTATCAATTTACATTGCAAGCGTGTGATTTAATCTCTGAGATTGATTTCGCTTTATCTCATATAAGTGTTTTCGATAATGATTTGTTTCCGAAGTCGATTATGATTTATAATCTTATTTGACGAATTATCTTATTTCCGAGGGGATTTCCGGAATTATACTTTTAATTATATTTTATTTCGATTTGAGACTTTTAAAGGAGTTTCAAAATGGGATTTCAATGGAGTTGTATTTCCTCTTTTTATATCGACTTCGGTTTTGGCATTGAGAATGCCTTGTTGATGATTTTGGAAATGGATTTTGTTCCGATTTACGAATAATATTATTTCTGCCTATTTACTTTGAATTTGAGATGATCTGGACGTGTGGGACACGTCATGGGAATTTATTTACGAGAGTTGGGGAAGTTTTATGGATTTATACGGTTTTTGGATTTTCTTTTGCCATACTTTGGGTGACTTATCATTGCTAGCATTGATCTTCCGCCTTTGTGGCGAGGTGATGGGATCACCGAAGCCCTCCGCCTTTGTGGCGCTGGTTACTGTCTCTGTGACAGTAATTCTGAAGCCCAGTATCCTATCGCTACAGTGGCGTAAGGGTATATTACGGGAGTAATGGGAGTACTTTAGCCTGGGAGGCTATCACCCGAGCCTGGGAGGCTTAATCGTATGGCTATCGTCTTCCCCTACTCTTTATATTTTTCGACTAGCGGGGCTAGTCCGATTTATTTTAGCCAGCGGGGCTGGTTCTATTTCGTTGAGTATCGGAGTTTCCACCTTTTCTTTTATTCGATTGTGACTAGCGGGGCTAGTCGGCTTTCATGAGTGGAACTCCTCTTGTTTTATTTTCATTAATCCTTGCATGCATCGGGAATTTTTTTTTTAAGAAATAAATGTGGGAAAGTATAAAATCCATTTGGTTTAAATTTGTTTATTTTTGTCCACTCACACTAACGTTTTTATATACTTTTCCCCTGGGCCCTTCGGTTTCAAATGCCCAGTTTGCAGGCGTTATTAGTTGAGGTCGGGCGTACGTGGTTCGAGGCATAGTTGACGAATAGCTTCCGCACTTCTTTGTTTGGCTCTGATCTATTGTGGGTTACTGTTTTGGGTAGTCCACTTTAGGGGTGACTCGACCAGTTCTCGGTAGAGTTATCACTAAGGTGGGCCCCGCAGGGCCACCTCGGATTTCAGAGTGAAATTCGGGGCGGGTCCTGTCAGTTGGTATCAGAGCATTAGGTTGTTAGGTTCTGTAGACCCGTTTCTATTCTGTTACCTTATATGCTTGGTGTTGCCCAGTACCTCTCGAGTGATGGCCCGACTGCAGCGGTTCCCCATCGTGTACTCTTCGGTGCTGTGGTATTCATCAAGTGTGTAAGGTAAAAGTTAGTTGGTTCTCTTCTGGTGCTATGCCTCTTGTATGCCGACCTCCTAGGGTTTTCTTTGCGTATTCGATTGGTTAATTACCTTGCGCCTATCCCCGGTGATGGTAGAGTAAAACTACTCTACAGTTTCGAGTTGTGCTACGAAATGTGATTTGAGGAAAATGTTATTGTTGTCTTTTCCTCGATGTCAACAATTTTGTTGGGGCTTGGATTAGGGTGCGGAAACCAGAGTTCGAGTTTGCGTTTGAGTGTCTGTGATGAGTGACAATATTTTTTGGGTTGTCTCTGCGTATTATAATTGCTTCGGAAATTGGGTTGTTACGTGGCGGGACCACCTTCTGATCCGTGTGTTGTGTGGTTTGATACAAGATATTGGACGAGTGCTATTTGTTCTCCATCATGGATATCCTGGTGAATGGTGTTTTGTCGTCCTAGAAAACTGGTTGTGGTTTGAGTTTAATACGTGTAGAGGATTGCTTTGGAGGAATTGAGTAGTCTTACTATTTTGGTGCCATTACTGGTGGTAATAGTTAAGTTATTGAGATATTTGTTCTGACGATAAAACGAGTTTCGAAAGATGTGTTACATGACGTGATCGGCTATATAAGTGACATTTGGGGACGTGTATAGTTGTTACTTGTCCGTGTTAATTTCGAGGACGAAATTGTTATAAGGAGGGGAGATTGAAACGTCCCGAACCTAAATTTACCGGTTTACTAGTCATTTGGACGGTAAACAGCCTTTACTTTCACTTTTACTTTCGGTTTAGTACTTTTAGTGGCCCTAAAAGTTGATTTTTTGTTCGGGTCAAAATTTGAGGAAAGGTTCTTCATGGAAGTTGTAGAGGACGTTAAACCGAGCGCGTGCATATGTGGTGCGTAAAAATCGGACTTAGTATGCGAAAGTTATGGCCAAAAATGTGAAGTTACTGTTCATGGTAACTTTTGATAAAAATGGAAAGTTACCCGGGTAGGTTTCCATTTCCGGAAACCACCCCAGCTCTTTCTCTCTCCTCTCCCCCGAGCTCTCTCTTCTCCGGTTCGGTCTCCTCCTCACCCCCTCCGATTTCCGGCGATTCCGGCCACCACAGGGCGTGCCACCGGTCACCAGAGGAGCGCCTCCTCCTCCGAGCACCCCAGCAGCCTTGGTTTTCCACGATTTGGCCGGAAAACCACGGATCGAAGCCTAAACCACTCCGGCTGCAGTTTGGGACTTTTGCCGATTCCCGGCGATTCCGGCCACCTCCGGTCCCCATTTCGTCGTCGAAGGTTTGGTTTTTATCACTGATCATTTCCCCTATGGTCTTGTAACGCGATTTGAAGTGTAGTGGCGGATCGAATTAGGGTTCTTGAAATTTTCTGGGTTTGTGTGTTCTTGGATTGATTTCGACTGTTTCTAGTTGTTATTTGGGATTGTTGTAGTTGAGAAGTTGAATCAGTGTGTTGAGTAGGTGCTGCTGCCAAAGTTTGGTGGCCATCGGAGCTGGTGGCGGGTGGCGGCGGTGCCGCCACTGTGGGCGGCGGTAACGGCGGCTAGGGAAGCTTTTTAATTTCATTTTCTGGCTAGTTAAATTCTATAATTATCATAGAGCATATATGTGAAGTTTGGTGAATTTTGGAGGAGTTTGGAATTGTTTGTGAATTTTCGAAGTTTGGAGTTTTGTGGAAGAGATTTGGGGTGAATTTGAGAAGTATTAGAGATAGAGATTTTCAGGTTTCGTTTAGGTTCGTAATTATTTTATCGGATTGCTGTTTACAGAAATTTAATTGTGTACAGGGCAATGTTGCGAGCTACGGCTAGATAAAGGAACTCGTTTGTGTGGTCGCCCAATAGTACAGTGAGTGGACTTTTGTTTTTAAGTAAATGATGCATGCATTTATTTCTTTGAATATGCTCCATTTATTTATCAATTTACATTGCAAGCGTGTGATTTAATCTCTGAGATTGATTTCGCTTTATCTCATATAAGTGTTTTCGATAATGATTTGTTTCCGAAGTCGATTATGATTTATAATCTTATTTGACGAATTATCTTATTTCCGAGGGGATTTCCGGAATTATACTTTTAATTATATTTTATTTCGATTTGAGACTTTTAAAGGAGTTTCAAAATGGGATTTCAATGGAGTTGTATTTCCTCTTTTTATATCGACTTCGGTTTTGGCATTGAGAATGCCTTGTTGATGATTTTGGAAATGGATTTTGTTCCGATTTACGAATAATATTATTTCTGCCTATTTACTTTGAATTTACGTGTGGGACACGTCATGGGAATTTATTTACGAGAGTTGGGGAAGTTTTATGGATTTATACGGTTTTTGGATTTTCTTTTGCCATACTTTGGGTGACTTATCATTGCTAGCATTGATCTTCCGCCTTTGTGGCGAGGTGATGGGATCACCGAAGCCCTCCGCCTTTGTGGCGCTGGTTACTGTCTCTGTGACAGTAATTCTGAAGCCCAGTATCCTATCGCTACACGTAGTGGCGTAAGGGTATATTACGGGAGTAATGGGAGTACTTTAGCCTGGGAGGCTATCACCCGAGCCTGGGAGGCTTAATCGTATGGCTATCGTCTTCCCCTACTCTTTATATTATTTTCGACTAGCGGGGCTAGTCCGATTTATTTTAGCCAGCGGGGCTGGTTCTATTTCGTTGAGTATCGGAGTTTCCACCTTTTCTTTTATTCGATTGTGACTAGCGGGGCTAGTCGGCTTTCATGAGTGGAACTCCTCTTGTTTTATTTTCATTAATCCTTGCATGCATCGGGAATTTTTTTTAAGAAATAAATGTGGGAAAGTATAAAATCCATTTGGTTTAAATTTGTTTATTTTTGTCCACTCACACTAACGTTTTTATATACTTTTCCCCTGGGCCCTTCGGTTTCAAATGCCCAGTTTGCAGGCGTTATTAGTTGAGGTCGGGCGTACGTGGTTCGAGGCATAGTTGACGAATAGCTTCCGCACTTCTTTGTTTGGCTCTGATCTATTGTGGGTTACTGTTTTGGGTAGTCCACTTTAGGGGTGACTCGACCAGTTCTCGGTAGAGTTATCACTAAGGTGGGCCCCGCAGGGCCACCTCGGATTTCAGAGTGAAATTCGGGGCGGGTCCTGTCATTCACCCTACCACTAAGCGGTAGCAACCATTTGACGAAACAAGAAACTCGCCGCCTAACTATAGCAGATATGGCACTTTGAGTGCACACATAGGCATATAGCCCGACTAGCCCTACAGAACTAATGTAGGGAATTGTTGCTCTCAAAAAACACAACATAACTTAAAAATGTAAATAAATGAAAACATTAAATAACATATAACCTAAGGTTGGGCCCAAAAAGGCTCCAACATAATCTCCAGCCCACTGCAGGCCCACTAGCGGTACCCAAGCCCAAAGGATCAAACCGGGAATTGGGCCATAACAGTCCCTCCCTGCCCAAGGCAAAGGCTATAACGTGTCACCTCCAAGTCCACCTCCCCAGCACTAGCGTCTGGCTTCGACGCTGTCTAACCATCGACGACCATCGCTGTTCTTATCCCACACCAACCAGTACCTGGAAACTCAGCCTTAAGATCTGAAAAAATCCTCCGATCACCATCACCAGCCAACCCACCGACCTCCGATCTCATCCATCGAAGTCGGCCCGCCGACCACCGACACCTACCAGACTCTGCATCGACCGGGCAAAATCACAAATTAGTTTAGTGTAGCTTAATTTACTTTCAAAGCATTTAGAGTAATTGAATCATCACTAAAGCAAAATCATTTTTTCACTACCATGGAAATCTAATAATCCACCACTTATCTTGGCTTCCTAAATGTTTTTATTGTACACTTTAACCCTAGTGAAAGGAATTTGTTAAATCTTATCTTTACTTACAATGGACTTTATTAAAAAAGGGAAGAAAAAAAAACAAGAAGGTAGTGTTTTAGGGAAACGATATTTGAGAGAATTGAGTAGTGCTTTCATTGATAATAGGGGCCTCTATATATAGAGGATTACAAGCATAGAGATCGAGCTGTACATGGAAACATAATCGTACATTGATTGGATATCTCCTAAGATTCTCCAAGAATATCTCTAATTAAAACCTTATTACCACTAGGTCTAGTAACCTAGAGTTTGGGATAGACACAATTCAGATTTCCTTAAACACTCCCCCTTGTGTCGCCCAAACGTGGTGCTTCTCTCGTTGCCTCGTTAAAAACCTTGCCGAGTAACAAAAACCCTGTGGGACAAAAATAATCTCAGTCAAAAGGGAACAAGAGCACAACACACCCTTCACATTTCAAGACCATACATGTAGACATCTCCCCCTGATGACTATGGTCATGAGAGATAGGATAACTTCTGTAAACGATACTACCAACACGTTTCTCAAGAGTGGAATTTAGGCAATGACTTAGTGAGAAAGTCTACCATACTGTCCTCAGTTCGAACCTAGTTCACTTTGATCTTGAGGAGAGTCTGTTGTTGCTGATTATACTTGGTGTTGTCGCTTTGATGTAGCCTTGCTTCATTTGTTCAAAACAAGCAGCATTGTCCTGTAGGCTCATCTGTGGCAGACTTCAAACCACAATTGTTCGAACATGAGGAACTATGGTTCCAATCCATATACATTCACGAATCACTTTGTGAAGAGCAATAATCTCTGCATTGTTTGAAGATATAGCGACTAAGGTCTGTTCTGTAGACCTCCAAGATATCGTGGTCTTTACCCATGGTGAACACTTAACCAGTTTAGGAATGACCTTTGTGTGGGTCAGAGAGATACCCAATATCTGCTAAATCTTCCAAAACTCTTATCGTTTTGGGATGGGGATAGTGGACGCAGGCCAGTGTTGGCGGCATTTCTGGTGTGTGATGGGTCCGAATCCATAGTCTCTCTGTAGGGATAGAACAAGCTCATATCAGTCGTACATCTCAAGTACCGAATGATATACTTTACACAAATCTAATAGCATCGCATTGGCGCAAAGATATACCTTAGCTAACAAGTTCACTACATATGAGATGTCCGGCCTTGTGCATTAAGCTAAGTACAATAATGCGCCTATTGTACTCAAGTTAGGCACTCCTGCCTCTAGCACTTTTTTGTCATCGTCCTTTGAACGAAAAAGATCCTTTTCAGGATCAAGACTTCTGACGATCATGAGGGTGCTTGAAGGCTTTGACCCTGCCAAAATGCCAAAGCATCTATCAACACGATGCACAAGTTCCAAACCGAGACATAATCGTGTTCTCCCAAAATCCTTCATCTCAAACTCGGATTTCAAGTGTTCAACGGTTTCCCTTAACTCTTTAAGGGCTTCCAATGAAGATCATGTATAACATGAACCGCGATAGAATCCAAAACTTGTTATGAAAACGTGCGGACATATCCCTTCCCAATCAAGTAGTCAGTTTAGTGAACGTTTCAATCTTTTTGTAAAATACACTCCGTGGTCTAGAGCCACTTGACTTGGGTAACTGAAGTTCACCATGAACCTTCATGTATATTCTGTATCGAGATCCCCATAGAGATACGTAGTGACCATATTCGTAAGCTGCATGATCAGTTATTCTAAAACTACCAAACTAACAGGGTAATGGAGTGTACTGACATCCATTACGAGAGAATCTGTCTCATCGTAGTCGATTCTAGGCCGTTTTTTGAGAAGCCTTGCACCATAAGGCAAGATTACCATATCTTTTTCTCATCACACTTTCTAACGAAGACCCATTATTCAACAGGTTTTATGTTAGGAGGTGTTGGCATCACTGACTCAAAAACCTTCCTCTTCGTTAGAGAATCCAACTCAACCTCGATCGCATCTTTCCGTTTAGGCTAAATTTCTCTACGTTGACATTCATTCATCAAGGGAGCGTGGTTCGATATCATCCGGCTCAACCAACTCATGCGCATGCGCAAGTACATCATCCTTATGATGGAGTTTCTATCCCACGTCTCACGTACACTAGTGTAATTTTCATAGAGCTCTATATTCTCTGGAATAGGTTCTGACGTTGAGGTGTCCCCCAATGATTACCATAACCCAGAAGATTCTCATGAGACCGATTTTGAGTCTTGATGATCAAAGGATTGGAATGTGCCAAAGTATCCTTCGAACCCACGGACCTCCCACGTATCCTAGCTGGGGCCATGACCTGCAACGCCAGAGTGCCACTCTCTTTGGCATTGGCGCCATGTCTACCTCCATGTAGGGTGGCACTACGTCCTCTCGTAGGGACGTCCTTCCTTACAGGCTTATTTGCAGCATATTTGTGTGAACTCGTCACTTTAACGAGGATCGAGATGAGACATAGTGGAGACAGACTACGACAATTTCTATCATTCCTGCTGAACATTCGTGTTCTTATCTCACCCTAACGACTGAAAGATGTCTCATCAAAGTGACATAAGCAAATCTAGCTGTAAGGAGATCGCCTAGCAAGTGCCTTAAGTGGCGGACGATTGTTGGAATCTCAAATCTAACGTAGTTGCCAATTTGTCTGTAAAGACCCATCATAGAGCGTTGTGGTGGCGTAATTGTCACATAAATGGCTCACTCAATTGTGCGTAAGTACAAAATACTTGTATCTAGTCACTAGCTGAAACGCAAAGGTAGATTGAGTGGCGGTGGGTAGTAGACAAATTAGCATAGCTGCATGCAATATTGCATCACCCCAAGCGGATATAAGGAGATTGGTGCACATTATCAATGTCCCAACTACCGTCGTAGTCATTTTCGTGAGACCATTAGGGTGTGTTCATGAGAATATGATGTCCAACATCAGTCCCATTGCAATATTCATCGAAAGTCTTCGATGTAAACTCTTTAGCATCGTCAAGTCCAATTGACGGAATAGGATGATCCGGGGATTGAGCCTGTTGTCATATGATATTTGCTAGGAGTGTATCATAACCAGTATTACAAGTGGACAATGGCACAACACGTGACCTGCGTGTTTGCGTGTCAACCAATATCATGAGATATTTAAACGTCAGCAAGTTGGTTGAACTAGTCCACAGAATCCTCACGGATTCTATATAAGACTATCATGAGTATTTTCATATCCTTTGCATAGGACGGTCTCAGTCCTAATTTTTCTAAGGAACGGGCTTTGTAAAACAAGCGAGAGGCTTTAGAAGCAACCAATGAGAATTTTTGTTAGGCCTGAGCGTCTGAAATGTTATTTAAAGTAAGTTGGTGATTGCAACATCACCTAGGGAGCCATCACCATGATGGACGCCATCCATGGCATCATGGATAGGGACTGCACCATCCCTAGGCTGGTGGTGGATGGAGGTGGTACCCTAGGCAGCAGCGTCGGTCACACTTAATCCAAAAATCAACTTTTGATTCATGCTTCGTTTCTCTCGAAAGAAATGATGTCCATGTGAAGTCTTTAGTGAACGGATCATCATCTCATGACTAGGATGACCTATCCTGTCGTGACAAAGACAATATGTGTCTAATCCAAGAGATCTTCTCTCATGACTTTATTGTATTTAATAGGTTGAATAGTGACATAGAGCCCACTAGAGAGACACATAAACTGCTCTAAGATGCGCCTTTGTTCGCAATCATTAGAGGTATTGCAAAGGAACTCATTTCCGTTCTCTACATGCTGTTTCGCATGAAATCCATTGGCTACTCATAGGTGCGATTTGCCCTAGGAGCGTAGAGAGTTTTTGCGACAGTAATCAAGGTGCCTTTTGGCAAGGGGAACTTGGGCTATTCCATGTCCTTGAATTAATACTGATGGCCCAGCCATCCTAGTCACAAATTCATATGTTCAGAATGGAGTCATAATGAAAAGAACTCAAAATTTTATTCATAAGCCAACGGAGTTACATCATTTTCTCTTTGACCAAAGAAAATCTAATCCAAAATGCTAGCTAATGCAAAACAATGATAGTTGTCTAACTTCTTTCCGTAATGCCAAAATAAATGTGACCAGGTGAGTATAGAGATGTCGGTGGAGCAAGGCTCGCTCAAGTACTACTAATTTCAAAATCTTCCTAGACATCACACTTACTTTGGGTGAGCCTACTTTGAAGAGAGACTAAACCATTTGCATCCACTACAAAAATATATGGCAATTGCTCATTACATCTCTTGGAAAAATAAAGACTTAAACAAAATTGGCGATCTATTGATCCCAGCCAGATTTGTAGTCTTTAACCCTTCACTCTAGATCATCTTCTTGATCTTCTTGTTCATATAGTGAGCTTCTCTTGCTTCACAATATGACAATATTTCTGGTGTCTTTGTGTCATGATATTAATTATGTTGGATCGTGTGGTGATCTTCGATGAGACAATAATTTACTAACAAACGCAACTTTTCAAAACTAGGAAATACTTGTGCGTGTTTTTTTTTTTGAAAGAAGGCAAAGCCAATATATTGATGAAAAGCCAGAATGACCCTTACATACCCTTCCGCTGCCATCTAGACAGACAAGAAAATGTGTTAGTACCCACAGTAGTACATAAAACTTGGTAACTCATTTGACATTGAATACATCGTAGACATAACGGGATCCCCCTTTGGTACTACGCCGGAGGCTCTAGAAGGCCCGGTCCTCCCAACCTAACTCATAAACCAGTAAATCTAGTCGCCTAGAGACCTCAATTGGTGTACAACTAGAGACACTGAGAATTAAACTGACAAAGACCAAAACCAAATACTAAAACTAGGTAGGAAAAAAATCCACTGGACTGCCTCAAAAAAGGCCTAAAAGAAACTAGAAAAATAAACAATAACTTACTAATGGCCCAAAGGCGAGCAGAGCCCGAGGCCCAAGCTGACCCATCCTTGTTGCGCTTCCGTCTTCCCATGTTGAGGACGCCTCACGCCACAAACCAGCCACCTCCATACCTGCACCATACCGTCGCCGCCCAATTCAAGGACCATCGCCACACCACAGCACCACCACCGTGAGGACAACAAATAACCCGAGCAACACCAGACCCGATCCAAAGAGAAAAGAACCCCTGTGCCCCTAGAGCACCGGCTGCATCCCTTGATGCCGTCGTTGCCAGAATACCAGCCCACGTCGTTCCTTGAATCGGATCCACAACTTCCCCAGCCACATAGAAGCTTCGACCCAAGCAAAACCAGATCAACTCAAACTTTGAGCCAATGCAGATCCATGAACCACAGTGCACCCCTAGACCATCATCACCCGTCCGGCAGCCTCACAAAGACGACGAGGCAAGCCCCACTGAAGCAGAGAGCCGCAGGAAAGTACATCTTATTAATATATATATATATATATACTAATCGTGTAGGAAAAGTATTTGGTAAGGAAATACTTGTGCGCATTGAGAATATAAAGGGCCACTACTTAAAAAAACTCCAATTGCGACAGCAGTTTGTGACGGAAAATCATGATTTTGCCGTAGCAAATACTTTTCGCGACTGCAAATTAAGCTTTTGCGATGGAAATGTCAGCGTTGCAATAGGTGGCGTCACAAGATCCATTTGCGACGGTAAATTTCCGTTGCAAAAAGCATTTGCGACGGAAACTATTGCCGTCGCAAAGGCTAATTTAGTTGCGACGGATACTTTGCCGTAGCAAAAAAATATTTAATTATAAAAAAAAAAATCTAGTGTGAATTTCACACCAAAGCTAGTACCGTACTGCAAAAATTATAAGGTGAAAATGTTAAAATAGCATATGAACTCATTTCAATTACAAACCAACAATCACAATTGTAAGACCAACCAAAGGTTTTGCAAAATTACAAGCATCAAAATACCTAAAGCTACTTATAAGTTTCTTGTTGAAATTAAGAGTTACACCCGAAAACAGTAGGAAGGAGACCTTGGGTTGCCCAGGAAGTTATACAATCCTATCAGCTTCTTCTTCATTCACTGATCCCTGACTTGTGCTTTTGAACAGCCCCACAAGCAAAATAGAGTCATATCCTCAATAACCTAACCCACAAAAAGCAGATAACAAGTAAATACCAAAGAGAGAAATTAACTTTTGTAACCATAGATAAAACTTATGATTGAGAAGCATACATGTTTTATAGTGAAGTGAGAATGAGAAAGAGCATGAAACTTAAAGCAAAGTTTCTTGAACAACATTTATGCCTGATCAAAGATATAGACCCCTCTAATAAATCAGCAGTTTTATGAACACAGAAGGATGTACGCATGACAAAACCTCAAAAGATACTCATGCAAGGAGAATAAAATCATAGCAGAGATAGAAATAACAGCAATAAAAAACATGCATTTGATTCTTATACTTGTCTTTGGATGGCAATGGGCCAGAATCTGCATTCATTTTTTGAAGATACTATTTCTACAAAAGGTTGATAACAATAACTACTCAATTAGAGAAACGAAATGAACCCATTTGCTAGTGCTAGTAATTATATAGAAGACAAATAAATAAGCAACCAAAGTAATTATTGGCCATAAGAATGAACCATTTGCACATGAAGTGTATACGAAGAATATCAAGGAATGTAATACGCTGAAAAAGAAGAAGCAGAGCAGGGCATATGGGGACATGGACAGCTCTCTATGATATGATTTCTAATGATTGCAAGAGTGTTAAAATTTTAAATTTTATATTGGCATAAACCTACATATTTCAGATCCAATAACATTGACTTGTAGCCAACAAAAAAAAAATTGGATTCTTTACACACCCACATATGAATTCTGAATCTGGGCATCAAAATCCAATTCCATTTAACAAATGCAGAATCCAAAATTCAAGATACAAATGTGAAGATAGGAAACAAGAAAATTACAAAGTCAGATCAGAAAAAAGAAGTCAAATGTGTGACAAGGATCACTCACTCTGGAGGGAGCTGACACAAAGGAAGGAGAATGGAAGTGTCTCTGAAAGTTGCAGAGAAGAAACCATCTTCTGGGTGTACATTCAGTTTCAAATCATTCTCAACAATCTGGGTGGCAGTGGCAGTGGCAGTGGTAGTGGGAGTGGCCATGTCTTATGATATGTCTGTGTGATCTGCTACTTGTCTTGTTCGCCTAAAATGACAAAGATAAAATGACCCTGTAGCATGAAGATAAGATTTTTCAACTATCTAATCAATCATACTGAATTGCAGTTCATCAAGCATTTTACAAGATTTGACGATTATCGTCAGATTCAATCAGAGATAGAATTGGACTTTACAAATTGAATCAAATTCATTCTAATTGATCTCTAAATTCAAATCAAAATTTTGGGTCTTAAATAGAAACTCCAGAAGAATATCTCATTAACAATTAAACTTCTTAGCCAGAACTGGAGCTTCAGGTGCCAGAATCGACACTTCTTAAGAACCCCAGAAAAATCATAATGAAAGAAAACAAAAATACATAATACACAACCACCCACGAATCGATTTCAATTTTCACCACCTACAATTATGGCCAATTCAACTACGAACATTAGTAAATACTAAAGGACCTGGAATTAGCACATATAGTAAGAAAGTAAACACACTACATTTTGTCTCATAGCTTTCTATAAACCATAAACCTATAAATCTTATTTTAAGTTGTATGAGCTATTTTCCAACTAAAATCAAAATCCAGCAAAATGTAAACAATACTACGAGAAAAGACTGGTACATACCATTTTGATTTTATCATTCCCAGAGAACAATGTTCGTCGTCGTCGGAAGAGTCGGAAGAACCGATTGGTTTGGGTCTTTTCTGGTACAACTTCAGTGAACAATCATTTACTATTTAGCAGACAGATCCATTTCAATTCCACCCTGAAAGATTTCAACTTCACTAAGAAACTATTTATATATCTGATTTTCCATTTCCCATCACTCCAAATAAATATTTATACAATCTAAAGCCAACGAATTAAGAAACCAGAATACTAATGCAAGTAGTGAGAAAAAATACAAAGACTAACACCAGCAAATCAAAGAATCAAACTCACAGTATCTACTCTACTTCAACAGAAAGTTCCTCTAGCTCATGGCTAGTCGCAATCTACCACCTCCGAATTCCAAAGCACTTTGGTTGCTGAGTGCCCTGTTCCGCATCATCTTCGAAGCCCTCAACGTGTCCTCCTGTAGATTTCATATACTTGGTGAGAAACGTCGCCTCCTACATAGCTGAGTCTCCGCCGCTGACCACTAGCAAGGGTTAGATCCGGAAAATTGGAGCAGCTTATTCTTCTATAGCGCAGGCAGAAATCGCACAGTGGTAGAGAAATCGACCTTGGAGACTATCTAGGTGAAGATCTGAGTGCCAAACCCGATCGACTGGCTTCGACATGGCTGAGCTAGACATGTCCCCTTCTTTAACCTACAAAGAAGCTGGGCGATGAACCCCTCCACGCTCTTCACAAAGAACTAGAAGAGGCCCATAAAATCCTCACCAATTTCTTTCTCTATAGCGAAGGCTGAGAAGGTCGCTAGGGTTAGGGTTGGGTTGATGAACGGGAGCATGAGAGAGAAATAGGAGGAAGTATCGAAGTGATGTGAGGACTTTCTTTTGGTCTAGATAAGTTGGTGTTTGTTTTTGTTTTTGGCTTTTTGTTTTTGGAATTTCATGCGACGGTGTGGCAGTGCTGTCGCAATTGGATTAAATTCATACGACGGAAACACAATGCCCGTCGCAAAAATCTACATATGTGCGATGGAATAATAGCCGTAGTACATGCCGTCGCGAAAGCTAACTTTTTGCGACGGAAAAGTTTTCCATAGCAAATTTTCGAACCAATTGAAGTTTTTTTTAGTAGTGGGGGCAACTAAGCAATTGAACTCAACCAATTCATCCAAGACTTCACACTATCAAGTACTTCTGAAGTTTCTCTTGCATTTGAGAAATTTTGTTTCTTTGAAAGGCTATCTAGACCTGTAATTAAGCAGCACATGTAATAGATCATTATGCTTTTGTTATATATTACTGGCTTGGTTCAAGATGGCCATAACAGATATCACTTATCATAGATTCAAGTATCATCCTTTCTTTTTGAAGTAAAATGAATATATACAGTTTTTCTATGCTAAGGACCTTCTTAGATTTTAAATTCTAAGGATTTCCTTGAATATACTCACTTTTCGATCGCATATCCACATCTCGACCATTCAGTTTTTAGGTCCTAATGTATAGATCACTTCTGCAAATTTTCAACCAAATTGTTGATCATTAAGATATCAAACTTGATTAAATCAATGAACGAACCGAATCTGTCCAACCTGAACCATTCGTGTTCATAATTATAAATCACAGTTTTGATTGCCTTAATGGCTATCAATTTAGCAAAAAGATCATGACCATAAGTCCCCAAAAACCAAAATTTTGAAAAAAGAACCTTATATGATCCATTTAACTGGGATTTTCGTAATTTATTTTGTTAAATTTTATCTATATATTCGAACATGAAGAACTAATTCAAACTCAAGCTATTCAGACTTACATAATTGATTCACACAATCAATCACACCTTAATTATTCGGTTAAGCATCACTCATTCAATCAACCGCTTGATTTCAATTGGGAAAGAAATAGCATATAAAGTAGAGTGAAAATTTTCTTTATATAGTATTTGAAAAGTAAATTATGGATATATAGAGCTAAAGAATTGAAGATGAAAAGGTCCTACATGAGAAAAGTGACGGGTAATATTCTTCCAATCATCCCATAAATGACTATCAATATAGCACCGAATAATATTTTCAAACATACATGATGCTCAAATATTAATTTGAGAGTACCATCACATTTTCCCAAGATAGAACTGAAAAATTGAAAGAGAACTTGCGAGAAGAGAGAAAGTTGAAGCTGATAGTATTTGGAACAAGTGAGACCTGAACTCTGCAAAGTGGGCAGGTAGAATTTGATCGGAACCATGTATCTATACAATCGACATGGAAGCAATGACTGCATTTCGGTAGCTTTCGGAACCTTTGGCCCTCCATGACCTCTTGGAGGCACACCACACAATATAGGGCACTACTCTTGCTGTTCTTGTTGCAAGGATTAATATTAGGAGTGTAGATGAACATTGTATCATGCCTGAAAAACTTTGCACAAAAACGAAAGGTGAAGATGATTAATACGGTTGTGGTAACAATGTTGATGCTTTTCCAGCTGCCGAGCGCTGCTATGATGGTCAATGAGTCTACTATCTTGCCCATCAACTCCATTCTCTCTCTCTCTCTCTCTCTCTCTCTCTCTCTCTCTCTCTCTCTCTCTCTCTCTCTCTCTCTCAAGTATTTAAGCGTTAAGCGTTAACAATGTGACAAGATTAGTAACTCATGGTGACCACGCACCGTTTGCTTCTAAGAAATGCATGCAATATAGCATAATGATCGAACCTGCTGTTTTCTTTACTTTTTCCCTACTTAGTATTTACATCAAAGTTACCATACGGTAATACCTACCTCTTAATGTGCATGTATGTGAGAAGTGGTAATATATGTCTTCAAGTTATATAGATTGAATCACGTACACCTTCATTAGACTGAGGGAATTATTGAAGCAAGACATAGTTCTACCAACCAATCAAAAGTAGGAATTGGATTAGGATCTAGTTTGATTAAAGGAATAGGAACAGATATATCGACTTGCACGTTTGGTTATGCAGAAAACAGTTGCTTCCTCTACCCAACAAATGTTGCTTCATTCCCCAAAAAACAAAAAAGAATGGGATTAAATGTTTAAAACAGACAAAACCAAAGACAAATATGGTGATTAGGCGCCGTTTGCAAAACATTTTACATAACAATTTTTCATTTTACAAGTACAAATAAGTATAAAATGCTTTTGGTAACACATTTTTGAAAAATAAATTAAAAAAGAAATTGTCAAATACAGATTTATGCATGTGTCACTACTACAAAAAGTTAATCACACAACGGAACAGAAATCATATGTTGTGTGTTTAAGTAAACTCTATTGTACAACAGTATTAGTGATGTTCCGTTGTGTGAATATCAACAAAGTGATAACTTTTTTTATCAGAACTACATTGCACAACGGAATTAAGTATTGTCTGTTGTCTGAGTCTTAAAAAATTTAGTGACAGATTTTCCTTCACTCTGGAGTCTTGGTTGCCTCTTGAAAAATTGAAATTTGGGCTACCACGTACAACGGTATAACTGTTTCTGTTGTGTGATTGAAAAACTGAGCACAAAATTTTGAGGAAGCTTGCTTGAATGTCTTCCACTAGGTACGCCAAGTGCAAGTTGTAGAAATTAGACAACAAATTTAAGCTATTCTATTGTGTGAAGTAGGAACATAGGCTGCAACATTTTGAGCCAAAATGTTGTGGGCGGCATGTTTACCTCCATGTTTTCACATTTTGATTTTACGTAGTGCACCCATACAATAGTTGGTGAGGTTTCTGTTGTGTGAGTAACTGTGAATCTTTTGCTAGGTTTAATTGCCATGCCACAGCGTGTCCGAAAGGAAAAAAAAACAAAGAAAACAAAACCCTGCTAGCCTCTCTCTCTCTCTCTCTCTCTCTCTCTCTCTCTCCATTGAATCTAGCCATCTATAAGCGTTTAATGATGGCCAGCAAGATCAGACTCTGTGACTCAACTCGTTTCAAGGAGCTTGAGCTTCTCGTCATCGCGTTTGAAGACCTCGACGTGCAGCAACAGATTCATTTCATCCGGTCATCGTCCAGGCTCCACTAGTTTGGGCTGAATGACAAGGCTCGCCGATGAAGGATGGCTAGAATGAGGCCTATTCTGGCTATTCAGATAGGAGCTTTTTGGGTCTGATTTCGATTCTTTTTCTGCTCCTGAAGGTGGCGTTACCAATATGGACGACGGGAACATTCTGGGCCCAACTACCCAAACCCTAGCGCTCCCAATTATTCTACCATGGACGGTGTAGCTGGCTTGGGCTACTTCGATTTGGCCAAGGAGGAGATCGCCAAGGCTGTTAGGGCTGAAGAATGGGGCTTAAGTTCAGCGTCGACAACACAGTTAAGATTAGTTTCTGCACTTCTTACTCTTACAAGTAATTCTCTAATTTCTTCTATGTTTTAGTGAGTTCTTGGAGGTGGCAATCACATCAATCATTTTCTTCAAAGGAATTTATCTTACAGGTTTGTTTTAATCTCATTCAATCACAAAGCCTAGTTCTTGTTTATGGTTTCTGGGAAAATTTTTGGTATTGGGTTTGTGTTTTTCTTCCATTATTTGGAGAACCTAGAACAGAAAACTATAAAAGCCCATGTGTATGAGGGGTTTAATGTTTGAAATTGCTTTATTTTTGGGTTGAAGGCGCTTTTGAGAGAAGGAAGTATATGAATTTGGTTGTTCATAGAGCTCGGTACCCTGAGCTAAGAGATTATATCCATTTTCTGCTATCTCAGGACTTCTTCATTTTATCAAAAAGGTGAGTACTTTGGGAATAAATTCCTTTGCTTTTGTTTTTTTTTCATAATATATTGTCTTTTGTAATAAGATGTTTGCAAGAATTAGCTAATTCATGTAATGCTACTAGTCAGTGGTTGAGTTTTGGAATAAACTACTGACCTGTTTGTTGAAATTGTTACATTGTTATACATTTGGGCTAACACTAGTATCAAGTGGAAGTCATTGTCTCACCTTAATTATTCTATTTTCCTTTTTCTTTTTACCTCTTTTTGCACAATCTTCATTTATGTTCTTCTCTCTCTCTCTCTCTCTCTCTCTCTCTCTCTCTCTCTCTCTCTCTCTCCCTGAATCCTAATTCCGAAGCATACATATACTATTTCATATATAAATACAGTGTTAAGTTTTTTGTAATGGATCTCCCTGATTCGCCCCCGTCAGATCCCATGGATTTGCCCATCTCCGGTCAGTTCATGCAGTCTTATTCAATTGATTTCTCATTCATTTGATTTTAATATGCAATCCGATTGTTTATGCTTGTGTTTGAATTTTTGCTGAAAGAAGTCAAATGAATATTTAATCAATTTGTTTTTTTATATATGAAACCATGAGGAACTTCCTCAGTTGAGCTTATTATGAAAGGAGGAGGTAATAATGTAACCAAAAGGTGTCAAATTCGTTGATTTTTCAAATTTTTTTTCCTTTTAAAAAAAGCAAACTTTTTTAGGTTGGATTTGTGTAATTGAAATAGGACTTGCTGGATATGCGGCCTTAAATGCAGCCAAATAATGTATATAGAGCTGTTTTATAGTGCATTGGTTTTGATTTCTAATTTTTTGATTGCTCAGGACTGCGAGTGAGGCATCACCAGGAGCTCGAAAATTTAACACTTACGACGAGGCCGGTAAAGACATAGAAGTATTTCACTGTGGCAATTGGTTGGTATTTTCGGCAATTTATGGCAACTGGTGGTTTGTTTGTGCTGTTTATTATGCTAGTAGGAGGTCTAGGAATTGCTACTATGACAATTGGCGGACCACATGAAAAGGTATTAAATCTCATTTTCAACATTTTCTTTTAGATTGTTAGATAGGTGTTCATTACAGATTGCTTATTAGATAAGAATGTTGTTCTATTGTATTGTAGGACTTTGTACCATTATTGGATGTGGTTTTTGATTTGATGGTTTGTATGCATTTCTGGACTATATGTTAGTCATTTAATAATTCAATCTCTGTGCAACACATGCAGGAGCTTTTCCGTTATCTGCAATTTGGACTCTGGTGGCTGGCTCTTGGTGTGGTGTCATCAATTGGTCTTGGTAAGTATGAGTTATGTTCGATATTACTTGCTTTTGTATTCTATGCCATAAACTTATTATCACATTGAACAAAATTATGTGTATAAGTGCATTAGGAATGATTCGGGCTTTCCCCAAATACTTTTTTTTGTGAAAAATTCACTTCTGTAACAAACACTGAATCTTTTTCATCATTACTGCTATGCAAGATCTGGTTTGCACACGTTAATTTGTACTGTATTTGGGCCCTCATATAGCTTTGTTTACCATGAAAGCCATGCAGTGTGGCAGAGTTGACTTAAAAATTGCCCCACATGTTACCGTTCAATTGAAAACAGGTCCTTCATGGATGGATAGAAACTGCTCTGAATATGGTCCCCTACTATTTTCATCCCAGCAAGGTTCAAGGCTCCCACTTAGCAGCATACTACCTCAGGTTCAGTTAGAGTCTATTCTAGGGGGAATTGGAACTGCACTGGGAGAGCTTCCTCCATTTTTCATATCAAGAGCTGGTAACTACCAAACAAACAAAATAAGTACTTACGGTCACCAAGTGTATTGCCATTAAGATATGTATTATTGTAGCAAACAGTTTCTTTCTAGACTGGAACAGCCTGTTCAAAAGCTTCACCTAGTCAATTTTTTCTTTTTCTTTTGAACTCTTATCTTCATCTTTGCTTCTCAAGTATATATATAGAATTATAAAAAAAATTGCACTTACAGATGGAGTGTTAATCTTGGTTGAACAAGTAACTAGTTATTACAATTGCTGTACATATATTTTAGCGAGTCTTTTATCATTTTGGCTCTTCAACACCTCAATACATTTCTGCCGATCTACATTATCCTAACCTATGAAGTTTTGCAGCTCGTACAGCAGGGAGTGAATTGGAAGTAATGAAAGAATTGGATTCTTCTTCAACTAAAGATGGTGGAGTTGTAGCTAATCACCAGAACTGGATCAAACTATATATGGCTTCTTTCACATTCACAGTATCTGAACTTTTTAACAATATTAGTTCTTGCTTCGGTAAGGTTTCTTCTTGCTCTTTAGGAAAACTTTTATATTATGTGTAATGTCATTTCCCAAAAACATGGCTATGGAGATATATTTTATATACTTTTTTTTTCCTTTAAAAGCTGGTTTCAAAGTTAGCTTAATCATACTCATGATTTTACAAATTTATGTTAATATATGCTCTTTCTAACTCCATTTTGCATTGCAGTATATATTTTTATAACTTTTTCTTCAATATTTTCAATCCTCCTAGTTCTTATCAGATATAATTTCAGGTACCCAACCCTCTAGGTGACCTTGCTGGTATAATGTGTGGACAACTTGGCATTCCATTTTGGACATTCTTTATCTCAACAATGACTGGAAATGCATTTATCAAGACTCACATACATGTATGTTAACTTGTAAGATATTTTCCAAAATTTGAGAACTTATTACTATCTGCTCATTGAATATTCATGGTTGCTTTTATGCACTACAGTTGCTATGTTTAATTATGTGGTGCTAGATATAAATTTTCATAACATCATGCCAGCAGCAGTGGTACTGTGACTTGATCACTATCATCATATATGTGTCTTTTGTAGTTAAAATATATTTTAATTTCTTGAACATCAACGTGGGTTAGAGATGAATCTCCATACAAGTTAGTTCGAGTGTATGCTATAAATGAGTAGGATCTGAAATGTAAATTGCATGATTTGAATTGCTGAAAGAGTAACTACACTGGAAGAACTGCATCCACAATCTGTAGAGGTAATAATTTGCCTGTGCCAGATCATGCATGTTGTCTTCAATCTGATTTGTTACACATTTTCTTGTCAATGGTTTGTTTTCTTTTATTATGTCATACTGGTCCCTTCAATCTGAATATTTTGAATTTGTAACTAAGTTACTGACGTAGGCAGCTGAGTCTGCATATATATAAACATAATTAGAGTTTGGTATGTAATCACTGACATATTAATCAAGCCTATTGATAAGATCAAGTGTGAGCTATATATACAGAATCACTGATTTTGTGCATGTGTATCTCGAAGAGGATGCAAAAGCATTAAAAATGAGGTTTTTAGGTGTCTAGGATCATGTTGGTGTTGTAATGGATCATCTATCTGTCAAAAGTTAAAAACTAGACCTAACTTTATTTGTTTGTGCTTCTGCCATTTTTTTTATGCAGAAATATGATGCTGACCCAGCAACGAAGGTAGCTGCTGTAACTTTCCTTGGCATCTAAGTTAGGTGTGAATTCAGATCTTCCATGTAGGAGATGAATCTTTAGTGGCAAGTATGAGAGAACTTTAGCAGCAAATATTTTTCTCTTGCGACGATTTGATTGTATCATATTTTGCTATCTTTCAATGTAATTAGCTGGAATGCAGTAGCCATCAAGCTAGCTGGAATGCAGTAGCCATCAAGCTAGCTGGAATGCAGTAGCCATCAAGCTAGCTGGAATGCAGCAGCTATGCAGCAGCCATCAAGCTAGCTGGAATGCAGCAGCCATCAAGCTAGCTGGAATGCTTTCTATTTTGATTTTATGGTATGAATGGATACATGAATACTACATCTTTTGGTACATTAGATGGTTGAATTAGAGTTTCAATGCCTAAATCTTATATTGTGCATTATTTTTGTGAAAATATTTCCAAGTAAACACCGAAAATAATCAAACAACAGTCAATCACATTATGTTGTATGAATACGCATATATCGTTAATCACACAACAAATCAATTTTAATCACACAACGGTACCTATAAAATTTCGTTGTCTCATTAATACTCACACAACATAACAAATATGTATCAGTTGTCCAATATTAAATCACACAACGGTCCCTATAAAATTTTGTTGTCTCATTAGTACTCACACAACAGTTGCCATATTTTTCTGTTGTATGATAAGTTAACCAACGACAGCATGGTATTACTTTCATTGTTTGAGTGTCATTTTTCTGTTGTGTGAGAAGTTAACCAACAACGGTCCCTACTTACTTTTGTTGTCTAACGACCATCGAAACAACAATTGAATGCGCCGCATCCAATTTCTGGCATTGGCATCCGCAGAATCGGTGCAACGGTTATAACTGAAGCGTTGTGTCTATGATATTCACACAACGGTGTTTCGCCATGAGTGAGTGTGCTCATCACACAACACCGAGATGGACGACAGACATGGTCCAAATCACACAACATATTTCTACCGTTATGTGATGCAGTTTTTAGTAGTGTGTTGCACAAATATCATTTAAACAAACAAATAAAGAGAGTTTATGTTCATACCTCCAAAATTGGTATTTAGACATCTCTCTTTTTCCAAGTTATGGTTGACTTTTCCAAGTTATAGTTGACTTTGTCAACTCATGCCAAATTACCAATAAGGACACAAAAGATGAAGAAAAAAAAAACTTTTTTTTTAACGCTACCCCACCCCTCCCCTCCCATGATACCAGTGACGTCTAAAACTGTGACATCCATGATATCGGTTATCCTAGATAACCAACAAATCACAGCTCACCAACAACAACAACAACAAAAAGTCACTTCTTACCTTTACAAACAGTATGTTTTGATGAGACAATTTGCAAAATTGTAAGCTGTGCATTGCCCATTATATTGCTGCTTGCGTTTTTTTCCAACTCAAAGCAATTAGTAAATATGTGTCTCTCTCCAAGCTAAGGAGCACTATGTTGGACCAGCTTTGGAACACCATGACCACTTTCAGTACAGGCATCTGTACATAAATCATAATTAAGTGATGAAAACTTTGTATCCAAAAACTCAGTTTAATTAAAAATTTTGAGAATTTGGAGTAATATCTAAACATCTCAGATAGCAGTATACAACGAGCTTCTATATTCAATTGATTTAATGAAAAATACTGTATTGACTACCAACTGGAGATTTTTTTTTTTTTTGTGCAGCTTAATTGTATGAAGGGTAAAATAGGATTGTAAAATCTTAAAAAATTGAAAGAGGTTAGACTACTGATTTTGGGGGCATGAATAGAATGTAAAAGAATAAATTTTTATTGATTTTATTGGACAATGGGCGTTATAGGAAAATTAAGGAGGTCTAGATAGCAAATTGGTTATCTATAAAGTTAGAGATCTATTAAGTTGGGAGCTCCAAATGCCAAATTTGGAGGTATGAATAGAAGCTCCCACAAATAAAACGCATGTCTAGACGTCTAGTCGTCCAAAACTATAATCCTACCAAACTTCGACCAATCGCCGATTTGCCAAGCCACCGCTCAATAGGTGACCCGACAACCGCCTGACATCCGTGTTTTTGTTTTTAGCATCTATTCTCAAATTAATGTCACAAACACACTCTCAAATCTTGAAAATAGAAATTTAATTTGTTATTTCCATTATGCAGAACAATTTTCCTAAAATCATTCTGTAAAACAAACACAACCGAATTTAGATAATACGATCGTGTCCAGGAATGCAAACATGTTTTTGAGCCCAATGAGATTGAGACAGTGCCAAGTTAAAACTTGTGGCAGGTGCAATTCTCAATTTTATAAAAAGGGCTCTATTACACATATTGCCAGACAAAACCATAATCAACTGCATATGATAATTTCAATGTACTGCTACAATGTTACAGAGTTGTAGAATACTGTGTTGAAGCAACAGATTTGACGAATAGGTACAACCCGTTTCAACACTATGAGACTTTAGTGTAGAATAGCTATAAATCTGTATGTAATTAGGATTTTATTTAATTAGGATATCCTGTAATTATGGAAAGATTGTTTCCTATTAGAGTTAGACTACTCCTTTGTACTTGTATATATACCCTCATTGTGGGATGAATAGAATCATCAAATTAACCCTGAATTGAAGTATTCTTTTCTACTTGGTATCAGAGCAGGTTCAATCCTTTGAACTTGCGCTGCATCCTTTGAATCATGAATCATGAATAACACCACAAACCGCTGTGTACCACCACCATTGAATTCCAAACCACCATCACCCTACCTTTTTTTTTGAAAAAAAAAATTCAGATCCATCTTGAAACCCTAGAAAACCCAATCCTGCAAAAATCCCGAATTCCTCAATGGCCGGACCTGTAATTGAAGGCGAACAGTCAAATCCCGAGAAGGCAATGGTGCCATCCTCACAAGTCATCCATCACCACTACACCACCCAACAAGACAACTCTGCTTTCCCAACAAGTGTTGTCTTGAATGAATCCAACTACACCATATGGGCTCCTCTCATGCGAATGCGCATTGGAGCACAAGGGAAGGTTGGTTATTTGACCGGAGTGAAGGCTAAACCCGTCATAAATTCTGCAGAGTATGAAGCTTGGGCCACGGATAATGAAAAGGTGAAAAGTTGGCTCCTTGACTCCATGGAGTCCTCTCTTATGAACCGGTATATTTGTCTCCCTACTGCAAAAGATATTTGGGAAGCTGTAGACAAAACTTTTTATGATGATTCTGATGAAACCCGGATCTTTGAATTGAACAAGAAGTGTTTTGAAGCAAAGCAAAATGAACGGCCTATTCCTACCTACTATAATGAGTTAGTGGCGATGTTCCAGGAGATTGATCAAAGGGTGGCCTCTCAGAATGATAATGTTGCATCTGTAGTTCAAGAGAACTCAGTGATGTCCCGGATGCATGTTCACATGTTTTTTAGTGGACTTGACCTAGAGTATGATCAGGTGCGTGGAGAAATCCTGCACAAGGAACCTAAATTCTCTTTGGAGCAGAGCTATGCTTACATTCGCAAGGTACAATCAGAGAAACAGGCTATGGGGCATTCGATACCTACAGAATCCTCTGTTATGGCTGTCCAACGCAAACCAGGTCCTCCTCCAGGCTTCTCACATCATCCTCTAGGTAAACCAAATCCATATGCAAATAGAAAGTGCATTGTGTGTGGGGAACTAGGTCATAGCAAAGAGCGGTGCTATGAAGTGATTGGTTAACCTGATTGGTGGGACTTCACCAAGAAACCACAAAAGAATCTGGGCAAGGTCGCCATTGCTACTATAGAGGAAGAGCGTCTAGACAATGCCTCCTCTAATGTAGTGCAATCAGGTATGAAGGGTAAGGTTACTTTGAATAATACATGGATAATTGATACAGGTGCATCTGATCATATGACCAATAACCGTAATCTTGTGAAAAACCTTAGACATTCCCCTCAGGTTGTTGTCTCTACTGCTGATGGTACTCCAACTCCGGTCACCGAAGAAGGTTCTATTGTTTTATCTGATACATTAACCCTTGAATCTGTCTTAGTTGTGCCATCACTAGCTTATAATCTCCTATCTATTAGTCAAATTATTTTAGCTCTTGCATGTATTGTGACCTTCTATCCGTCTTTCTGTGTGTTTCAGAACATTCTAACTCAGCGGATTCTAACCAGAAGCATCTTTTGGGGCAAGCTAATCAGATCACTGGGGTAGAGAATGCGAAGGAAGCTGTATGGTTATGGCATCGCCGTTTAGGTCATCTATCTTTTAGTTATCTTAAGAAGCTGCAACCTCATTTGTTTTCTGTTGTCAGTGATTTGGATTTCCATTGTGACATTTGTGAACTAGCCAAGAGCCACCGTGTTTCATATTCACCAAGTCTTAATAAAAGTCCTATTCCTTTTATGAAAATTCACTCTGATGTCTGGGTAGGCCTGGATTCGGCCCAAAACCGAGCATAAATGGGCCAAACCGCTGCTGAACCGAAGTGGGTCGGTAAGCCCAAATTCCTAACCGATACCGGGTCGAGCAAGGCCTAAACCGAATTTTCGGTATACCGAGTATTCGGTTGGTTGGCTTGGGTAATGGGCTTCGACCGAACTAATTGGCCCATCTAACTTTGTGGGTTTTACAAGGGCCATTTAGGTTTTCCAACATTTACTTTTAGCAGCCCAATTTACAATATATATTGTCTCATCAGTTTTTCAGTTTTTGGGCTTTTGCAACACACTTCCATCCTATTTATGAGTTTCAGTTTACTGCTTCAATAGCCCATTACTAACCCAATCATCCAAACATTAATCATTCAGTAAAAAGTCACCATCAAAGTATATGAACTGAAATCTAAAATATGAACCTTGTCTATAACAAACTACAAAGCTGCAACTCATCCAAAAGTCCAAAACAAAATGCAGCAGCAGCAGTTGTAACTCCTGTAACTTGAAATCTGAAATACGTCAAATACCACAAGTCTATAACAAACAACAAACCTGCAACTCATCCAAAATCCAAAACAAAATGCAGCAGCAGAAGTTCTAAGTTAAATATTACAACTACTCAATCTCAGTTACATATAACTTAAACAATACGCATTGTCCCATTACAAAATAACACTAAAAAATAGTTGTAACTTGTAACAACATAGTATATTGCTTTAATCTTCCGATCAGCCATCACCTCATCTTCTCCATTACTTTGCTGCTGCTACACAGTTTCAGAACATTTATATTACATACTTTGTATTGGAAACTTGACGCAGCAGCCTAGAAAACTCAATTTAAACAAAACTTAATGAATATAAATTGAAGGAGTAGGTTATAAAACTGAATGCAGACCAACATCAATGCAGCAACTGGTGGAAAACTGAACTTTTACCTTCTTTATGTTGCAGCAGTGGTGGTAGAAGAGCTTGGTTCATCCAATCTTAGTCCAGCAGTTTCTACAGATTAAAACAACAAAAATCATAGTGAGTAAAAGTTTAAGAAAACTATGTCAAAGAGAAAATTTAAGACCAAATTCTTTAATTTATACCTCTTTCCATTGCTTCAAGATCTCGATACATCTCCAGCTCACTCACAGTTGGTTCCTTGTAGAAGTTAGTTTGTGTAGCCCTCAGCCAATCACTTGAGCAGACCAAACACTCCACCATTTTAGGTGTTAGGGAACTCCGTTAAGGATCTACTACCCTTTTTCCCAAACTAAAGGCATTTTCACTTGCAACGGTGCTGCAAGGGATGGCAAATACATCCTTTGCAAGCTTGGAAAGTATCGGATAGGCACATGCATTTACTTTCCACCAAGTTGCCACTTCAAAACCCTTTGCCATTGGATGAACATATCTATCACTCAAGTATTTGTCAACCTCATTTGATATCATTTCATTTTGTTCATCCATTCTTTCTTGCATTAAATCAGCTAATATTTTAGCTTGTCCACCATCAATTCGATCAAACTCAACCCCCTCCATCGGCTGAATTCCATCTAACGGTGTGGTTTGTGAAGAGGCAGCTTCACAGTGCTTATATTCATCATACATCCTCATCAAAATACCCTTCAAGTCAATGGTTATTGCTGCAACTCTTGTCGGTGAGGAACCGACTTTGGCGAATGCCTTTTTTTGGTATTGCAGCTTCCACTTAGGATCTAACACATTGGCTATGACGATGAGCTTGTTCATTTGTTCAAATGAACCCCAATACTTGTCGAACTTAGCTTTCATCCCACAAGCCACCCTTTGAAGAATAGGATCTGATTCATCATTCATAGCCCTATCAATCTCAGTTTGTAGCCCTATTAACTCATGGAACAGCAGATGTGCTGTCACTTTCTTCCAAGCACTCAACTTCATCGTTGCTTCATAAAACTTCCCTAGAAAATGCACAAAAGCCTGTGCATTCCTGCAATCTTGTGATGAAGGAGGACCTGCCCTTTTCTTCTTGGTTTTAGCATCCTTCTCGTCAAAGTACTTCTTAAAAGCATCATCTTCATCAGCCATCCTTTCAAAGACTTTTTCATACTTTAATGCTACATCCAACATTAAGTATGTGTTGTTCCACCTTGTTATAACATCAAGGGGAACATTTGCAGTCTTGCTCAACTGTTCAAGCACTGAAAAATCCCTAAATTTATCAAGTCTGCTTGAAGAAGACCTAATAAACTTCACACAATGCCAAATAGCCTCTATCCCATCCTCTATCTCAGCGATTCCATCTCTCACAATCAGATTTATGATGTGACAAGAACACCTAAGGTGTAAAAAGTCACCATCAAAGTTTAAAGTGTTTTTATTTCTAAGTCTTCTCTTCATATACATAACAGCGGCATCATTTGCAGATGCATTGTCCACTGTTATTGTAAAGACATTGGTAATACCCCATTCTCAAAGACACTGCTCCAAAACCCTCCCTATGTCTTCCCCTTTCTGGCTAATGATTGAACAGAAATTGATTATTCTTTTATGAATGATCCAGTCACTGTCCAGAAAGTGGGCAGTGACCACCATGTAGTTTATGTTCTGAATACTCGTCCAAGTATCGGTAGTTATGCTCACTCTTGTTGAGTGAGCAGCAAACTCACTCATAAGCTTTGCTTTCTCAGTTTGATACAAATCCCACACTCCTCTACCAACAATTTTTCTGTTCATCCATGTCCACTGAGGCTGCAACTCAAAAACAAACTCCTTAAACCCTTCCCCTTCAACATGCATGAAAGGAAGTTCATCCATGATGATCATCCTAACACACTTTAAATCGCATCTAGGTTGGCTGAATTTATGATAAGTAACCCCCCCCTCACATTATCCTTACTAAGAACGGTCTGACCCTTTGTTTGTGGTGGTGGCTTATAAAGAGGGCAGGTTATGCACTTCTTGGCATGGGACCACATCAAAGAAGTCCCATTTGTACTGCTGTAGGCAGGTACAATTTCTTGGCAGAAGTTGCACTGTGCAAATTCTCGATCCTCATTCCCATCACTCAGTTTCGGCCTAGTGAAACACTCCCAAGTTTTGCTTCTTCCTACAGCTGGCTTTGCATTTTTACCCGTTTTCACCACCCTAGTTGGTTTCTTTCTTTTCCAACCTACCCTAGCAGGCAAAGCATTGTCATGCCCTTCGTGAGTAGGAATGGTTGGGTTTGACTGTGAGTCTACTTCAGGGATGATGATTAGGTCAGGGTTTGTATTTGGGTTTAGATTCTCAGTTGCAGTGGTCGTAGAGGGTTGATTAATGTTACTGCAGATTGAAGGGGTACTCAAGCTACTAGAAGAAGATGCCATCTATACAAACAAACAAACAATTAATCCTTAGCAAAACATTACCAGTTCATTACCATGCAACTCAAGTACTCTTAGTCTCTCACCGACGTTTGAAATAAAAGCTCCAACGTATGCTCCTAAATATAAGCTCCAACCAGTTTCATTAGAAACTCAAAAATCACCTATTCCCAAAATCCAAATCACAGTTACCAAGTAAAGTAAGCAAGTAGTAAGTAGGTCTGCAAAATAGTTACATACTCGGAAACCATCTCATACATAATCTGTGCACACAAGTAACTCTAGACATTGATAAAACAATTTTCAAACTGAAAAACCAGAGCATCGAGTAAGATCGATACAAAAACACAATGATCTAACACAGATCACATATTCATAATATCAAATAACCACAACAAAACGATTTCATCAGAAAAAAAATAGATATTGCCCAGAAAGTACCTAAAGCATCAGGCTTTAATCCAGACAAATGCTTTATCGAGCAACTGTGGACGAATTACAATCATCGGTCCCCCTCTACCTTCTCTTTCCTCCTCCTAAGCTTTTGCACCTTGCCGGATAGGATCACTGGAGGACGGTGAGCTTGACCTTCTTGACCTTCGAGTTTCTTTTGATCAAAATCAAGTAATCGACAATAAAAATTGAACAAGAACATAGAATAGGGGTAGAGATTACCTTTCGGTGAAGGAAACAACACTTTTCTAGAATTAGGGTTTCGATGGTTTGGGGATTTTTAAACTACATAGGTGAATCTGTTGAAATTGTGGAGTAATAAGGCTGGGGATTTAGGATATGAGCTTTTGCAAGAGATTTGTTCATGGTTATAATGATTTTAGGGGCCGAAATCTGGAATCGGTGATTTTTGGGGAGGGACGCAGGTTTAGGTCGAGCAACGCAAAGAAGAGAGAAATGAGGCTGAGGTTGAGACGTCGAGTAAGTGATGTATTAGGGTTTGAGGTGTTGGTTTTTAATTTGACAATAAAACTAACTATCTAATAAATATAAAAGTTGTAGTATAAGATATCAAAAGCAACTTGTGCTTCAGTGGTCGGGAGCCGAGTCTTTGTGGAGGAGGATGTGGGTTCGAACCCTGCCTCTTACACAATTTTGTACATATACTATGTTTTTCAGTATGTATACATTATATTCGGTTGGTACGGTATACCGACGGTATGCCATACACCATACCGTAGCCGAGCCGAAGGAATACATACGGTACGGTTGGGCCATACCGAAAGTCGGCAGGCTGAGATTTCGGCCCAAATCGGTTCGGGCCGGTTCGAATTTTGGTTGGTTCGGTTGATTCGGCCCAATTTGCCAGCGGTCTGGGGTCCTGCGAAAATTCCTTCTCTTTCTGGAGCTCGATATTATGTAACGTTTATTGATGATTGTACTCGCATGACATGGGTATCATTACTGAAGAATAAGAGTGATGTATTTGGGATGTTACCGAACTTCACAAAATGGTGGCAACTCAGTATCAAAAATCCATTAGAGTGTTTCAGTCTGACAATGGTGGAGAGTTTGTGAATGGCCCTATGATTGAGTTTTGCCGGTCACATGGAATTCGTCATCAAACCTCTAATTCTTATACTCCTCAACATAATGGTTTAGCAGAACGGAAGAACAGGCAATTGATGGAAGTTGTTCGTGCTTCCTTGTTTGGCATGAATGTCTCGATCCTATTGGGGAGAAGCTGTAAAATCAGCAGCATATCTTATCAACCGTACTCCTTCACGGGTGATTGAGTTTCAAAATCCTCATCAGAAGCTTCATACACTTTTGACCATCCCTTCTATGCCTAATTTGGAGCCCCGGGTGTTTGGGTGCACAGCCTATGTTCATATTCCCAAGCCTCAATGCAACAAGCTTGATCCCCGTGCCCGTAAGTGTATCTTTGTTGGTTATGCTGACTTCCAGAAGGGTTATCGATGTTATGATCCTCTTACTGGCACTATACATGTCTCTCTTGATGTTGCTTTTCGTGAATCCGAGCCTTACTACTCAGGGGGAGCTTCTCAGTCTTCCCTTTAGGGGAGAGAAGTTGTGAAGGGAATCCTTGCTCTCGTTCTATTATTGATTTTGATGTCTTTGAAGACTTGGAAAATTTGGAGGATAGATTTGAAGGTAGAAATTCGGAAACAGAAAATGCAGTTGCCGAACAGAGCATTGTAAATTCTGAAATAGACAATGCGACTGCCGAACAGAGCATTGTAAATTCTGAAATAGACAATGCGACTGCTGAACGAAGTGTTACGAATTCTGAAACAGAAAATACGACTGCCGAACAGAATTTGACTGCCGAACGAAGTGTCACGAATTCCGAAATAGAAAATGTAACTGCCGAACAGAGTGTTGTGAATTCCAAGACAGAAGAAACAACTTTTTTGGATAGTTTGAATCAAAATCAAGACATATCTGAAGCTCACACACAAGATATTTCCCCTTCTGCATCACCAACTGAAGATCCCGGTCAGAATGATCCACCTCAGGTACCCCTAAACTGTAATAAGCCTTCTGGGTTAGAAAGTGTCGAACCTAGGAAATCACAAAGGGTTACCAAGGGAATTCCTACGAAACAATATGAACCAGATATCAAAGCCAAAGCTAAATACCCTATAGCTAATTTTATGTCTAACCATAGGATTTCTGGGTTACATGCACTTGTTGTTGATCAATTATCTATTGTATCTATTCCTAGTAACGTGCAGGATGCATTGACGGATCCAAAATGGACAAAGGCGATGAATGAAGAATTGGAAGCTCTTCAAAAGAATGCAACATGGGAGCTAGTACCTATGCCGGTAGGAAAGAAGACAGTAGGATGTCATTGGGTATTTACTGTGAAGCTTAATGCAGATGGAACTATTAATAGATACAAGGTGAGGTTGGTTGCCAAAGGATATACACAACGCTATGGGATTGATTATGAGGAGACTTTTGCACCTGTGGCAAAGATTAATACTGTACGGATTCTAATCTCACTTGCAGCAAACAAAGATTGGCCCTTGCACCAATTTCATGTGAAGAATGCGTTTCTTAATGGGAATTTGGAAGAAGAAGTGTACATGGATGTGCCCCCAGGTGTTAAGAATTACCCAAGTGACGTTGGCAAGGTGTGTAAATTGAAGAAGTCTTTGTATGGCCTGAAGCAGTCTCCAAGAGCTTGGTTTGGAAGATTTTCAAAGTCCATGAAAGCCTTTGGATACAGACAGAGCAATTCTGACCATACCTTGTTCATCAAGCGCAAGAGTGGTAAGATTACAGCTCTTATTGTGTATGTTGATGACATGATTGTTATAGGGGATGATCTGAAAGAGATAAATGAATTACAAAAGTATTTGTCAAAGGAGTTTGAAATGAAGGATCTGGGACAACTGAAATATTTTTTGGGTATTGAAGTTGTAAGGTCTAAGAAGGGGATTTCACTTTCACAGAGGAAATATGTTCTTGATTTACTTGCTGAAACGGGGATGCTGGACTGCAGACCCATCGAGACACCCATTGAGATGAATCACGGACTTGCTATCTATCCTGATCAAGTTCCAACTAATAAAGAGAGGTATCAACATCTTGTAGGAAGGTTGATTTATCTTTCACATACTAGACCTGATATTGCTTATGCTGTAAGTGTTGTTAGTCAATTTATGCATTGTCCTAGTGAAGAGCATATGGATGCTGTCTTTCGTATTTTGAATTACTTAAAGATGGCGCCAAGTAAAGGGTTACTGTTTCAAAAAAAAGATGAATTGGAAGTTGTTGGGTATACAGATGCAGATTGGGCTGGTGATAAAACTGACAGACGTTCTACATCTGGGTACTTCACTTTTGTTGGAGGGAACCTTGTCACTTGGCGTAGCAAAAAGAAAAAAGTTGTTGCCAGATCAAGTGCAGAAGATGAGTTCCGAGGTATGGCACACGGAATCTGTGAAATGTTGTGGATTCGTAATGTCTTGAAAGACCTGGGATACAAGCTTAAAAAGCCTATGGATTTGCATTGTGATAATACAGCTGCCATTAAGATTGCACATAATCCAGTTCAGCATGATAGAACAAAGCATGTGGAGGTTGACCGTCATTTTATTAAAGAAAATCTTGACAGAAAGGTTATTCGCTTTCCATTTGTAAACTCAGAGGAGCAATTAGCTGATGTTCTTACTAAAGGAGTGTCCAGGAAGGTATTTGACAGCTCAGTTGACAAGTTGGGCATGATAGATATCTATGCCCCAACTTGAGGGGGAGTATAGAATCGCTGTAAATCTGTATGTAATTAGGATTTTATTTAATTAGGATATCCTGTAATTATGGAAAGATTGTTTCCTATTAGAGTTAGACTACTCCTTTGTACTTTTATATATACCCTCATTGTGGGATGAATAGAATCATCAAATTAACCCTGAATTGAAGTATTCTTTTCTACTTTTAGATTACAGGAAAATAAAATTAACAAATATAAGTCAGTAATGCTACACATTTTGGTGTATAAACCGATGCTACATTCGCTCTATAGCATCTCCCAGTCCACATCTTTGTCTCCTGCAATTGAAGCTTCTTTTCAATATTCACTGCACAATTTTTCCAGGGGAACATGATAGTTTTGTAGCCACAAAGGGCCAAATTGCTAATAAGTGCTGATCCAAATTTAAAATCCAGGTTTATTATTTCGGACAACTCATTATGTCAGCGGATCAGCAGCTTGCATAAAGAGAGATGGACATATAACAAAGACTGATGGTTTCAGAGTAGTCAAAAAAATCATCCCACCAATGACGCTTATGTGATAACTTAAATTCATGTGATATTTGTTTACCTTCGATTATACACCAACAGGGGTTCCAAGGAGCGACTTCTCATTTCGGGACTGTTAGTATAAAATGTATTGGCATTCCTTATTTTAACAAAACAACTCTACCCATTAAAGCCCAAGAGTTAGAAGCCTAAGTATGAAGCTCAAGTCCATGATTGTTTAATTGCAATCTTCTTCTCTATTGTGGTTGCCTTGTTGTCGAAAACCAAGTTTGAAGATCAGTTTAATTGCAATCTTCTTCTCTTTGTGGTTGTCTTGCTATTGAAGACCATGCTTAAAGATCAGAAGATGTCCTTCACATTCATGGCTCAGGTAAGCTCATGCATGGCATCTGTTGGTCCTTAATTTGCTACAAAGTTGTGGGTTTTTCAATGGCTTCCATTCTTGTGTCAGCCATGATTAAGGGATTTCGGTGTTGGCTTCTAAAATTGGTTTTCCCAATTGAAATTGGGGATATGGGTTTAGCTTTGCAATCTGAAATTAAGGGTATGGGTTTACCTACTGATATGCTCATATCTTCCTATATTTTTGTGCCTCTTAATCTTGATATTTATGTCTAGTTCTCCTTGTTTATGCTTCATTTATTTAGTTTAATGTTTTTATAGGTATGAAGAGCAAGGATGAGAAAAAGAAGCAAAACGAGAGGAAAATGATTGAAGGGTAGTTTGCAATCCTAACAACTGAAGCAGCCTCTGCAAAACAGCCAACTTTGAGGATAAAACTGTACTGATCTAGAGACAACCAAGAATGAACCTTATATGCACATAAAGCCCCAAATGTCTAGTTTCTGGAGAATTTTACGGTTCGTGATTTTGATATTTCTAGAGGGAGATATGGCAGTTAAAGTGCCAGAAGTTCAATCAATGTGCGAATCTGTGACGTGTTTCCAAGAGCTCGAATTTTCAAGGCCTGAATGACCTAGCAAAATTCTGGAAAAATTAATATAGCATAAGGACTTTTTGAAAACCCAAATTATGTTTCTTTGAAATTCTAGAAGTGCCACATCACCTTTCTCTTGTGCTAAGTGATTAAGGAGTTCCATAAGCCTAATTCAGGAAGGAAAGTTGCATCTTATAAAAAGGGAATATGTCAAGATTGACAAATACCATACCATACTAGATTTTGGCATTCTCTTGGAGACAAGAAGTTGACAAAAGCTGCTGCCACCACTATGTTCACCTTCCATCTCCATTTAATAAGTTTCTTTATGTTTTTAAAGTTTTCTATTATTCACACATATTACTCTGCCTAAAAAATCCTAGAGAGTGAGCGCCGTGCTTGAGTGAGTTCTGCATGGGTTTCCTTCCCAGTCCAGCGGCACGTCGTCGTTGGACTAGTATATCAAATTGTGGGACCTAGTAAGACCTCTAGTCTTGGACAGAGATGTGGTTGAAACGGGTTGGGGCTAGCTTATTATAATTCAGATAGGAAATGATCTGGTTACTTGGAGGTTGCGGTGGTTGGCTGGGTTGCCAGAAGGTGTAAGTGCTTACCGGGAATGCAATCTTGGGTTTGGAGAAAAAGCGGCATGGGGATCTGATGGGGATGAGGTGGGTTGACCAATTGGACTTCCCGGTTATCTTCTGGGTCCGATTGGGTGGTCAGATGTGAGGAATGAGGTATCTGATGGTTGCTCCGGTAATGGGATTACGGTTTGGCTATTAGAAAGCAGCTTTCATGGTCCACAGGCGGAGGTGTGGGTGGCGGGGGCTGGAGGGAATTCCAGCTCTGATTTGGATCGGGTCATCCTTCTAGAAGGTTTACATGTGTATGCTGGGGTGACTGATCGGTGGTGGCAACAAGGGGCGATGGCGGAGGCGGTGTTGCTACGTGGTTGGTGGTGCACATCTGCAATGTTCCTGTGTCACCTGGAGGATGGGTTGAGGGTGTTTGGGCTGTTGTTGTTTGCACCATATTCTTAGGCCATCGCTATGGGTTAATCTAGGCTGTTTATTTCCTTGTCAGTTTTTACTTTGTTAGTATTAAGTTGGTTTTTGTTTTCAATAAGTCCCTACCAATTTCATATAGGAGTGAGTGGGCTTGGTCCCGGTTTGTGCATTCTATGTTCCTTGTCTGCTCTACGTTGGCGGCGAGTTCCTTGCAAAGGCAAATGGTTGCAACCTCCTAGTGGCAGTAATGTGTCTGCTCTAGGAAGGCAGCGAGTTCCTCGCTTGGTCAAATGGTCGCAGCCTCTTAGTGGCAGTGTGAAACTAAGTGTCGTCGGATCTATATTCCAGTAGAAACATTGTGGGAAAGTTGTGCTATTGGTAATGATGCTTTTTTGTAATAGAGTTATATATATTTCCGGTATGTCACCACCAATAGCCAGTAGAGCATTCTTCGCTAGTTGGTGCTTGCTATAATACATTGCTTTAGTTGAGACTCTTGTTATTATCTCAGGAAGTTCTCTTGATGCGTATTGTAATCTGGGGTATAGGCACTATGTCCCCCCATGTATTCTACAATTTCATTAATCAAGGCTTAAGGCCAGCTGAACTGGCCCTTATTTCAAAAAAAAAATTCTAGTATGTTTTCTTTGAACATGAGTAGGTAAACTACTTTTCTAGGGCTAGGATGAGGCCCTAGCATGATTGTTTACATGTTTTGATATTCTTCTGATGGATTATTAGTTTCTTTTCAAATGAATTCTTAATCTCTACTTGAATTGTTGCTTATGTTAAAGTTCTATTGATTCGAGACCTTTAGGACTTTGCATTTAGTAGTCAGATGATGAATTTGAGGCATAGCTACAATATAATTCAAATTAGCTTCATGTGATTAAGAATTGTAAATTACATTATTACTTGAGAAAGAATAATGATCGATTTGCTTGATTCCCTTGTTTTCTAAAGAGTAATGAGTCCTGCATGTTAAGTTTATACCTGAGAAGAATAAACTGCATAGTTAGGATATACGACCTTTACCCGAGAAGGAGAGAATCATGCACTTAAGGAAAACTATGGTCTATACTCTAGATAAAATTGTCATCTAGATATAGGAATTATCATCTAGAGAAACAAAAGAATCCATTGGTTGGTTCAAAACATAGATAAAATTGCTTGTGGTTGATTCTGACACCCTAGGCTCATCATCATCACATTATTACTTTTAATCATTATAGACTCTCTTCAATTTCAATTTATTTATATTCACTTTTGAAGTTTCTGTTTTCAAGTAATTTTCCCATTATCATAAACTCTTTCAAAACCGTGAAAATCATAAGTCTTAGTTTGAGTCATTCTGTGTGTCTTAATCGAATTGTGTTTCTTGTTTTGTGTGTTTTTAGTATTAATTAACTTAGGTTTTCATATTGTGAATTGAACTGATATCCTTGTGGGAACAACAACCCCTTTTCTTCCATTGTTATACTACATCTACCCTGTTTACTTGCAGGAGTTCCATCACATACTCCAACTGAGTTTAAGGGAATCTTGTGTGAACATATTTTCTTCCTCCTCTATACATAGGGAAACTATGTTCCTTCTTTGGCATTGAAAATAGTTTCGGTTTTCAATCCCTTTGTTGTTTAAGAGTTATTATCTTTGGTTTTCTGTTTTTTAAAGTGTCTTGTTCCATGTTGAAAACAATTTGAAATACACAAAACCATTCATTCACACATATTCATCTCTTGCATCCGATGATGTCATTTGGGCTCTGCAAGCTTCAAAGGTGAAATCTCAAAGAAGAACTTGATGTGTTCATAGCTTGTTTCATAACTGTGATTTCTAGGTGTATCACTTGTATAAACATTTTAGCAAGGAATGATTACACATACCTTAATGAGTTAGTCTAGGAAGGATTGCCGCGGTCAGTGCAACTCATGTGCTGTGAACTTATAATTTATTTTTCATTAGTGATTTGGTTTTGGTCTTTCAAGAGTTAAAGGCCATGCAGATGTTTTCCCCCAAAAGGATGTTTACTGCGTTAACAAAAACTTGTGTTCTTTACTACTTTAGTTTGGTTTGGTTGATTTTAGATACAATTTTTTCAATATTAGTACTCAGTATTGATCATCCATTTGCAATCCCTGAGAAAGTTGTTGAACTAAACTCACCCCCACCCCCCCCCCCCTCTCTAGGCTCCCTCTAGGATCTTCAATTGGTATTAGAGCAGGTCGTTAATTAACCTATGTTAGTGTGCTCCTCTGACCTCCTAGAATGGACCGTGATAGAGTCTTTAGTTCCATTAACTCATCTCCATATTTTGATGGGAAAGATTACCCTCAATGGAAAGTAATGATGATGGCTTTCCTACAATCTCAAGAAGATAAGTTATGGAACATTATAGAGAAGGGTTGGATAGAACCAACTAAAACAGAAGTTGGAACTTCAAATCTTATTCCTAAACCAAGAGGTGAGTGGATTGTTGCTGAGCAAACTAATCACAAATATGATATTTAAGCTTGTTATAGCCTTTTCGCTGCCTTGTCAGATAACGAAAGAAAAAGAAAAACTAATTGTCCAACAGCTAAGGCTTCTTGGGAATTACTTGAAACCACTCATGAGGGTAACAATAAAGTGAAGGCACAAAAACTTCAAAGCCTTGTGCTTGAATTTGAAGAAATGACTATGAGAGAGGATGAATCTATTGATGACTTCCATAGTTGCCTCATCAAAGTTACCAATCAATGTCTTGGGTTGAGTAATCCTATTTCAGAACATAGAATTGTGAAAAAGTTTCTTCAAGCTCTTCTTCCTAATTTTGAAGCTAAGCAAATTGCCATTGAGGAAGCTCAAGATCTTGATACATATTCATTAGATGAGCTTGTGGAAAATCTGAAAACCTTTGAGTCAAAAAAGAGGAAGGGTCAGAATGAAAAATCAATTGCAATAAGCACTTTGAAAAAAGAGGAAGACCCTTCTGATTTTAATCTTGAAGAATTTGCTCTTCTCATAAAACAGTTCAAAAAAATTCTTAAATCTGGAAGGTCATCCTCTTCTAACTCTAGAAATTTTTCTTGTGCTACTTCTTCCAAAAGAAACCAAAATGATGATGTTTCAAATGAGAAATACTCAAAGTCCTCCAAGTTTTTTCAAAAGAAGTCTTTCGGTGAAAACCAAATGTTTTGTGTGTCAAGGACTCAAGGATATGGTCATCTTGATGCTGATTGTGCAAACAAAAAACTCAATCTAATAGAGCTTTTAAAACCTCTTGGAGTGATAGTGAATCTGAAACTCAGTTTGACCATGAAGAGGAGAATGTTGCTTTTGTTACTACCACCCAAAGTAAATCCTCAAATGAATTTGATGATGATGAGCACTCTGAGAGGTGGCCTCTAAAAGTTCAAGCAACTTTACATAGCCTCAAAAATAATGATTGGAAAGATTGAGGAATTGAAAGATCAACTTGCTGTTTGTGAAAAAGAAAAATCTGAGATTGCAGAGAAGTTGCAATCTTGCAAGAAGAAGTGGGAATTTGAAAGAAATGCTTTTGTAATTCAAGTGGAGACTCTTCAAGAGGACTTGAATGCTCAAATCAAGTTGGTCAACTCTCTAACTACTGAAAAAATTTCTCTTGAAAAATCCTTAATTGAATCTCTAGAAAAGTTTACAAAATTTTCGATTGGATCTAATAAGGTTTCTAAAATGATTGGAATGGGCAAAGTTGATTATGACAAAAAAAAGGTCTTGGTTTTTATTCTGGAGAAAGCTCTTCTAAAAGACTAACTATTTTTGTGAAAAGTGAGATGAGGCCTAAAAGTATTCCTAAGCCATCCAAAAGGTTCATTCCCATTTGTCACCATTGTGGTATCTCTAGACACATTAGACCAAGGTGTCACCAACTCAGAAAAGGTTCTTAAAAGTCCACAAAGTCTCATGAAAATTCCTTGTTTCTTTCTTTACAATCAACTCTAGAAAAGTCTTTAAAAGAATTTAACCGGATTGCTAAACTAGTTGCAATCCCTAGAAAAGAAAAACCTATTTGGCTTAAGAAAAATAGGTCAAAATTTCATCCACCTGCCACAAACTCTGATGTTTTTAAATCTTTTGACATTTGTGGAACTGATTCTGAACCTTCTGGGATATGTCTTTTCTCCTCACATATTGAAGAAAATGATTCCATTGTCACATGTTTAGTTGCTCTTACTGCTCTTTCAGCAAGAAGAGCTAATACTTGGTATTTAGATAGTGGGTGCTCTAGGCACATGACTGGTGACAAAAGCTAATTCTCATCTTTCTATGATGAGGTTATCAATGGTTCAGTCACTTTTGGTGATGGAATAAAAGCAAAGGTTGTGAGAAACTGGATTATAAGTGCTCCTGGTATCCCAAATTTAAAAAATGTGCTGTATGTGGAAGGACTCCAAGCTAATCTTATTTGAGTCAGTTGAGTGATGACTTTGAAGAGGTTAGATTCAATAAACTAAGATGCCTTGTTCGTGATGGGAAGGGTAAGAGTACATGGGTGGATTGAGATCCAAAGATCATTATTATTCTGTTAATGCTAATGATTCTACCTCATCTCATATTTGTCTTAGTTCCTCCTCTGCCGAAAATACTCTCAACCTCTGGCATAGACTTCTCTACTATGTGAACTTCCAAGATTTGTTGAATATTTCCACCAAAGAAGGGGTAAGAGGTTTACCCAAACTAAGTTGGAAACCAACTGGTATGTGTGATGGCTGCAAGCTTGGTAAGCAAACTCGTTCTTTACATAGCATCATTAATTCCATATCTACTTCACAACTTTGGTGGTAAGAAGTACATACTTGTTTTAGTCAATGATTTCTCTTGGTTTACTTGGGTGAAATTCTTGAGTGAAAAATCTGATGCTTTTGATAACTTTCAAAGTTTATGCAAAATGATTTTAAATGAGCAGTACTCTTCAAATAAATGCATTATAAGACTTAGAACTGATCATGGAACTGAATTGAAAATACTTCATTTGATGAGTTTTGTTGCGATATCGGAATTAAGCATGAGTTCTCGGCTCCCATAACTCCTCATCAAAATGGTATTGTGGAAAGGAAAAACAGGGTCTTAATTGAAATTGGGAGAGTTATGTTGAACTCTGCTGATATTGTTCATACTTTCTGGGCAGAAGCAGTTAGCAATGCTTGCTATACCATCAATAGAGTCATCTTTAGACCAAAAACTGAAAAAGAAAAAAAAAAACTCCTTATGAGATTTGGAAAGGAAAGAAACCAAATGTGAGCCATTTGAGAGTGTTTAGTAGCCTTGTTACATCTATAGATATAAAGATCTTGCCAAATTTGATGCTAAAAGTGACAAAGGAGTCTTTCTTGGTTATTCATTAAATAGTAGAGTTTATAGGGTGTATAACAAGAGAACTTGTTCAGTAATAGAAACCATTAATGTCTCTATTGATGACTCATTTGTTCTCTCACGTACTCCTACTATAAGTTTTTTGATCAGGTACTTCTTGAAAAGGAGAAGGATGATGATGTTGTTGCCGAAGGTCAAGAAGCTGAGCAAGCTACAATTGGATTAATGATACCTCTGCTATTTAGTCTGTTTACAGAACTGGTCAACAGCAAGTGCAAAATGATCATTCCTCTTCTGACATCGTTGGTGATATGAATGACAATCTGAAAACAAAGAGACAAGCAAAAAAGACTGTAAGCAATCTTGTTGTTCTTTCATATTTCACTGCAAAGTATCAAGAAGATTTTGACTTCATTACATTTTATGGTTTTGTTTAAAGAGGCTTTGTGTGATGTTAATTGGATAAATGCCATGCAAGATGAATTGGATCAATTTGCTAGAAATGATGTGTGGTATTTGGTTCCTAGACCAGAATCTTCAAATGTCATTGGAACAAAATGGATTAATTTCAAAAATAAATCTAATGAAAAGGGTCAGATTATCCGCAACAAAGCAAGGTTTGTTGCTCAAGGGTATTCTCAAGTTGAAGGTCTTGAATTTGATGAAACCTTTGCCCCTGTTGCAAGGCTTGAATTTGTTCATCTTCTCCTTGGTTGTGCATTCTATGTTCCTTGTCTGCTCTACGTTGGCGGCGAGTTCCTTGCATAGGCAAATGGTCGCAACCTCCTAGCGGCAATAATGTATCTGCTCTAGGAAGGCAGCGAGTTCCTTGCTTGGTCAAATGGTCGCAGCCTCTTAGTGGCAGGGTGAAACTAAGTGTCGTTGGATCTATATTCCAGTAGCAACATTGTGGGAAAGTTGTGCTATTGGTTATTATGCTAGAGGTTCAATTGACAAAACTTTGTTTGTAAAAAGAACTTCTCAGCATTTAATTCTTGCTCAAGTATATGTGGATGACATTGTTTTTGGTTCAACTTTAGATTCATTGGTAAAAGAATTTACTAATATCATGAAAAATGAATTTAAAATGAGTTTGTGTGGCAAAATGAATTATTTCCTTCGCCTGCAAGTCCAACAAAGGAGTGATGGGCTCTACATCTCTCAAACCAAATATGCTAATGAACTTGTGAAACAATTTGGGTTGGATACTGCCACTGCTATCCAAAATCCCATGGGTACTAGCTAGTTCAAAACGTGATGAGGATTTGACTAAAGCTAGTGTAGATCAAACCTTGTATAGAAGCATGACAGGAAGCTTATTATATCTTACTGCAAGTAGACCTAATATTTCTTTTAGTGTTGGTGTTTGTGCTCGATATCAAGCAAATCCTAAGTAATCACATCTAAAGGCTATTAAACGCATCATTAGATATGTTTCTGGAACTTCTAACTTTGGCGTGCTGTACACGTTTGACTCCAAAGTTGAGATTGCAGGTTACACTAATTCAAATTTGGCAGGAAATGAGGATGATAGAAGAAGCACCTCAGGTGGATGTTTCTTTATGGAAACAATCTGGTCTCATGGCATAGCAAGAAGCAAAATTGTGTGTCCCTCTCAACTGCTGAAGCCGAGTACATTGCAGCTAGTAGTTGTTGCACTGAAATGCTATGGATGAAACAAATGTTGAATGACTATGGCTTCCCTCAAGGTAAGTTTTCTATCTTTTGTGACAACACTAGTGCCATTAACATCTCTAAGAATCCCGTTTAGCACTCATGCACAAAGCATATTGATATTTGCTATCATTTTATTCGTGATCTTGTTGATGGAAATATCCTTGAGTTGGAATTCATTCCCACTGAAAATCAATTGGCTTACTTGTTTACAAAACCTTTAGACAAATTCGAAATTGATCTGGAATTGTTTGTCACTTTGTTTCTATCGATCTCATTGTTGCTCCCGATGAATATTTTCGCTGAGCAAAGATTTCCTTTAATTTTTAATTATACAATTTCAAAATCCAATTGGTATATTGTTGTACCAAACACCAAGTAAGATTGAGATTTTTGAATCCAAATCTATTTCCAATCCAATCCAAGTCAGTCATCGATGCCAATCCATTCCAATCTGGTGTGCCAAACAGGGGCCTATATGTCCTTCATGCTGCAAACAAGCTTAGTTACACAAACTGACAATATTGTCTTCCTTTGATTCTCGAAAACCAAACTAGCACCGAGAGCTTAACAAGTTGAGCAATTTTGTGCAAACAACCGAGTATTGACACCAAAAATTAAATACACCATTATCCAAAATCCTTCCATAATTAACATTAAATTTCCAAACCGTGTTTCACGGTCTTTCTGGGTTAAAAGATAGATATGCTAATCTGAACAACCCCTAATAACAGCCAATCTTTGTATATATAGAAGAACCTTAGTACAACAAGGTTAAGGATGATTAATAGGTAGAGTGAAATTACCCAACAACCCAAAGAGGTAACTGTTTTACTATCACTTTCTATTGTCATTATCTTACACGATACTGACTTAGGCATCGGAGCATTGAAGGCCGGCACACCCGGTCTTCCCTCTAACCTTCATTTGTTTTGCAGATAAGTGAGACCGATAGTGATAGTAGCAGACCGATACATCCCGTGTTCAGCTGGGTCAGACCCCTTGCGAGACAACTGAAACATTTGGCGCTAGAAGGACTCCCTTGGCTCCTTGCTGGCAGAACAACGCGCCTCCAATGGATACTAGCACTCCCGATACTAATGGAGGGGACCCACCCCACAAGGCAGTTAACTGTGAGGTCCAGCGTACGCTCGAGTTCCAGAGCCCGAACACCAAGACACGTTCCGTCATGACCACTGACACAACCACCGCACTAGAAATAGCGATGCGCGACCTCATGGAGACATGTGCACAGGCCTAGGCCGAATGTGCGACAACCACAACTGCTCTCCGAGAGGTTGAAAATATGACAAACCAGAATCGCATCCTTCAAGAGGCACTCCAGCGGCGAGTTGCGAGAAATGAGGCACTAGACAGGGCTCGATACAGACAATTGGTGGTGTCCCGACACCATGAGCAATCCTCACAATCGACCCAGGCACGGGCCTCGCTGGCACTTTTGTGTCACCAACCGTCACCTCTGGAAGCCCCACGAACCCCACACCAAGCAACACCAGCACCGGACCACAAGTCATCTACTTGAATTCCCCCCCACTCCCTAAACAACTAGGCACAGCACTACCACCTCAGCCTATCCCCGATATAGCAGGAACCTCGAGTGCAAACACCGCCACAGCCGCCAACGTACCTCCACCCGACCCCAATACTAGGCTATTGCTCCAAATGAGGGAAGCCATCGCCTCCTTACAAGCACGGGTTGAGAGCGCCGAAAGTAGGACCAGCTAGCAACCTATCACAGCAGGTTTTCAGGAAAAGAAGGGACCATTCACTGCCCGAATACAGGCTAAGAAGTGCCCACCGAAGGCTAAGCTCTTCAAGATTGAGAAATATAACGGCACTCGAGACCCCTACCACCACTTGGAAGTATTCCATTCCATCCTACATGGCACCCGATACATGGACGCAATGGCATTTCAAGCGTTCGAGGAAACCCTAACGGACGAGGCCCTGCGATGGTTTCTTAATCTTCCCCCCAACTCCATCGATAGCTTCCAGGAGCTCGGGGAAAAATTTCTCCGCAGATTCATTCTGTGCGGCAGCGGCTATAGTATGACACCTAACCTATTCCAGCTCAAACAGCGACCAAATGAGTGATTACGAGACTTCGTCCACGGCTGGCAGAAACAAGCTACATAGTGTCGTTCCCTTGACCCGGCCCTGGCGGTATCGGCATTCAAGCAAGCACTCCAGCCAAGATACTTCCTACTACAAATAAACACCAATCCCCCTGCGACATATGATGACCTCCTCGATACCGCTACCGCTTTTGCGCAGGCAGAGTACGATACCTTTAGCGCTTGATACCAACGCCAACACGCATCCAGTCAGCGCCCCTTAAGTCAACAACCTCATCGGGACCATAGACAGTAGGAGCAAAGATTCCACTAGAGATAAGCCTGTCCCGCATGACAGATCCTAACGAGAGCGACAAGGCTACAACGACAAAAGGGATAAACAGTACGAGAAGAGCCCCGAGAAGCCAAAATACAACTCCTCCAGCAATCGGTATCGCAATGCACCATATGGCAGTACTCGACAACGGGACCAAAGATTTGAGGCACCCCAATACGAGATCTACACCACACTCACCGCTTCTTATGAGGATATCTGGAATAACCACAAGGACATCATCTCACGCCCACCAAAGCACAAACCCGGCCAGGCAAAACTTCGAGAAAAATTCAAAAAACCATTTCGAGAAAAATTCAAAAAAAAAAAAAATTCGAGCGTTATAAGCAAACTGAGATTACAAATTAAATCTCCAACAATTTCACTTTACCTCCTTAAATATTTTCAAGGCTCACATCATAACAAGAAGCAAAAATTGGCATCTATCTTCATACAACTAAGGCGTTGAGTTTTTCTATATGAACCTCCATATTTGCTCATCTGACTTTTTCTGCATATACCTCTTATTTACTTTTTATAAAGTAAAATTTACTAACTAAACCTCTTCCAAATTCCTAACTTAACCCTACTCATATAAGAGAATGTTCCTAAGCATTAAGATGAGCTCTAATGTTCTCATAATTTTTCATTTACTAAAAATAAATAAATCGAGATAGTTATTGAAAATTGGTTAGAGATTGTGTAACTAATTTTAAAAAAAAAATTATTAGGGCCTTTTCAAACCTAATGTTTCGTGCTTAATTAAGGGCTTTCTAGGCTTAGTTTTCATGTCTTATGGTCGCTAGCATTTTAGCTAGGCTGCAGAATAAAATTTTCTATTTTCTCATTCTCTTGTTTTAATTTTACCTTTGTCTTATATGCCTCTTCGCAAGTTTATTTGGTTTAGTTTACACGAGGGTTTTCTATACCTCGTTCTTGATTTTGTGTATCATAGTGTTGTTCTTGTAGAAATTTGCCAAGCAATTTTGAATGCATTTCTCTTCAATTTTTTTTCTTCAAAAGCTATCATGAAAAGAGCAAATGAGAAGTGTGAAATGGGATCTGAAAATGTGTTAGGACGACGTGGGCTTTGTTCAAGACTGCACACCTTGTGTGCCTTGTCTGCCCTAGTGAGGTGGCGTCTTCCTTGCTTTGTGAAATGGTCGCAACCTCCTAGTGGTAGGATGAAACTAGGTGTCACCAGATTCTTTTTCTTGTGACAGCATAGTGGGAAAGCTGATCGTATTAGTATATTATGGTTTCAAGTAAACATGTACTTTCCGGTATGTCACCACCTTCTAAAGCAAATGCAGTAGCTAAAAGGTTCGGTAATTGGTGCATGTTAGAATATATACTTTTTGTAGAGACTCTCGTTATTATCTCGGGATGTTCTCTTTATGCTTATTTAAATTTGAGTTTCAGATATCATGTCCTCCCAATATATTCTATAGTTTCATTAATGATTAAGACTTAAAGTTAGCCATTCTGGGCCTCTTTTAAAACCACGAGAAGTTTTAAATACACATATTTAATTACTCATTCTAAGTTTTACTAAATACACAACCCAAATTACCTAAAAATCCTTACCTAATTTACCATGAAATACACTATTTATTTAACTACATTAAGGCTACTATTTAATTTGATTAGTATATATTAACATATTAGTATTTTATAATTGACCATATTAATTACTTGTGTTAGTTATTGAGAAATCCATATGGAATTATCATTGTTCCCTTCAAATAGATGCTTAGAAATAGGTTTTGTATTATTTAAGTTCTCATCCACCAAACACCATATTGATCAAGTATAAAATTTTGAGTCAAACATTCAACCAAGATTGTATCAGTAGTTTCTCCACAATGACGGAACTACGAAATTGTCATTGGATGGTCAAATAAATTAACAATTACAAAGTTTTATACCTGTGATTTTTTAGAACAAAAAAAACAAAAATTGGGAGTAAAGCAATTTGTTTTAAAAACATTTAATGCCATTGATTTTGAAATTCTAAATGATATGGTTTCTCACCCACCTTAATTACAATTTATTTAAGGAAAACTTAAATTAGATGGTTTCTAACTTTATTCTTGTTTAAAAGAGGATGCATGTATAGAAATTTATTGGTTTATATTATATAGAATCATATAAGGAATATATGATTATGATATTATTTCTTCTCTATATAAATGTCTATTTTGGTAATTTAATCTACCTAAAAAATCTGATTTGAAATAAAAATAATAGGGATATGTTATTAAGTAGTTTGGGGTGTGTATTTAAAATTTCTCTAAAACCACCAAAAAAAAAAAAAAATTAGAAGAAGATCTGAAAATGGAAATGAATAATAAAATAATCTAAATTGTGTTTCTATTATTATAAACCTTTGGGTGGGAGGGAGGGAGGGAGAGAGTAATAATCTTTCTAAATAATTTATTGTCCGCAATAATTTTTTTGTATGAAGGAGATTAGAAAGTTCCAATAGAATATCTCTAGAGGCCAGCACATTAATCCGTACGTGTTATTCATACAACCAGATGAAAGAACAATCTTCCAACTCGTACAAATGTAGGCTCAATACTACCGTATCTAGCTCTAATTGCCTGAGTGCCTAGTAAACCATAGAATAGAAGAAAAGCATGCAATCCATATAGAACAGGCTCCGCTATTACTCTTCTTTCGAATTGGTTTATTCAATTCCTTGAACTCCTCATGAAAACTACACCATACAACCACCGCCATTCCATAGCACATTGTTGCGTTCAAACCAAATGGCCCACAAGGTTACCTTAATCTCTGCAAGCTTAGTTGGTATGGAGCTTAGGACATAGCGTACCCACTCAAGGATTGAGCTTCCCTTGCCTTCAATCCCAAGTCCCAACAGACGACGAACCAGGCGCACCTCGTCACCTCACAGTTCTTGAACACAGTTACCATCCTGAGGCTTCATTCTCCTCTTCAAGTTCAATTTTGTGGGTGGAACAACTGCTTTCCAACTCCTCTTCGAGTTTGAAACTGTTATGGATGCAAATCACCATGTTATATCAAACAGTCTGTCACATATTGCAAGAGAAAACCATATATAACCAATTGCATACGATAATTTCAATCAGCTGCTACAATATTACAGATTTGTTGAATACTGTGTTGAGGCAAATGATTCGTAGAATAGGTGTATGAATTTTCCTCTTTTTTTTCTTTTGTTTCAATAAATAACGAACCCCTATCTTCACAGAATGTCAGAATGTACAACCCGTTTCAACACCATGAAACTTTAGATTACGGGAAATTAAATTAACAAATATAAGTCAGTAATGCTACATATTTTGGTGTATAAACATATGCTATATTCTCTGTAGCATCTACCAGTCCACATCTCTGTCTCCTGCACTTCAAGCTTTCTTTTCAGCATTCACTGGGCAATTTTTCCAGAGGAACAAGATAGCTGTGTAGCCACAAAGGGCCAGATTGCTAATAGGTGCTGATTGACAATTTAAAATCGAGGCTGAGTAATTCGGACAACTCATTATATCAGCCTGCATTGAGAGAGATAATATTAAAACAAAGACTGATGGTTTCAGAGCAAGTCAAAAGTCATCCCGCTTATGTGATAACTTAAATTCATGTGATATTTGTTTACCTTCGATTATGCACCAACAACAGTTCCAAGAAGAGACTTCTCATTTCGGGACTGACCATTAGGTCCCACACCTGGAGGGGCATGAACAACAATTGGAAGAACCCACTCACTTTTGTCTCTTCCATCTACAAGAAGAGGATGATCGTACCTGGATATCAAAAGATCACAGTTGTCAGAAAATCAAGGATATTAGGAATTATAGCATCATTAGCAATCTGTGATTGACACCCAGTAACCTTTTTTAGGTTTAAGCCATCTAGTAATCTAGAAATAATGTGTCAGAACTTATTGTGACAAATAACCTCTTGCACATTATAGTTTGGTTAAGAAGAAGCTTATACACGACGCTAAATTTTCATTACCTGGTCCAGTCAACATTCTTCGGAGTGGTAAAAAATTCAAACCGAAGGACCCATTTTATAGATACATGAGGAGTGGAGAAAGACATAGGCCCATCCATAGGAATGGAAAAGAGAAAACTTGTCTGCACCAAATCGGCAACAACCTCGTAATGATCACTCTGAACCTACAAAAGATAACAAGACACATGACACATGGCAGAAAAATAAAGCATGGAAATGACCTGTAAAAAGCCATCTGCCTCCCATAAAAAATTAATTGAAACATACTAAAGTCAATTATTTCATCCCCGCATAAAATCTTTACTTTTTCCCTCAAATTACTCAACAGTTTGTTGGCTTTCCCTCATCACTCTGTGCGCAATTAAATAAACCAGGATTAATAAATTGAAGCAATGTAATTTCAAAACGAACATGCTGAGGATTACAACATGTCTCAACAATCATAATCAAACTACTTTATGTAACTGGCAGAAATTTACAATGAAAGAAGCAGAGAAGTAACAAGACTGACCACATTACATGCTTACCTGTAACCTTCTATAAAATCAGACGGGGACATTACAATGTGAATTGGTGTTGATTTATAGTCAATCCAGTCAAGCTTTTGTAATTGTTTTATTTATTTACTTATAGAGAAACAGCTTTTATCAATTAAATCATGACAAGCATAATACAACAAGGTGGCCAAGGAGTCCACTAAAAGGAGACAGATAGACTAAAACTGCCAAACCTGCCTAGACAAAGAACCCTACACTGCATGAGGACAACCGAGGGGTTATTGTGTTTAAGGTCTTAGAAGGGTGACAAAGGTGAGGGGAATGGGAGTTGTGGTTAATGAGACTGGGATTGAAGAGAGAAGGAAATATAGGGTCTGGAATTACACCAGAACGGTTCTTGTAATTGCACAATCTTTTTTCACAAATTACTAAAGAGATATGTATGAGATAGAACACAAGCAATCTCATTCACCATTTCCAGCAATACATAGTGGCTCTTATATAGAGCTACCAAATGTACCAGAAACAGACCCAACACCCATATTAACGACTTCTAGGAATTCTAATAGTCAAATCATTAAGGACCCGACAGAAATGCCTTAGAAAACTAAAAACATGCATCTTGAATGAAACATCCAGAAGACATATGAAAACTCTGTAGAAACTAGAAGACTCTAGCAAATCTAATTGATTATGGCCTCTTCTAATTTTTATTTCTCTATCATTTCATCCATTTTGAAAAGCTCATAAGTCCACATCTGATCTCCATTAACTCTCTCCCACTTGACACTATTAGCCTCTAGCGAATTGAAGATACGGTACAGCTCATAAAGAGGAGTAAGGCGAATGAACTCTTCTTATCCAGGTACAATCTGAAAAAGGTGATGAACTGGTGAGGGATACAGAGGTAGTATTTATAGAAGGTGGATGGGAGGCAATGGTGGTTTTCTGGTAGAGTGGACAACACAAAGCTTTCTGTATTCCTTTGCTCATGGTATCTGTATGGTGTAAGGTCAAATGTAAAGGTTGAACTGATTCCAAGGATTCCAAGGTTTAAAAGAATGTCCAAAGCATACACATTGTTACAGATCCTCTTGGCCACCTTAAGAGGACTCGTACTCTTGGCCTGAAGCTCATCATCCTCCTTAGGTGTTGCAAACACATACCTGTTACCTTTGCATATGCCATTTGTCTTTTCCCTCCAGTCCTTCCTAATCACTAGCAACATCTTGTGCAACACATACCTGTTTTCGAATTCTTCTATCATTCAATTCTACTCAGTTCTGTCTTTAGGTTCTTCAGCCCTAAAGCATCTTCAGGCTGTTCTTGAGTGCCTGATCTTGTCACTAACACTTCTTCAAATAATCATTCAGAAAATTCCCAATTTCCCCATACCAAGCCACACTTCTTATGATATTATCAACACTTCTGCAAATAGTCATTCAGAAAATTATCAACCCCCCATACCAAACCACACTTCTTATGAACTTCACCCTTTTGGGCAACCTACTAGCCTTCAATGAAACATCCAAAATACTTGAGATAAGTTCTTCGGGAAAAATACAACACATCAACAACTTCTCTACCCTAAAGTTTAAATCTTTTCCAATCAAAACCTTAACCATTATATTCCCCCAGGTCTTGGAACATCAAACTTTAAATCTCATTCTAAGTACCTATTTTCTTGTTGGATCCTAAACAGCCTTAAAGACAACCACACAACACAACCATGCCTTCAACAGACCAAGTAATTCATATTTTTGCTATCAAGAATTCAAGATATGATTTAAGTACAAAGAATCATCTACAGCTCTAGAGAAAAGTGTTTACGGACTCCCGAAGTCTCCGTTTTCCTGGTACCTAATAAGCACACAAAGACCGACTTGAAAATCAAGAAAGCACTTGCATATCTTGGAAACTTCTAAAGACCAAGTATGGGAACACCTTAACAGAAAAGGAAAAAAAAAAAAAAAACCAAGAAAAAGAACACTCTAAACGTTCTGAAAGTAAAACTGCGTCCTATATCTGCAAATAATTCTCATCTATGAGTAAAAGTTGGCTAATAACTCTAGAATAAAGACCCAAATAAAAACATCACTTTAAGCAGAGACCGAAGAAAAATAGCCTCGCCACTTCAGAAACTTTCAGCTTATTATCATGAGAAAGAAGATTTTATTAAAATTAATACATCACACAAACATGACAACCAGAGGATGACATGTCTAGTGAACTAATAACTACCAAATAACTATGAAGAAATATACGAACTGTTCTATCCTTCCCCTATAGTCCTATACTACAGACTCCAATACAAAAACTAGCAACATTTCTTTGAATAGGATCTTAACCCGCAAAGCTTTCCTACCTGCTTCCTATAGCTCTTGAAAATCCTTCAATTTCTATTGATACACTACTCAAAACCCGGCCATCACTCCACACGTTCCATAACATCACCCTTTTCCCTTCTGAAAGCCTTGTGATTTTCTTCAATTACCGTCTGATCACCTGTTCCTTCAACGTCCAATTGCACTAAATTTCTGATAAAAGATTTTACGACTTTTGGCATGCGTTTATTACTCCTGAATTGCTGACATAAGATGTTTATTATCTTTCATTTTCATATATATCCTGTCAGTCATACCTATATTCATAGTTTGCTAGGGTTTAACGAACAACCATTTAATAATTAAAACTAGTATGTCCTTGCTTAACCACCTCTTGTTTTGGACTATTTGACAACTGAAATATTTCATTAATCATTCAATTAACAGCTTGAAATAAAAATGTCCTACCTTCGTAATTGTAGGGGAATTCTTCCGAGAAGGATGGACATATCGCCGACTAATAGTTTCTGAAGTCTCCAACGTTATAGAAACCTGAAAAAGAGTAGCAATGATAAGCGATGACTGCATAAATTCATGAATCACTGTAAATGATATCTCAATTACTTATGATATTACTACCTCAAGGCATCTTCTAGCTCCTTCTTCATGAAAGAAAGTAAGAGTTCCACCAATCTGTTTCCAAGGAAAGTTGTTAAATATTCAAAACCGAAACAACAAGAGAAGAATATATGATGCAAGACAGGCGGAAGAAACTATAAGAAAATGACATTACCATATCGCTGAAGTAATAATTAGAATCAGAATTTTTCGGGGAAAATCTAAGCAGAACTTTGTCGTCCAGCCGGATGTTGTAGGACCTCCCTCGAATAAAGCCTTCTGCTGTAGAAAATATTTGCAGCAAGTAAGTTTTCCCGGACTTACTACACAAAAAACTACAGAACTGAAGATGTATAACAGTATAAGTATGAAATTTGATATACATGCTAAGGTTTCAGCAGCACCAGCTGCTGGTGAAGTAGATGCTCTTGCTTCATCTTCTAAAGGAAGGGACTTTGTACGTTTCTGCTGCTTGCTTGGAGAGCCTAAGGCAGAGGAATTCTTGGGCGACTGGAGATCTGCTTTAAAAAAAGTAATTTGTCACTTGGAACAGCTACTCCTCTGACTTTAAATAAAAAGAAATACAAGATTCTTAATGATCAATGGATATGGTCAAGAAATTGCAACAATAATTGAATGCAATGACAGAACAGAAACGTATCACAGGAACTCAACCCAGGCCATAAACACAAAGAAACCATTCTGGAAACAAGAAGTTCAATACATAAAGCTACTTGAAAACTTTGCTTGGTCTCATAACTCACCAGCGCCAGTACCATACATGACTTCAGCGACGGAGAGCAGTGGAAGTGCCAGATTTGAAGATAGACTTGTGCGTTCTCCTTCATGATATGTATCCTTATTTGAAGACCTTGCTGATTGCAATGATAATGAACTTCCAAAGGTTCTATTCATATGTTCTTTAATAGGATTGTAAGACGAAACGGATGAGATCTCATCCCTTGAGCTTTCATAGCCATCCTCAATCCCATCATATATATCATTAGCTCTCACCTGTCAGAGAAATTAGTTTTGCATTATCAAAGATAAGTTGATGGGGGAAAAGCATAATTTTGAAACTCCTACAGACAAGCATATTACTTACTCAAGAACGCTAAGGATTATGCAATTCCTAGGAAAGGTGGAAACACAGTTCCTAGTAAGACAGAAAAAAGGAATAAAAGCCTACCCATTCAGAGTCACCATCCATCTCTTTCCAGTACATATCGATTTGCATGGTTGCCGAAGGAACAATACCTGAAAACATAATTGACAAATACATCTCAAAATATTTCTAACATATCTAAAATAAAAATGAACAAAAATAATTCTCAAATTATCAACATGAAGAAACTGCAAAGTCCACTGATTTTAGAATAGGTTACATCAAACTACTTTAAAAAAAAAAAAAGACAAAGTATATATCCCCATCCACTCCATACTGTTCTCAAGCCCACCTCTATTCCACCATAAAAATTATGACAACAAAGACGATGACACAGCATTTTTGAGCAAAAATATAAAGAAATTAACAGCCAAAAAAAAAAGTGAGAGCATCTAAAGCACCTTAATCTAAAATTGAATAAAAACAAATATAATTTACCTTTGTTATATATACAAAAGATCTATTTGTGGATATACACTTTACAACTAATAATAGAAGTTTAAGCAAGCATTAAGGATAGCAAAACCCAGAACTTTCTCTTATATCACTCTATTCCTAAACTTAGCTTATCACTCTATTCCTAAACTTAGCTTTGACTTTTACATTCAAATGAAGAAAGGAAAAGATCGGCCAACTAAAGGACGAACAACATGTATAGTAGACACTAATCCCTTGGATGGGTATAAAAATTATCAGCTACTAAACAACATCGTTGATAGGACTGATCTAAAGGCTTCTCCATTCATTAGTCTTGCATTTTAAGTAAATATCTGTTCAAAAATAAATTCATTCTTCATTTGTAAAGTGTATATTCTAAAGGAAAAAATGTAAAAAGGTCACCAGACATCTGTGTGTGCAGGCGTCTGTTTGCTATATATGCACAAGGCTTTTATTTTTTATCTTTTACAGAAACAAATTATTGATCAATCAGCAAAGTTATACAATAGAAGTGGACAAGAAGTCCACAAGCAACAAGGAAAAAAACACCAAAGACTAAACAGAACAACACTACAAACTCTTAATTGAAGGAGATAAAACTCCCAAAGGAAGTGAGCCTCGACTATTTTTTCTTCAGTCAATCATAATTAAAGAAGTCCTGTAATCTCTAAATTCCACTGAAACAGAAGCTCATAAAGCTGCCAGGTATTTCACTCTAAGCCAAAGCTCCTCTAACCTTACACCTCTGTGATCTTCAAAAATCCTTCTATCTCTCTCCATCCAAAGCACCCAAATGACAGCTAGCACACTACAACCCCATAGAACCTTAGCCTTTTGGCATTAATGATATTAAATTATCAAGTCAAAGTTACATAAATTTCAACTTGTTTCTAGAACTAAATTGAGTTTAACTACTTTTTTGTGCTCAAACTTGCAATCTTGAACTTTTAAATAAATTATTCTTCAGTCGATAATATAAGCCATATATAGGCAACATCAAATCTATAAGCCTAAACAACTCCTCTTTTACAACTACCAAGTATTAATTCAGGTGACAGGAAAAGAAACACTCAAAACTTATCAACTAAGCAATAGAAGGAAACATCAAATCTATGTGCTAGACCTAAGCTGGTTTCTTGAAAATGTAACAAGCATAGAAATTACGTGTCTGAGAATATGTGATATACTAGGTATGTTTAAAAATTCCATGTACATGAGCTCTTCGAGGGCGTGTTTGTTGCCCAACAGAAGCAGTTGAAGAATGGGTTAAAATCTGAAAAAGGAACGATCACTATTTTGTAAAAATGACCATACCCCATCAGTAGATAAACAACTCCAATTTCTGACAATAGCTCCATTTAAATAAATGATGTATCTAGGGGTTCCATAGAGCTCTAAGATAGCAAATAGGTCTTTAATGGGTGGTTTGTTTTGATCCTAAGATGCAAAGATACCCAATCCTACTACATCCTTCTAGCTTGATGTATGAGATATTCAATTTGGTCATCTCCTAAACAATGCTGTTAAATTTAGGTTAAACATTCTATAAAGTTAAGACTAAACTTCTAAACTATATGTGAATGGTCCTTCTAGTTTCATGAGAACAAGCAAAAGAAAAATTTACTCTATTATCAAGTCAAATGATACATGTGAACAGGTCCCTATAGTTTTTTGTTCAGCCAGATGCTATATGTGAACGGTGTTTCGGGGATAAACCTTACGACAATTAAATCATCAGGCTCACATTACAAACTCCACAGAAAATAATGAACTTAAAGAGTCATATTTTGAGACAACCGTTGACTATACACATTTACAGGTCCTAGGTAAAACTTAAAAAAATAAAATAAAATAAAGCTAAAAAGATTGAATACTGACCATCACTTTGACCCTCTTCTGTTCCCAAGCCACTGGTCTTCTGAGTGACCCATACTTGTAATGGAGTACGAGCTTCCTAAATGATTAAAGTTCATGAGGCTCAAAAATCTAAAATGAGAATATAGCACATCAATAAGAAAAAGAGCTAACATATAAGTTAGCACAAGTGGTTTCAACCAACACATTTCTAAGCAGGTGATTTTTGAATGAAGTCCATTCTTATTATTGACTATTGCACAGTAACATCACAATGATTGGCAGCCCATACAGGTAAACTATCCTACATTGTATGGAGAAAATATAATCGACATCAAAGCAGAGCATAAATCTATCACAGATGACATAATTCATGTCAAATCCATCAGAAAAAAGTCAAGAAGACCAACCATTTCTGGAAAATCTTTAACTGATTCTCCACGAGAGTGGGCATTCTCCAGTATCAGCCATTGTCCAGACATTGTACTCCGAACATAGTACATATAGCGAATGGTAGCACCTTTGTAAGATGGCGGTATAATGCTTGGCAACACTGACCGCACCACGTCTGCAAAAACATAGAGAATATTTATTACAATACCAAATTTATAGTTAAACATTTCCATCCTAAATCTCTTTTCTTTCGATAAGCAAGCTACAAACTCCATGTCCCAACCTCCCTCGAAATTAAAAGGCAAACATGCAGCTGAATTGGTTCCTATAATGTTATGATCAACAGATCAGGCTCATGTTACCACTTCTTCAACAACAACAAAGCACAAAGATAAAACCAGTTTAGAAGATGAATCTTGTTCGTTAATCTGCCTCCATACTGTAGCTCACTGCACCATTCTAATTAAAGACTCATTCGTGATTGATCTTATCCCCATGAACATCCTAACACTTACAAATCAAAGCAATTTCGATAAAAGCATCTAAAATTTACACATAGAAAATGCTTCAAAATCACAAACACTACTCACATGATTTTGTGGCCCCAGGCGAAACGATTTGATTGGTAACCAGCGCCGGCGTCGAGGCTTCCATGAACACATATTCACCTAAACGTCTCACGTAACAAAAAACAGCTCAAATAAATTCCATAACACATTGAACCAGAAAACCAAATTATCCATAACACATTTCAATTTCGGGCTTTACCTCTTCTCTGTTTGGATCCAGGCACAGGCTTCTGCGTGGCGAACCACTGCGAATCGAGCTTCTCAATCCCTTTAATCTCAAACCCCAGGCGCTCGATCAGCAGCGAATACGCCATGTCGCCATTGTTGCTAGGGTTGGAAATCTCAATGGTGATGACGATTTGATCGCCGGGGCGGTAGACTTCCCTGTCGGTTTGGACCTTGAGAGTAGGGAGGAGCTCGGTAGCTACAGTCGTGGTGGTGGAAGCGAGGCCTCCAAAAATGGCGGATAATCTACGCGGCAACATTTGGCTTCTTCGGTTTTTGACTCCAATTGCTTTTGGTGCTGGTTAGATCTTGATGTGAGAGGCGAAAGCTCAGAAGCGAAAGCTCCTCATGGCTCAGAGTCTGAGTGAGTGGAGGTTATAGTGCGGATCGCGGTGAACGACGACGTTTCGGTAGCTCCATTGGTCTTGGTAGTCTTGGTGGTCTTCTTCTTGTTCGTCGTGTTTGCAGCACACGCGAGACAAGCGGAGATGGGGCACTCTGTTTTTCGCTTCGGGGAATTTTTCAGTTTGGTAGATGCGAGCAGTCTATTTGAGTTTCTTTTTCCTTTTTTTTTTTTTTTATGAATCGAAGAGGCTTAGACTTACGCCCGAACATATTATTAATAGATAAAGTAGATATTGACATTAAACCAAGACCCGGTACAGTAAATCACGTGGTGTGGTGTGTTGGTCGAGCTGCCTAGTCTCGAACCCCCAGATCTAGAGTTCGAATCCCAGCTCCATCTCGTGGCTAGCAGATTTAAGGGACCTAGGTTAGTTAAAACACCCAATGGTTCGTGCGTCTGCGGTGCAGTGATTAGTCTGGCTATGTTGGAATACACTGCAAACCCGGTACAGTAACAACAGAACCCTTGTAGAGCCCATTTTGAATAATAACGGGTCGCTGCTCTAACCATACATTGTCTACAGAACTAACAAATCGCTCATCTAAGCATACATGGTCTACATAACTCAAGCTAGCAAAGTGTGCCAAACGATTAGCCACACCATTTTTGCTTCTTTTTTTGTGCCATGCCAGGTAGAACCGGTACGTGATTTTTTTTTTTTTTCTTTTTCTTTTTTTTTTTTTTTTTAAGGGAAAGACGACAATCCGACAATTTGTATCAAATAATGGTAATACTGTGGAAACCTTTATCTCTGCTGCAGAGCAAGTTTAAAGCAGAGAGAGATGGTTGCATAGCTCCTCCCTCATGTGGTTCGCTAAGACCCACTCAGCTTTCGTGGGCATCTTCTTTTCCGAAGCCTGCCATCTCCTTCAATTGCACCACAACCTCTCCCAATCTCATTCACTCACCCAACAAGGTAATTTTCCGTTGCTTCACTCCTTTAACTCTCACTCTCTCTTTATTTCAGTTTGCGTTGCATGAATCCCAACATTTACCAGGAGACAAATGTTGAAGATTGTTGATGGGTCTTGATTCTGTGGCTGAGTTTGTATTTTCTATAGCAGGAACCGGAGTTTGTGACTTTAGTTAACAATGGTATTGACAAATTGTTGAAATGGTCTGACCCATATCGATTTCTGTGTAGTATAGAAGATAGTTCTTTTCCTTTTAATAGATTGGTATGGGGTATCTGTGAATATAATGGTCACGGCTGCGTGTTTCCATTAGTGTAGCTAAGGTGTTTGATGAAATCATCAAGTTTTGAACTGGTGTGTTAAGTTTGTTCCTTAGTTAATGGATTTGAAAGTGGGAGATGTGAAGTGGTTGAACTTAGCTAGGATAGCAGTTAGCATGTGAAGGTTTCCATTTAGGAGGTATAATTGTCAAGGGTGACTGGTGTCCAAATGTTTCATATGCTCATTATGTTACAAAGAAATTAGCTTTTTGAAACCCTGTTTGAGTTTGGTAGCTGATCGGAAGTCGTTGCTATTTTGTTTATGAACCTTGAAGCACTGTTTATTATGACATGTTGATTTGCTGCTCTCTAGTAGAAACCTACCAGACACTGTTGAAGTCAATTCTATGGAATTTATGTGTTAGAGAGAGCGCTTTTGAATTTTTGTCTAGGATGATATGCTTTAGTACTTTATGACAAACTGATTAGATTTTGTTACGCAAATACATCCATGATCACCTTTGTTGCCCACAGTTGTGAACAGCTTCATTCTTGAGCATCATTGTTTTACTAAATGCTCCAATCTGTGATCAATTGTGTAAAAAGTAGAAGGCTTTAGTTAGATTATAGTGGACTACTTCATGGGAATAATCATGTTGATTCATTCAGTTAATTGTTTGGCCCTGTTAACATTTAACCTCAGAAAGAGAGGGTCTCAAATTTCTCGTGCTTGTAAATGCAGGTTTCCTTCGTTCGAGCTGCATGGACCCGGAGATCTCGAGGCGAGGCTGCAAAAAGACCTAATAAGAAATCATGGGGTCAACGGACAGATATGTTCCTAAGGCCATTTTTACTGGATGTTTTCTTTTCAAAACGATTTATCCATGCCAAAGTGATGCACCGTGGTACCAGCAAAGTAATATCTGTGGCAAGCACAAATGCCAAGGATTTGAGATTTACATTGCCGTCGCTTACCGATGACAATGCTTGTCGAGTTATAGGAAACCTGATTGCAGAGAGGTCCAAGGATGCTGATGTATTTGCGATGTCTTTTGAGCCCAAAAAGAATGAGAAGATTGAGGGTAGGCTAGGACTTGTTCTTGATACCATTAAAGAGAACGGTATCATTTTTGTTTAGGACATGTCTGCCAGTTTTAGGTCATATTTGTATTAAATCTCTCCCTATCTCTTCTGTATGTATATGTGTCTTCGCACGAGATTGATTTTCTGAGATTAAAGAGCTGTTGCAGGTCATATTCTCTTTTCTCCCTTTTCGGTAAGGTTGGCTCGGCTCACAGCCCTATAGCTGACGCTTAAGTGCAAAGTAAATGGAAGAAACTCATAGACATTTCAAATGTGGCTAGCTGAAAACACAGAATATGTTGCAGTTTCTTTCAACAACTTATACCTCTGCCATTGGTGTGCATCCAACCTACTTAAATTTTATGGAAAAACATAAAGAACATAAACTTGGTGGTGCATTCGAAGAAGCTGTTGCAAGAAAGGTTTCTGATATAATACAAGTTAAATGAGCAGCTCTCTGCTCATATTCTTCCTCTGATATAAATCACATACATCGTGACAGTTGCAAAAATTCAAAACCACAGGAATATAATTTAGAAGAAAAATGACTTGAGATTCTGCCTCACAACTAACATAAGAAACTACCATAAACATGAGCATTAAGAATAGGATAACATGCATGATGATAAGTTGAGATGCATTTTCAGCAAACTTCTGAAAATGGCACTCTTTCTAGAGAAACCTGCGTTGGTTTGAACACCAAGAGGCAAAGTACAAATGCACATGCTTGCTGTTCCTGCGTTGATTTGATTCCCATGCAACAGGCTAGGCATTTTCCTGGCTATCTACACTCCGATGATGGCATATAACACCCTCGCTTTTGGGTCATTATGACTACAACTTGTGGTACGTCAGCAATAGCCAATATACACTGCATCAATCTTGGGTCATTATCATTCAAAAAACGTCCCCTCATTCGCAAAGATACAAACAATCTGGATCTCTAATGAAGGTCTTCCAGAAAAGCTACTATAAGGCTCGCTGATATCCTGAAGCAATTGTTTCTCGAATCAATATTTTGCAACCTGATTCCTACTGAAAAGTTGTGGTATAATCATTGTGGAATAAATTACAATTAAACAACTAACTATGTGACGTTCATGATAAATTTAAGCAATGTAACAGAGAGAAAAGAAATTTGAAATTTGTATTGATCATTGCTTGCTTTCTTCATTACAACAGTGGGTTATTTATACAAGAGGTAGTGGTCCAGATTATAAAGGGAATCCTAGAGAGAAAGACAAAACTTGAGCTATTGGTTAATTTGTACAATTAAAGCTGGTATAGTGAGCAGAGGTTTCAGGGTTTGGTCAGTCATGCCATTGTTGTGAGTTGTGGCCATGTTAAGGCTGAAATGCCTTGGCTCTGTTTGGACAAGTTCTGTCTTCAATTTCAGGTTTTATCCTCTTCTGAGTTTGGACTTGTTCTGCTGTTGTTAGGGCTGAATCACTATCTGATTCATCTTTCTCCTCCAGCTCATATGATGAATATGTATGTGACTTGTGTTGTATTCTTGAGCTGGTATGATCTGGTGTTGCTCTGCCATTAGTTCAGACATTCAAAACTTGATGAGAAGCGAAAGCTCAGCACCTCTGAATGGTTCAGAGTCTGAGTGAGTGGTGGTTATAGTGCGGAATACGGTGAACAACGGCGTTTCGGTAGCTCCATTGCTGTTGTAGTCTTCGTCTTCGTCTTCTTGTTCGTGTTTGCAGCACACACGAGACGAGAAGAGATGGGGGACCCTGTTTTTGCTTCGGTAAATTTTTCAGTTTGGTAGAGATGCAGTCTATTTGAGTTTTCTCCATTTTTTTATGCTAGAGTCTGAACTTTTTCGGACCAGACAAAATGGTAGTATGGTACATAGACTTTGAAAGTAATCAAATAGTTACCTGGACTTTTAAAACCACATCAATAAGGTGATTCCGTCTATATTCCGTTATCTCTCCATTAAGTACAGGGGCAAATCAGAAATTTCACTCAAATTAAACACTAAAATGGCTCATAACCTCATCTAACATGGATAAACACATTTTCATCATTTTTATCATATTTTTCCTCCAAAAACAATTTACTCAGGGTGAGGCTATTGTCACCTTATTATCTTCTTAGTTCACCCTACATTTTACTTTTTTTGTGAATATTCCTTTATTGCCCTTGTGTAAATTATCTAAAAAGCAATCAAATAGAGAGAGAAAAAAAAACAAATAGAATAACAAGCAGTTATCACAACACCAAAACTGTAGCAGCCATAGCCAACCCACGCAAGCGTACTTTTGTGAATGTGGCCGATGTTGGAGAACGCAATTAACTCCTTGGCCTATGAGGTTGAGTCGCTGAGGCGCATATCAAGCATGTAAGTGAATGCAGTTGCATTGGAGCCATTTCTATCTATAGCCATGTCCAAAAGCTCCGACAGAAACTTGATGCTTTCATTGTTAATTTCATCCACTATGCCTACAATGACTCAATTATAGCAACACTGTTAGTGTGAGTCATAGTTCCCTATTAGGAATAGACTAACAAGGGGATATATTATTGTAACTATTTACCTTGTATATGTTGCGTAGTACAGTAGTATACAATAGTTGTAGTACGATTGTAATCTGTTTATATACACCACAGAATGGGTGTTATAATATATCTAAAAATTCATTCTCTCAATCTCATTATATTTGACTTGGTATCAGAGCTGAGATCCGAAAGGACTTTGTCTCTTTGTTTTAATTTCAGTTTTTGTTCAAACTTGAGGAGTTAGAACCCCATTGTTAGGTTTTTTTTTTCACCTCTTAACGACGTTACTATCATCGTCGTCTGTCTGCGTCCTGAGCGTCCGTCAAAAGAACAACCAGTGTCTTCTTCTTTGACTTCGGCGACATCATCTCCAATTCAGTCCCCTTCGTCTGCATCGGACCCGATTCCCTTCTTCGTCCGCATCAGAACATACCCAGCGGTCTTTATCTGCATCAGAGCAAATCTGTGGGTCTTCAAATCATTCAGAACTGTCGCCATCGGTTTCCAGGAGCTCCATCGCCGTTGACTTCCAGATCGCCCAGAACCAGCGATCCTCGCTCGCTCACCTCCATTGCCCAACAACCAGAGATCGACGCTCACCCAGAACAGGCGATCCTCGCTCCTCGCTCCTCGCTCCGCCGTCAGTTCTCAAGACCGGACCGCCTTCGTCTTTCCTGTTTAGACCCAAAGTTTTTCTTTGGGCACCGGAGATCAACTTGTTCCTCGTTCTCCAAATCGGTTCCAGATTAGGTTCCTCAGCGTCGAGCCATTCGTTCCGTCCGGCGTCGTTAGCATCAGATTCGGTTCACATCAGACCCGTCGATCTAGACCCGCGACTTCCTGTTCGTCGGGTTCCTCAGCCTCGTCGCACGTACTTTGTCAACCCAGACTCGTTCCTGTCGAGCGCACTCTGCCAAATCAGACCCTTCGACCTCTGCTCACATCAGTCAGCCGTCGCTCAGCCTCGTTCGGTCCTTCTTCAGGCCATCAGTTTCTCCCTGTTTGGGAGAACCTAGATCAGTTTGGAGGAAGGCAATGGAGGAAGAGATAGAGGCGTTGCAGAAGAGCAATACTTGGCAACTTGTGCCTCCACCACAAGGCAAGAAGGCTGTAGGTTGTCGTTGGGTGTTTACCGTGAAGCATAATATAGATGGATCAGTGAATCGGTACAAAGCAAGCCTTGTAGCAAAGGGGTTTACTCAAACGTATGGTATAGAATATGATGAAACGTTTGCTCATGTTGCCAAGATGAACACTATTCGGGTTCTGCTCTCATTCGCTGCTAGTTTAAACTGGCCACTCCGACAGTTTGATGTCAAGAATGCATTTCTTCATGGAGAGTTAGCCGAGGAAGTGTACATGAGCCTTCCACCTGGGTATGTAGTTGCTTCTCCTGGTGATTTTGTATGCAGATTGAGAAAATCTCTGTATGGTCTTAAACAATCACCTCATGCTTGGTTTGGAAGATTTTCACAGTTCATGTGGAAGGTTGGTTACAGACATAGCAACTCAGACCATACCTTGTTCCTTAAGCATCAATTAGGGAAGGTAACAGCTCTAATTATTTATGTGGATGATATGGTAATCACTGGTAATGATACTGTTGAGATAGATAGACTGCAGAGATAGCTAGCCTCTGAGTTTGAGATGAATGACTTGGGTGAACTTAAGTACTTCTTAGGAATTGAGGTAGCCAGGGGGAGAAAAGGAATCTATATGTGCCAGAGGAAGTACGTTCTTGACTTGCTGACAGAGACAGGTTTGTTGGATTGCAGACCTGTTGATACTCCTATTGAGCAGAATCATTGTTTAGCTGAGTATCCAAATCAGGTACCTACTGATAGAGCTCGCTATCAGAGGTTGGTTGGGTGCTTGATTTATTTAGCTCATACTAGACCAGATGTTGCATATGCAGTGAGTGTGGTGAGTCAGTTCATGCCATGGTTCTAAAAATCGGCCTAGGCGGCATCTAGGCGCTAGGCGCGGGTTTCCCGATCCGATTTTGGCCTAGGTGAATGGTTTGGGCGCTGGGGTCTAGGCGGAGGTTGGGCGGTCCTAGGCGCTAGGCGTTGAGGGCTAGGCGCTTGGCTTTCTCAAATTTTCAGTCTTCTAGATCGTCGTTGCAGCAGCAAGGCGGCAGTCCTCAACTCTTCACTGTCAGTTGACGCCCAACCCATGTCGATACGGTGAGGATCGGCCTCTTCAGATCCCTCATGGGGTTGAAATTCGTCACCTCTCTCTGGTTTATGCTTTTCTAGTTTCGCCGGCAAAGTGCTATTCAGTGAAGAAGGGGAGCGAAGATGAAGGAACCAAATAAACAATTATGAAGAAAGTGGGATTCGTGAAAATTCTCTGCTTACCACCGCATATAGACTTTAAAGACAAGACTAGACCCTTTTTTTTTTTTTTTTTTTTTTTTTTGAGAAAGATAAGACTAGACCTTGAGTGGTTAAGACTCATAAGACTAATGATAAACTAATTGAGGTAACCAAGAATATCAGATCAGCACGTTGCTAAAACAAAGGTGGTTGCATAGGTTCTTAGTAAAATTAATATTTATTATTAATTAGAAGTGATTAGTTATTAGTTACCAATGAGATAATGTGAGGACGAGAGTAAAGTGGCGCTCATACTAGACCAGATGTTATCTATGCAGTGAGTGTGGTGAGTCAGTTCATGCATAACCCGAGAGTGAGAGTCAATAGATGCTGTTATGCGAATTTTGAAGTACTTAAAGTCAGCTCCAGGAAGGGGAGTACTGTTTTCTAAACACAACAACATTCTTGAGGTTTGTGGTTTCACAGATGTAGATTGGGCTGGAAACATTACAGACAGGAGGTCAACATCGGGTTACTTTACCTTTGTGGGAGGTAATTTGGTTACATGGAAGAGTAAGAAACAAAAAGTTGTGGCACGATCTAGTGCTGAGGCTGAGTATAGGGGTATGGCTCACGGAGTGTGTGAATTGTTGTGGCTGAGAAATTTGTTACGTGATTTGGGTTTCAAACTCAAGAGTACCATGCAGTTGTATTGTGACAACAAGGCAGCCATTGACATATCATAGAATCCAGTACAGCATGATCGTACTAAGCATGTGGAGGTTGATCATCACTTTATAAAGGAGAAGCTAGATGCCAAAAATTATTAGTTTTCCTTTTGTTCCAACTGAAGAGCAACTTGCAGATGTACTTACCAAATGAGTTTCCAGGAAGGTGTTTTATGACTCACTAAGCAAGTTGGGCATGGTTGATGTATATGCGCCAACTTGAGGGGGAGTGTTAGTGTGAGTCATAGTTCCCTATTAGGAATAGACTAACAAGGGAATATATTGTTGTAACTACTTATCTTGTATATGTTGCGTAGTACAGTAGTATACAATAGTTGTAGTACGATTGTAATCTGTTTATATACACCACAGAATGGGTGTTATAAGATATCTAAAAATTCATTCTCTCAATCTCATTATATTTGACTAACACCATGGGTGAATTTGATAATTTAATCGAATATGGCTCTCACATAAGGTCTATGAAGCTTCAATTCTTGATCTCGCATAATGTTGGCGCACAAAAATTCGGGAGGAAGATTACCCAACAAAAATCTCCCCCCTTCAATCTTTGAGAAGCCCTAGACGCATCCATCTTGCAATCGATTATGGGAGAAGGGACTTGCAAAACATAAAAACACTCCGTCGCCCAAGTAAATATCAATTCGAGAAAAGTATGAAATTAAAGAAATTGGATTGATACTTCTTACCATCCTCCCTCCCCCAATTCCTCCATAAGCTTCAGAATTTATAGTCATTCATTCCTTGGTCCTCACTTCATGGTTCTTGGCCCTTACTCTATGTTGTAGTGAGAGGAGAGGTGTTTGCACGTTCTCCACTCCTCTACCATCTTTTACTGTCTTAGTTTTTAACTTGTTGTTAATCACTTTTGGACTTTGATTAGTGGGCTTGATTTAATGGGTGGGAGCCCAAAGCCAAAATTTTACATCCCCACATAATACAACTTTAATTCTCATAGCTGCAACTTTAAGTTATATAATCTTCCCACTTATATAGACTTCCATAATTAATATTGATTGTCATAACCCTAATTCTGAGTATGAATAGGAAGAGAAGAAGACATTGATTGATTTGAGAAGATTGGAGGTCTCGGTGAATGGTGTTCTTAAATTTTTACTTTTCATTTCTTTCTGTAATAATTTTAGTATTATGTTTTAATAAAATTAGTTTTCCTAATTTGTGAGGGCAAAATTAGAACTTTATGGGTCAAAAATTGAAGGTGAGGTGAACTAAGCATTTAGTAGGGTGGTAATAGCTGCACTCTTATAAAAAAAAAAGGTCATTCTAAAGTGTCTTATTATAATTCAGATAACACAAAATATCTCATGATAATTAAGGGAGAAAAATTCAGTTACCGTCCCCAAACTATTCTGCCAAGGCCAATTTGATACCCGAACTCTCAAAAGTATCAATGTGATACCTAAAGACCTAAATTGGCATCAACGTGATACTTCCGCCCAAAATTTCTGACGGCGCCGTTTGTTTGCTGACGTGGCAAGCACGTGGGTCCAAAAAAAATGTGAAATGACCCATTTACCCTTTTTTTTTGGAGAAAAATTCAGCTACCGTCCCCAAACTATTCTGCCAAGGCCAATTTGATACCCGAACTCTCAAAAGTATCAATGTGATACCCAAAGACCTAAATTGGCATCAACGTGATACTTCCGTTCAAAATTTCTGACAGCGCCGTTTGTTTGCTGATGTGGCAAGCACGTGGGTCCCAAAAAAAAGTGAAATGACCCATTTACCCAAATCGAGCAAGTGACAGTGTGTGGGAGAAGCCAAAGGTACCAAGTACCAGTTGGCAAGTCTTTTTTCTTGATCTAATTGTGCTCAATTGCTATCTGGGTTGGTTTTGCTTTTTTGGTTTATGCTGGGTATGTTTTTAGTTCTTATATACATGAATTCATGTTATATGTTGCTTTGGCATTATGATTGTGATTTTGATCGGAGTATTTGGTATATGTTGTTACTGACATGACGGCGGCAGTGGAGGAGGAGGATGCTGAGGTTGTGGCGGTGGAGGAGGGGGTTTGATGAATGGAGGTTCTATTAGCGAATGGGTGACGGTCTCTGCGAAGAAAGAAGATGGTTGGTGGAGCTAAGGTTCACCAAAATTTGGTGTGCAGCGAACCAGTTTTCCAGTTGGTTGCCCCAGAAGAGGAAAGCTGAGCGGAGAAAAAGGAAATCGGTTTTGGCGGAGAAGAAGATATGGGTGTCTCTGGGTGCCCAGAGCAGTTTTCTGGGTGCAGAAAGATTGATTTTTTTTTTGTTAATCGTGTCACCCAACTTCGTTTTGGGTCAGTCTGTTGGGAGTTGAATGCGAAGAACATGGATTGTAGCAGGAATTGGAGAGGATGATGGCAGCGTTGGTGATGGTTTGGGCAGAGGGGAAGGAGATGAGAGATAGGAAGAGGAGGAGAGAGAGAGAAGAGGACTGAGTTTGAAGAAGAAGCAAAGCCATTTTTCTTTGATTCTTGGGTGGAGGAGAAGGAGCGGAGCTTACGGTGGTTTGGCTAGAACAAAATCCCAAAAGAAGAAGAAGAAGAAGAATGAAAAGAAAAAAAAAATGCTCCTATCATTTAATAGGATTGATTTAGGTGGTTTCACTTAGGTTAATTAGTAAAGGAAAGTAAAATATGGGAAATCATTTGCTTCAAATGTTTCACATGATCGACTTCTTTCTCATGACTTAGATGATCAATTATAGGATTTGAATTGAGTTTAATCATATGGAATTGGTTTTGATCTTTGTTTCTTACATGTCATCCTTGTATATATGTTTTTATATTTTCTTTATTTCATTTAATTTTAATTTTCAATTTTAAATCTTAAAACCCCCTTATTTGGTTTACTTGTATATATTTATATCTTTATTTTATTTTTGTAAATAATACTTTATTATTTTAATTCTTTATTTGTTTACACAATTGTATATTTTATATTCTTTATTTTATTTTTGTAAATAATACTTTTCTTTATTTGTTTACACAATTACAAGTGTACCCTCAATCCTCGGTTAGAACGATCCCTACTTATTCTATACTAACGATGACATTTTACAGGGTTAAATTACGCGCGCATTTGTGCGTGTCAATTTTTGGCGCCGTTGCCAGGGATTGACACTCATTTGAGCGTGTCAATTTTTGGCGCCGTTGCCGGGGATTGACACTCATTTCGAGCTTGTCAATTTTTGGGGCCGTTGCCGGTGATTGACGCTCATTTTGTGCGTGTCAACAAACAGACGACGCTGTTAGAGATTTTTGACCGAAGTATCACTTCGATGTCAAAATACGTCTTTAGGTATCACATTGATACTTTTGAGAGTTCGGGTATCAAATTGGCCTTGGCAGCATAGTTTGTGGATGGTAGCTGAAATTTCTGAAATTTTCTTTTTTTGAGGAATTAACAAAAAAAAGAGGTAAAAAGTCGATTTTGCCCTTTGGTTTTAGTGCCATGTCAGCAAACAAACGGCGCCGTCAGAAATTTTGGACGGAAGTATCACGTTGATGCCAAGTTAGGTCTTTAGGTATCACATTGATACTTTTGAGAGTTCGGGTATCAAATTGGCCTTGGCAGAATAGTTTGGGGACGGTAACTAAAGTATCACCTCTTTACAAACTGACACTAAAATTAAACGTAATTACCAAAGCTGCCACTGACAGCTCTCTCTCTCACCCTCCCTCCAATTATCCAATCCCATCTGAAAACTGAACTCTTATCCTTACCGAAATATCTCTCTCTGACTCTCTCTAATGGAGTATGATACGTCTCTGACCTCTACATTGTCATCATCGGGGACCGCCAGATCCACGACAAGTCCAGGCTCAACTTGCCACCGAGGACATCGGTCTTTCGCAAGATCATCCCTCTGCTCACCAAGTATTCGCCGGAGATCATTTTGCTGATTGTGTCGAATCCGGTACGAATCTAAAGATGGTGAGTTCTAAATCGGCGACCACTGGAGATTATTCCTTGCCATTTCTACAGTGAGCAGCCGGTGATGTTGTACTGTAAGGCCGACAAGCTTCGGAAGGTCTCTGAGCTCTTCCTTTATACTCAGTGATCTTCATTGATATGATCCATAATGCCTTCAAAGCTTAATTCAGTCTTAATCTCACTATTTACTTCATAATTTTGTTTACATGTTGTGGCACAAAAACTGAATGAGGCAGAAATTACCGAGCAAGACTGGTTCCACTTTCCTCCTCTAATTGACCTCTCCTCCTCCTCCGGCAACGATGACCTCAAAAACTGGGATGCCAACTTCGTCAAGGTCAACCAAGCCACCCTTTTTGATCTCATCCTGGTCCGTATTACTACTTTAATCCTATTACTGCTGGTTTCTCATTTATCGCTGCCGTTGATACTCTTTAATTCTCTTAGGGTCTTATGTAATTTTATAAGAATTTTGTTGTTTGATCATGAAAAATTGATTTTCTTAGATTTTAGGACATTCGGTTCTCGATAAATTGTTGAATAAATTTCTTGATAATAGTTCTTATGCATAGCATGATTAGTGATTTCATTATATATATACCGCCACAAATTTTATAGGAATCTAGGACAGTTTAGCTGTATGTAATTGGTGAGCACTAGTCCTTTGATTTGTAGATATATGCAATGTGAAAATGCTGTTATTATGATCAATCAGGTTCATTATTATGATATCACTTTATTGCTTTGAAGCTTGAATTTTCTTTTCATTGGCATCAGTTGGAAACTTTGTTGAATACTGTAACATAAGTGAAGGAAGAAATATGAGTCTATACTATAACTCTAGCATGATTTACAATTAGTCAATCAATGAAAAACGTGACAAGTTCATCACAAGTAAAGTAGGAATTGAAGAACAATAGTCAGTGAATTTGAGTTCGAATTTTATGCTATTGTCATCTGTCAATAAGGACTAAGGAGTATGCTTCTATTATATTTCACCATTACAATGTGTGTATTGCACTTGTACTTGCAATCATTAGGGATTTGAAATTTCTCCTCCCATTGTTGTTGTTATTCATGTAGTGCACATGGTTCTTTTGAGTTACTATAGTGTAAGTGACTGACTGATGAAGGTGAGAGATGACCATAAGTGAACCATTTGTCAGTTGGTTTCCAACTTAACCATTTCTAGGGACCTGAGGCAGTTGCCTCATTTGTGCTGTAGGTGACTTCCTTTCTAATAATGTGGGATGATTTGATTGCAGTTGAAGCTGTAGAGGAGTTTATGAGCGCAATGGACGAGCAAGGAGGGCAAAAGAGTTGGTAGCAAACAAGAACAGCATGATATACAGACCCCAATGATATAATCAAGGATCGTTGAAATGGAAATCGGGGACTTCTTATCATTGATTGTTTCGTTGAAATTTATTATAAAAAATATTAAGATTCAAACACATGTAATTATAAAGTATCTCCTTTCCAGTTCATAATCCAAACACCAGATTGGTGCCTTCGTTCGTCTTTATAGTGAGTGTGAAATATTTTACTGCTGTATTAATTCTTGATTAGTTGTGTTGTAATACTATCACAAGTCACTGTTATACACATGTCACTGGCCAAGTCACATTATATGTCACTGGTCATGTCACCAGCCAATGTAGTTATTGGCCAGGTCAGGTCCCTAGTTTGTGAGGTCACTGGTTAGGTCACTGTTAACCTCAAGGTACTGGCTATGTCACTGGCCATGTCACAATCATGAACATGTCACTGACTAAGGTATTAGTCAAGTCACATTGCATGTCACGATTATACACATTTCACTGATCAAGTCACTGGCCAGTGAAGTTATTGGTCAAGCCAGATCCCTAGTTATGAGGTCACTGTTAACCCTCAAGTCACTGACCACGTCACTATCAATCATATGTCACTTGTAAAGTCACTGGTTAGGTTCCTGACCATGTCACTATCAATCACATGTCAGTGTTATATTCATGTTTCTGACCATGTTACATTGCTTGTCACTGGCCAGGTCATTGATTATGTCTAATGTTGATCATAAGTTAGCAGCCAAGTCACTGTCAATCACAAGTCACTGCTATACACATGTCACTGGCTAGGTTAGGTCCTTAGTTTGTAAGGTTATAGGCCAAGTCACTGTTAACCTCAAGGCACTGGTTATGGCATTGGCCAAGTTACTTGTCAGGTTATAGTTATGAACATGTCACTATCAATCCATGGCTAAGTCACTATTATGTCACTGTCAATCCATGACCAAATCACTTTTAACCTCAAGTCACTGGCAAAGTCATTGCTAACCTCAAGTTACTGGTTAAGTTACTGTCCATGTCACAGTCATGAACATGTCACTGACTATGTCACTGTCAATCCATGGCCAAGTCACTGTTAACTTCAAGTCACTGGTCATGTCACAGTCATGAACATATCACTGTTAATCCGTAGTTAGTGAAGTCATTGTCCAAGCCAAGTCCCTAATTAGTGAGGTCACTGGCCATGTCACTAGCCAATGAAGTCATTGGTCGGGCCAAGTCCATTGTTAATGAGGTCACTAACCAAGTCATTATTAACCTCAAGTCACTGGCTATGTTATTGGTCATGTCACAATCATGAACATGTCACTGACCATGTCACTGTCAATCCCTGGTCAAGTCAATGTTAACATCAAGTTACCGGCAAAGTCACTGACTATGTCACTATCAATCCATGGTCGTCACTATCAATCCATAGCCACTTATTGTTAACCTTAAGTCACCAACAAAGTCACTGACCAAGTCACTGTCAGTCACTGGCCAGGCCAAGTCCCTAGTTAATGAGATCACTGGTCAAGTCATTGTTAACCTCAAGTTGCTAGTTATGTCATAGTCATGAACACGTCCTGATCACTGTTAACCTTAAGTCATTAGCCAAGTTACTGGCCATGTTATGGTCATGAATATGTCACTGACCAAGTCACTGATCATGTAAACAGTCACCAAACACACATTTTCAATTAAATTTTATACATTCTTAATTTCTTAGCTTACAAAATCAAAAGAAGAGCCGTCACAAAATGTGTGAGGAGTATGTACAATAGCATTAATTAGCTCATCTGAAATCCATCTTTCAGATTTCAAGCAATTAATTGAAGAGCTTTGTCAAAGCTCTCTTTTGCAGCTGAGGCACGTTTGATGAGAACGTGGTCAGGATGTGCAAGTCTTGATTGGCTGAAAAGCAGTGAGTAGAATCATTAACCATTATGTTATACAGTAGCTAACACCTGAATTATAATACCCCGAGTGAAGATATTCCCCATAATTATGACTACCCAATTCTCTTGTGTTCACCAACAAACTTTACCTGAGAAAACGAGAAGGTGGTTTTCCAAGGTGAAGACAGTTACGACCAGGTTGGCTAGAGTTTCTGGATCCTCTGCATCCTGTGAGAAACACAAAATGACTCCATATTACTCAAATATTGAAAACATGTGCATATTCAGTGCCATTTTCTAGTTGAAAAGCAGGATGCTCATATATTTGGAGCATTACTAAATCCATGACAATGCACACAACAATATTTGAACTCACAAATCAACATACTAGTGTGTATCTATCCAATCAGATTGAGTTCAGCCATAAGACTATAATCATGTACTTATGTGTAGTGCAAATTATATTACATTTGTTCAAATTGACTACTACCTGTAGACATTTCAAAATCTCTAAATAAGCTACTACTAATTAATGAGACTTGCCTTGTTCAATGCTTCAAGAAGCAGTGTTTCCCTTTCCATTCAAAATCAAGCTTGTAACCTGAGACTTCTTAGAGAAATTTTGGAAGATGAGATATGCCTCCTGTATCATAGAACCACCTGAATACAATGAAAGTGTAATTAGAAACATGGACTATAACTTCTCTGTAAGGGAACTATAAAGGGAGAACAAAATTCATGAATTACCACAGCCAGATTTTGCCATGCCGTTGCAAGTTGAGTTAAGGTGTGGTCCTCATCAATCTTTTGCATTTCCTTCAGCCGTCTTTTAGCATAATCAGACCTATGCATTTTGAGGAATATTTGGACATTCAGTGCATCCCTGAAAAAGAATAAGCAACATGCATCAGACTTGAGAATATATCAAGATCATCATCATTTGATAATTGGAACAACACTTCTATCACGTGACTATGCAGTAATGTATGAACTGGTTGAGGCATAACTTAGTACTAGCATCATTAAAGACAAAGCTAACAGAATGCAAGAGGTACATCGCATAATCTATCTAATACTTACAAGCATGCACAGCAGAGCTGACCCTGAGATTTCTGGGGCTCTAGGCGAAAATAATAATAATGGGGCTTCCTACCTACAAATAGATTCACATTTTTTTCTCTTCCAAAGTTTGTAAGTTTAAACAACATATAATAACATAACAATATAGCAATCCTAATATCAATCAATTAAGAAAATACTTGTCAGAATACTCGTACTAATCATAATACTTATAATGGTTTCAAGACATAGAGATGGTCATGATTCCCATGTACGCTGTACCCTAAACAAATCAAGTATTCAAAACCAAAACGCAGACTAATGCCACACAAGGAGAAGATATATCAGTACTCCATTTATGATTTTGGGCAGAGAATGAAATCAAGCTCAAATTTCCAAAAACAAATTAAGATTTTCTATACTCTTTATAGAATTACAGTTCAGGCAAATGAAATAAGATAATAAATAAAGAAAACTTACTCAAAAGTCTTGAGTCATTGAAAAGCATAATTTCAATTGCAAAGAAATACTTAGTGAAGGAAATTTCCTTCATGTTAGTTTTAGAGGTAAATTCAATCGCTCTTTCCTTCTTGTCCCCAAATCTATCAGAAATTCCAAAAAAATAAATAAAAGACCAACTGAGCAAGAATAAGAAAATCAATAAATTGCAGACGATGGTGATGATTGACGACGATGATCTGATGATGAATTACATGACAACTATTTGAGATTTTAGAATTGAAGAAGAACAAAACTCGCGTAGGAGAATTGGAAAAGAACGAGGCGATAATGAGTCTCCAGACAGACTTCCCTTTTTTTTTTTTACATAAATATATAAAAGGAGGTGTAATCATTGTAATTTGTAAATGACTAGTCTTGTAATTTGTAACATGAACGGTTGGATTAGAAAATTATAAAGTTATTATTTGTTAATCGCAATAGAGAGTGAATATGCTCATTCACCCTATGAGTGAAGAATTGTTCATTTTAGATTGATGGAGTTAAATATTCTATCATTTATAAATTCCTACGCATTTAACAGTTTCATTAATTAAGGCTTGAGGGCAGTCGCATCAACCATTAATTCCAAAAAAAAAAAAAAATTCCTACGGATTTTATTATTTTTATCATCCAAATGCACCCTAAGCTAGCTACAATAAATTGAGTTGTCAATTTCAAAAAAAAAAAAAAAGATACAATTTCATTAATCGATGTTTCAGGGCAACATCTCCAGCCCCCTTTCAAACAAAAAAAGGATGCAAGGTACATGCCCAAGAGAGAATACCTCACACACCCTTACCCACTTTAAAATATGGGTCCTTGACCCAAAGCACCAAAATAAGCAAAAGTTGTTCCACTTACCCCAGCAACAAATTTTTGTTCCCACATACACAATTTATTAGCAAATGACCATTCTGCCCCCAATCTAATTAAAAAATTACAGTCCTACTCTCTCTCTCCAGACGACTCTCTCTCTCTCTCTCTCTCTCTCCCCGTCGCTCCACTCCTCGTCGACGACGCTCTCACCGGCGACGCCCAAAGACATGCACCTGGCCTCTCAGGCCGGAGTCCGATACATCATGGAGAACCACAGCAACATCGCCAACCTCATTACTCTTCTCGAGGCATGTAAATCGGCCAATCCTCCGCCGTCGATTGTGTGGGCCTCGCCGGCTTTGTTTGTCACTGCGTAGAGGCTTGCCGGCTGGTCCGTCCGGTCGGATCCCGAGAACAAGACCTTGTCGTTTAAGCCGTAAACGGAGCACCCAGCGCAGACGGCGTGGCAGATCCGGATCTTCGTGGCCGGAGACAGCGCCGACGCGAACTTGGCCTACCACTCAGCCTTGTTTCGATGGGAATCGGTCTCTCCGATAATGATGACGACGGGGATCCCTCAGCTGCATGCCTGCACCCAAGATCCGACCTGATTTCTCGTGGCCGGAATTCGGCCTGATTTCTATGGGTTTCCTCCAGGTTTGGTGCCCAGATCATTTCTGGGTGCCCAAATCAGCTCTTTTTTTTTTTTTTTTTTTTTGAAGTAATGGGACAGAAAGAAAGCAAAATTTTTTTTGAATGTCTATTGGGGGGCAATAGACGTCTATTGGGGGGCAATACATGGCTGATAGTCGTCTATTGGGGGGCAATAGACGTCTATTGGGGGGCAATACATGGATGATAGTCGTCTATTGGGGGGTAATAGACGTCTATTAGGGGGCAATAGACGTCTATTGGGGGCAAAAAAACTTTCCGGTGGGTGGTAGCCGGTGATCGGAATCCGGCGGCCGGTGACCGGATTCCGGCGAAGTTGGCCGGAATCCGGAGGCCGGTGACCGGAATCCGGCGGCCGGTGACAGGAATCCGGCTGCCGGTGACAGGAATCCGGCGGCCGGTGACCGGAATCCGGCTGCCGGTGATCGGACTCCGGCGAAGTCCCCTATGGTTTCTCTCTCTTCCATTCTCTCTCTCTCTCTCTAAGTAACAAAGGTGAGGGTAAAATGGTATTAAAAAAATAATAAAAACAAAAAAAAAATCTTAATGGGGTATTAGGGAAGACCTCCTTAGAGTGTTTGGGGTAAGGGGGAATTAAAAAAACTTAGTGGGGTAAGTGGGAAAAAAATCTCTAAAAATGGTGCAAATGGACAAAAACCCTTAAAATATCAAAGATGTCTCTAACTTAATTGTTGGAGGATCCTCATCTGGATCTACCCTAGTTTTCTCACGCTAAGAGGATTTTTCTGCAATATACAAGTTTACAACTTCATCATTCCTGTGTGTATTTTTACTGGGAAACTATTTTAAGGCGAAGAATAGCCCATGGAAAATTTCATCAACTCTCTTACTGTACGCTTAATCCACAAATTGGCAGACCTCTTGAGTCTGTCTGGCTCACCAGAAAATTGATAAGGAGCCAGGCACGAAACCAAGGGTGGACTAAGGTGTGCTACAGTCCACCCCAACTTTTTTATTAAAAAAAATTAATCTATATGTATTATCAGTAGCACCCCTAACAAAAAGAAGTCGTATATATATCATCAAAGGAAAAGTTGACAAACAACGTCCATTTTTCCCATCTCTTTGTGGTGAACTTCTCTCTGCTTAGTCATTTTCTACTCTAAACTTCAGTCACTCTCTTCTCTTCATTTTTATGAACTCTGCAACTCCACGAGGAGCACCAAAGCACCCAATAACCTTATTGATTTAGCAATATCCAGGTATTAGAGTTTAATTTTTGTTCTGATACAAAATTTCTTGAGACTGATTGAAATTTAGGTTATAAATTGGGGATTTCAAGATTTCTTTTCAGTACTTCATTTTTCTTGCTGTAATTGTTAGCTAGTAAAAAATATTGGGTTTGTTATTGATGCATAGGGAAAGATATTGAATTTATTTTAGTGATGCCCAATTGGCCAGAATAGTGGCGAATTTGTTTGAAAGTTGACTATTGGAGTTGAGCAATAGTTTAGACATGTTTTAACAATGTTATGCAGTTGAGATATTCCATCAAAACAAGGTAGACTCTACCAAATTTATAAGAAAAAAATTTCTTAGCAGCATAAGGTAAATTTAGCGCACCTCAATTTTAATTCCTGGTTCCGTCCATGTACAGGGGCAAATATTGCTCCTGCTAGAACCCACAAGGCAATGACCTTCCTAATGGTCTCCCTTTGTTGAAACTATATGTAGGGGTGATGCCTTACCCAAAAGTTCGTACGTCTGGACACCTTGTATGCATTCCACCCATAGCTCGAACAAAGTCATCCCAAGAAAAGAAAGAAGCTATATATAGAGGAAAGGCTAATGAAGTACAAAAGTTTATTAATAGGGACATCGTTAGAAACCACCTACTTCCCATTTTGTTTAATTTTAACGGGGCAAGTGATTCTAAGAAGGGAAGTACTAGGCTAAGTGCAGCGCTAAGAAACAAAGCAGGGAAATTGGCTGGTGTGCAAGTTATTTCGATTAAATGCCAGTTAGATCCAGTTGCGGTAGAGAGTTTAGCTCTTTGGCATGGTTTAAGGCTTTATAGACGGCTGGATGCAAATCAACTTGAAGTGATGCATGGGTGAGGCACTCAATGTGATTAACTTATTGGACCTCAATGACGTTGGAGCAGTCCTTGCTGGTGTCTAGTTTGATGCTAAATGAATTTGAGCAGGTCTCATGAAAGCATGTCAAGAAATGAAGCAATCAAGTTGCTCATGGATTATCAAGAGCTTCACTGAGCATGATGCAATTACTGCTTTGCCAAGAGATTGGTTCTCCTTGGCTATTAGAAATAGTAGAACTGTAGAAGCATAATGTAGTTTAATTGAATGGTATGGATAGCTTCTTTAGAGCGATAGTAGTCCTAGTATGTATTTAAAATTTTGTTAATTAATTTAATTTATAGAAAAAAAAAATTAGTGCCAAATATGAATTTTCAAGGAAGTACTATTAAAGAATTTAGAACATAAAATATCTAAAAATATATATATATATATATATATATATTTTTTAATAAAGAAAACCTACTAGATATTTTATGTTCTAAATTCTTTAATAGTACGTTTTCTTTAAAAAAAAATAATAAGACAGTGGCTTATTATTATTATTTTTTATTTTTTTCTTTATTTTTAAAAGATAATAAAATGATTTCACTCTTATCCTTATGGTGACTCGAACCTATGACTTCTTACATAGATAGTGAGAAGGCATTATCTTATCATCACACCAAATACACGCATCCAAATGCAGAAGTCTCGACGATTCCTGCTAAGATAGGAATTATTTTTTTGAAATACGTGTATCAGCAATGTTAGTTGTATATAGAGGCAGAGCCACATAGGTGTCTAGTGGGTCTCGTACCCCACTAAGATTAATACAAATACAACTTAGATTACACATATTACCAATTGCTAATTTGGCATAGTGGTCCAGCAATTTTTGTTGTGGACACCAAGTCCCTAATACGAGTCTTGCAGTATACGGTTTTTGTCTTTTTGGTATATAAAAGGGACAATATATACAGTTTTGTTTTAGAAACTGAAATTGAGAGGAAATTACTGTGCATTCTCATTGATAATAAGGGTCTCTTTATATAGAGGATTACAATACATAGAGTCTGAATCATACAAGGAAAGATAATCTCTAGATTCTTCTAATTAAACCATATTACCACTAGGTCAAGTAACCTAGAGTTTGGGCCAAACGCAAATTAGGGTTTTACTTTAACACTCCCCCTTGTGTTGCCCAAACGCAGTGCTTCTCTCGTTGCCTCATTAAAAACCTTGCCGAGTAACAAAAACCCAGTGGGACAAAAATAACCTCGGTCGAATGGGAAAAAGAGCACAACACACCCTTCACGTTTCGAGACCATACATGTAAACATCTCCCCCTGATGTCTGCATCTCCCCCTTGCTAGGAAACAAAATCGAGAGATAGGAAATTACCTTGCTGAACACAACTTCTTTCTCGAACTTTTCTTCTTCACTCTCTCAGAGTCGTGCTTGTCAGTATCGCGTTTTGGAAGGAATGAACTTCCAATTTGGGGATTTATATACGAGAGTTGCCGAAACCGAAAGTGTTGCGGGCCGGCCTGAATCCGAACTTTTCCTGGCCAAAAATACCCCCCAATTTTCTTTCCCACTCCAGATAGGTAATAGAGATATACATGTCCAAATGGCCTTTTCTTTTTCTTTTTTTTCTTAAAAAAAATCCAAATAGGAAACTGTCCTTTTTTACTTCTAAGGTGCAATTGTCTTTTAATTCTTCATTTTAGTACATATAATTTTTGCTCATATAACTAATTAGAGTTACAAAGTTCATTTTCTCCGAAAAAATAATAATAATAATAAATAAAATTATTTCTTCAAAGAGTGCCATTCTCTTATAAAGCCGGTTTGGTATGGTTGTGTTTTAAAAAAAAAAAAAACTGGTTTTTGCTTATTTTTTAGAATAAGTGGCTGAAAACCAAAGCATTGAGCATTTGGTAAACTGACTTTTAATAAATGCTGTGAGTGCTAAAAGCGGTGACAAAATGTTTGGTAAACTCAAAACAGTTGAAAGATTAAGTAATAAATAACAGAAATTTAAAAATTTGACGAAGTGGATAAGCAATCTAAATTTATTCATTCAAACATAGTTTATAGTCTAAGAATTCAGAGCCTCATTCTCAGGTAAACAGCTAAAAGATGTTTAGTTCTCCGTAATTATAATTACAAGTATTTACTTTAGAGGGAAGAAGGCACACTACAGACACACTGCTATTCTGGCTACACTACATGGCACATTGCTATTTTGACTATATTACATCTTGAGAGAGAGTTTCTGTCTTAATTTTCTAATACCCTCCTATTGAAATTTTAGGCTCCTTATATAGGGAGCGGACTTCAAATTAGAGTTCAAAACATCCTAAAAGAAAGCGGGAGACAGAAAAAATGTAATTTGTTTAATTACTTTTGGTTGATTTTATCCTCTTTATCTGGGCTTGTTCTTCATTTCTCAAATTTGAGGATCTGCATTTTGGATTGATTCATGCTTTTCTAAGTGGTGGGGAAGAATTGGAAGTGTGTGGTGTGGTCTTCTTGTTCAATTATATGAGCTTGAGTTGCTTTGGAGCCATGGTCGATTTGGAGAGAGAGAGAGAGAGTGGACGAAGGCAAATAAAAGGTGTTCTCATAATTAAAGAGCACCAACCCCTTTTAGCTTGCCCTGCAAGGCAAGCTTCTGATCTCTTAACTAAGGTTGCACACGGATTGGGTTGAATCGGTTTTAACTCCTAACTGTCTCTATGCCAAAGTGAGTGGTTTAGGCATTTTGGAAAACCGGTCATCAAAAAAAAAAAGCTCAATCCAACCCAATCCAACCCTTTTAAAGATGGTTTGGTTTGGTCGGTTAGGCGGTTTTCACCTATATAATATTAACTTGCTATTTATGAAAAAATTCATAGTAAAAATTCAATCTCAAGAATTGAAATTATATTAAATTATCTAAATTTAAAATTCAATAATGAAAACCTAATACATATAGTCCAAAACTAAAACCTAAATTAGATTCAAAGTGATTCACTTATTTAACGACTTAGCCATCAATACTAGCTTAATATGATAGTATTAAAGGTCAAAGAATGAGAGATTGAGAGATCAGAGATGTGATATGACAGAATCAAAAAAATTGTAGCGATTATATACTAAGGTTTTAGGCCTTTGGGTCTTGAATTCAATATGATAGTATATCATTTTAGAATAAAGTTATAACTGAAGATTTATTAGAACAAACTGGACAAATGAATATATATTTATCGCGTGTCTATGTGTAACTTTTTCTCTTATATTTCAAACATACCGGTCAGTTCAGGTTCCGCAGTTTAAGTACTAGAGAAACCAAACCAACCCAGTTCATAAAGGGTTTGGTTCAGTATTGAACCGATTTTCAATTTTTAAAGTTAAAAAACCTTAACCAAACCATATTTATTGGTCGGTTTTGGCCGGTTTGTACCATGTTTTGCACACCCCTACTCTTAACCTAGCTCCGCCTGCATCTCTGAAACTCATTCTTCAACCTCCAAATATCATTTACCCATTTGACTTTAGAGCACAAGGATAATAGAAAGATACAAATTGATACCCAAAACAAATTAAACTTTTGATCTCAAAAGTCATCATGTGACGTTTCAGCTTACAAATATGGGAGTTCCGGCAAACTCACATCTTCCCTAAAGGAGGGTAAATCTCCAATAGAACAGGAACAGACCTACTCACTTTGTCCCACAATGAGGTCTAATTGAACAACAAGAAACCCACAAGTCCTTGTCCTCAGTTGCCTGAAACACTTGGAAGCCATAACCAAACTACCAGAAAACATTGTCGTCCTTTCCAAACCCCATCAAACCACCCTCATCAGCAATGTCGAGAATTTTAGTTTGAATCGAATAATACATACTGAAGGTCAAGCTACAATTATAATAAAAATCTCGAATACTAACCAAGAACCATACTGCAAGTTCTTGTCCGGTTCAGTTTTAATCACCGACTGATGGTCGTTCCAAAAAGACCACCCCTACCACTAGCAAAGCCAAACCCATCGAAACCTAAAGCCACTCTAGTCGCCATCAACACCACCACCATAAAAGCCCCCATGACAACAGAGGCTAACAACCAACAGACCACCCCACCACCTCCATGGGCAAGTCCACAGCAACACAGTGAAATCTGGAAACTAACAAATTTGCTTGATTGATCAGGCAACGTCACCCGAAACTAACACACTTTTTTCTTTGAGGTGTGGGGAGTGGGCACCTTAAACCACCAAGCGTAATGCACAGTTTTACTTTTACATACAAATGCCTGAATCCATACATGAAGAATATGCGTGTGCCCTATGTGTGTGTGTGTGTGTGTGTGTGTGTGTGTGTTGAAGCATCTGTAGATTCAAAGGACTGAGGTAGGGCTCACACAAAAGGGAGCATTACTCCCATAGTTATTACTAAGAGTATTCAAATTACAATACAGTCACTAGAGGGATCCACCTCTATTGTATAGAATATATATTGACCATGTAAAACAAAACCTTCAACCTTCTATAATATATTTTGATCATGTGAAATAAAACCTTCAAAAGAATACAATGTGTGTATGCAGCTACCAATAGCATAACCTGGAAGAAAGATATCATCAGTAAAATAAAAGACATGTTGCTAAAACTTGCATAGGTGAAACAGTAAGGGTGCCTGATGCATGCATGTATTTGATTTCTAAGAACGCTACTATGGATATACATGTATATATTCTTCATGTCAACCATGATCAGTAAATCCTTTGCTTTAAGCTTGAAAAACTATTTTTTGTACTACTGACTACTGAGTGAGCATTTGAATATCAACAATAGCAAACTTAGTTTCATTTAACTGCTCGAGCATCTCAGACCACAGAGAGTAATTGTAAACAAATTCAAAATTTTCACCAGAAGTTGTACAGAAAGTTATACAAGACACTTTACAGCTCTAATTTATGATTTATGCTGAGAGTGTAAAGATAGAACTTCCACTTATCATTAAAATAGAATGCAGCAATTTATCTGCTCTTAGATTCTCAACCAACTGTCACGACCCTAAAAAAAAAAAAAAACAGAATACCTCAATTCCTGGTATTAAGTTCTAAGACAAGAGGTTTTTATCTACCATTGTTTAATCCATTTTTTTCAGATCACATTCTACAAACTAAATGTTTTGCATAGAATTAAGACCAGGTAACGTAATCACAGAAGTTAACTGAGGTTTAGTTCTACAAACTAAAGGTTTTACCTCAATAATTATAAAATCTTAAGTCTTGAATTCCCCATTGTTGTAATTAATCAGCCTGCAAACAGAGAAGAACTGTCAATGACAGGAAAATTCTATCGATAGCCAATTACATAGTAGATTCCATAGTGGGGTACCAATATATAAGATGCTGTGTGTGTGTGTTATATATGTATATAAGATCTAGATTTCTCCTAGTTCATATTGTTGTTACCCATGATTTCAAAAACTTTCAGCAAACATGTCAAATCATTATGCTGGGCCCTGATCTTAACAGTAAGAAATCTTCACTTCCATTTGTTTTCTCTTCCTCTGTTTAATTTTAGCTAGCCTATAACACTCAAATATTCCTGGTCTCTTGGTTTAATGACCAAGGTGCAAAGAACAAATGCACCTACTTGCTGTGTTGATCTAATTTGCATGTTTCAGGCTATCCATTTTCCTCTGTAGCTACACTGATGATTGATATTACCCCCACACATTTGGTTCATCAACATTATCATCACAGTTTCTGTTTGGTAGGTATTTGTCAATATAAGCTACATCAATCTAATGATGTAATCAAAAAAGTTCCCCTCATTCACACATCAAATTGATGTCCCCTTTATTTTCTAATGGAGGTGCTTTCCATAGACAGGCTACAATAAGGCTACATCAATCGAATGATGTAATTCAAATTTGTTCCCCTCACTCACATACAACAAATTGATGTCCCCCTTCATTTTCTAATGGAGGTGCTTTCCATATATAGCCTACAATAAGGTCGCTGCAATCCTGAAGCACTTGTTTCTCTAAATTAATGCAGAAAACCATTATTAAGAGAACACATCCCCATTCAACAGTGTACAACCTCCCTTCCTCATGGTATCTCAAACCATTACTTCATCAAAGCTTAGATACCACCACCATTATTACACCACACCATTAAGACAATACACCCATATTCAACCGCGTCTATTAAGTCCCTTAGTAATCATATCTTAAATATTTACATTCAGAACAAGAGTTGGTAAGCTTATCTTAAACATTTACATAAAGAACAAGATTAAGCATTTCATCAAAGCACTGAGATGAGCCATTACCTTCTCATTTTCCGGGGCAAAATTGGCTTTTACTGACTCAAAAACCTCTTCAACAGGTCTTCCAGCATCAATCTGAGTGTGAAAACAACAGAGAATACGACAAACAGGCAAGAGCATATTGTTAATAAAAACGTTACATACAATAAACATAGAATAATAAAAACAATTACATACAATAAACAAATTGATGTGCCCTTTATTTTCTAATGGAGGTGCTTTCCATATATAGGCTACAATAAGGCTACATCAATCGAATGATGAAATTCAAATTTGTTCCCCTCACTCACATACAACAAATGGATGTCCCCTTTCTACAATAAACATAGAATAATAAAAACAATTACATACAATAAACAAATTGATGTCCCCTTTATTTTCTAATGGAGGTGGAAATGCTTTCCATATATAGGCTACAATAAGGCTACATCAATCGAATGATGAAATTCAAATTTGTTCCCCTCACTCACATACAACAAATTGATGTCCCCTTTATTTTCTAATGGAGGTGCTTTCCATATATAGGCTACAATAAGGCTTGCTGCAATCCTGAAGCACTTGTTTTTCTAAATTAATGCAGAAAACCATTATTAAGAGAACACATCCCCATTCAACAGTGTACAACCTCCCCTCCTCATGGTATCTCAAACCATTACTTCATCAAAGCTTGATACCACCGCCATTATTACACCACACCATTAAGACAATACACCCATATTCAACTGCGTCTATTAAGTCCCTTAGTAATAGTATCTTAAATATTTACATTCAGAACAAGAGTTGGTAATCTTATCTTAAACATTTACATAAAGAACAAGATTAAGCATTTCTTCAAAGCACTGAGATGAGCCATTACCTTCTCATCTTTCGGGGCAAAAATGGCTTTTACTGACTCATAAACCTCTTCAACAGGCCTTCCAGCATCAATCTGAGTGTGAAAACAACAGAGAATACGACAAACAGGCAAGAGCATATTGTTAATAAAAACGATTACATACAATAAAACATAGAATAATATTAAGATATCAAAAAAGTAACTCAATGCCAAACAATTACCTTCCGAACTTTCCCCTTGGAGTTATAGTATTCTATCACTGGGAGACTAGACTCTAGAAAAACCTTAAACCGCTTCCTTATTGTTTCTATGTTATCATCTTCTCTTCCCTTCCAAAACACACAGAAACAACATAATTATTTTGTAAACAAAAAAGCATAACACCAATTACCAAAACAGAATATAAATCCTCTACAAAGAGAAACATAATTTTCCAACCTGGTTCCTACTCAAAAGGCGCCTCTCCATCTCTTCTTCAGAACAATCAAAAAACAGGACAAATGAAGGCTCAACTTTAGTCTGCATCACCCATTAATGCAATTTACATCAATCATTGTAAAAAAAAAAAGGTAATTGCCAAAAACTATAATTATAGAAACATAAGAAAAATTATGCAATATGCAAAGGGCATACCACAGCCTCAAATGCAGAACGGTTTTCTTCATTACGAGGAAACCCATCGATAAGAAATTTGTCATTACCACTCTCCAGCATTGCTTTCTGGAGAAGCTTAATTGTGACTTCCGAAGGAACAATTTTTCCTTCTTTTATCATGTTCGAAATCATGGTTCTGTCAACAATTGAACAAAGTATGAAGTATGAATATGAGGATTCAATTGGGATCCCAATATTATGCAAACAGCTATATGCTTGTACTAACTCTTTAGCTGAACTGGAAAAGACTAATAAGAATCAGAAATTGAGAAAAGGCACACTATAAAGGTGGCCATCCTAAACCTCAGCCGTTACCGATCAAGGAACCCTGCACCTCATCTATAGATGAGGAGATATTACTTGACTATAAACTCAAGGTAACTGGAGATGTATTTATAAATACTCATGAAAAGCATAAGATTGGCCCCATCTTGTAGCCCACTGCTACAGATGTGAATCATGAGACATATGAAATTAAATAGTTAAAAAAGCGGAAGGACTAATCTTATGATAAGTCCTTTTAAGTCTATTAAAACACTAATAGTAGACTAACAATTAGTAAATATGTATAATCATCCTCATACAAAGGTACATCCATGAAGTTGACCCCTGTACCTCTTATAAAAGAGGAGAGGTATTTTACTTGACTACAATCAACTCATACAGTGTGAAAAGAAAAAAGATTATGCTCAACAACTATTATAATATGATTTCTTTCAGAAGATATTTGGAACATTTGAAATATATACCATCACTACCATCAGATGAAAATTGCCATAAAAAAATTCCATTTTTTTCGAAAAATGCTTCAACCCATAAGGATAACTGATTCAAATGAAACCTGGTACATAATATAAAGCTAAGCCATACCCATTTTCAGAACCAGACTTGATTTCTGCTCGTAGTAGATCACCAGCACTCAGATGTGTAAACCCAAAGTGCTGAACAATGTTTGCGCATTGGGTACCCTTTCCACTGCCTGGGCCACCTGGTCGATCAAAAGAAACAACGAATAAAGAATAAAAACGATGAATACTTAACAAAAACGTATAAGAATGATAAATATAATTCAGTGTAGTGGTATGAAGCACTGCAGCACATCTAAAAGGTCGCACGATATAACCACCCAAAAATTCTGCTAAGTTTATCTTGTTACATAGATGGAACTAGCTATATCATGTGACACCTTCACCATAGAATTTTTTGAGAGCGAAGTATTTAAATTTTCTGGCATTACCCAAAGAGTTGTGGATCAGACAACAGAGACTAATCATTTAACAAATCTAATGACTGTATTAAAACGGGTTAATCAGGACAGGGTAACCTGAAATCAAACTTAAATTACTCAAATATTATCCCTGTAAGGCACAGTACTTAAATCACAGATAAATGCTTCCCTTCAACAACTGAGCAAAGCAAAATATGGCAATTAAAAGTAGAGCCACTAATAACAGATGACAGATCATCTTCCAGGTTGCAAACAAGTATACATCTTTGAAAAGCAAGGATATGTAGAGTAAAACCAGTTCAATTTAAATTTGTTCTTACCCAAGACGAAAACAACAGTAGGATTCAGATCGGCTAAGCTTCGATTAGCCTCCTGCAAGAGGATTAAGTTTTCACGTGTAAACATCAAATCAAGGTATGTATCAAATTAAGCTTGTATTATTGATTGATTTGAAATCTGAAATAAATATAAATTATGTGTTTGATATGGATACCATATTCAACACCATATAGAATACTGTGCTCAGTAGAAGACGAAACAAATGCTTTCAGGTCTCAATTAATTTAGCACTAAGCAAGCTAAAGAATGCAGTATCAGCTTAATATGACCAAGTTTCCAAAAGAAACAGTGCTAATTGTAAAAACCTTTTATGATGCCAAAAGATAAAATCAAAATACCGTGTTGGCAGCGTTAACAACTGTTCCCATGGGCACCAACTAATGGTCTCTGATTATTCTATCTGCAGAAATGACAGTGTAATTATAAAATTTAGGTATATCCAAAAGTAAAAATAAAAATCAATGCCTATGCTTGGAATTGCAAACAGATTCGAAAAGGCAACAAGTTATAAAATTTTAAGTAGATTCAAAAAGAAAGAAAAAATCATTGTTTATGGAATCATAAACAAGACATCCAACCTTGATAACTATCAAACTACTATCTTCTGACAGACTTTACTCACTGTGAGATCTATACATGTGGACGCTTTGTAAATCAAAACAAATTTAAGCATCATTTAATGATAATTTGCACCAAATAATGCAACTAAATAGCAAAGCAACAGATGTCATTAGAATGACTAGTGCTCCCCAGAACTAATATCTTCTCCATAAATTCTATTCAAATTATTCACTCAGACAATTCTCCACAGATCTAAACATTTAAAAATCGTAATGGTCAATAATTCCGACTCCAAAAAAGAAGTTAAGCAAGAGCCAATAATTTCAGTTTTGATCTAATGCTGAAGCTAGCTGATTCCTCTTTCTTAATTAGTCAAGTGAATCTCAAGCCTCTTTTTTTTTTTCTAAGAAACAAAATATCAAACAGCGATCACCGAAAAGCTCAAAAGGTTAATCGTACAGATCCAAGCAGCAAATGATCTAACAAACAGATCCAGGCTGAAACTTAAACATAATATCAATTTCTGTGTTGGACTTGTAAACAAATACCAAATAGCAATCACAGAAAAAGCTCAAACGGCGGTTAATCCTAGAGATCCAAGCAGCAAAGGACTACACGCAGAGATCCAAGCAACAACTAACAAACCAAGATAAAAAAAAGGCAGAAACTTAAACGTAACTGCCTGAAACAGGGAGCTGTAAAACAGAACGTCGGAGGTTGCCACTCCTTGAAAGCTAAATCAATTTTTTTTTTTTTGTCATAGAAATACAAATATCTATTGTCAATGCTTCCCTCCCATTTTCTCATGAACCAATTCTCTGAGATCCAAAGCCAAACTTCGCATCAGATATATTGAGATTGAATCCTTCAAATCATGCAAAGTTATATTGAGATTCAAGCATAACGTAAAACAGCAACGAAAAAGGCGTTAACTCTTTTTTCCAGAATCAAAAGCACACAGAATTCAAGAGCGTAAACACTCTCCCTCCTGTTCCCTCAGCAACCAAATCAAACGCGGATCAAAGCCATACCAACCAGATCCAATCAAAATTTGCAGAAACACATAAATGCGAGGTCGAAATGAAATGAAGCACATCAAGTGATCCGAATTCACCACAGATCAAAAAAAAAAAAAAATCGCAACATTAACAAAGATGAAACCTAATTCCAGTGCATCAACATGAGCGTAGAAACGGAAACATGTATGGTGAGAGTGAGTAGAGAGAAAGGGGAGCATACCTTGTGGGTTGGGTTGGGTTGGGAGGACGGTGGGTATATGAGGATCTGAGAGAGAGAGCTCTCTACGTTCTCGTTAAATAGGAGGAGGACGAGTTGCGAGTTTTGAATGGGAGAGAGAGAGAGAGAGAGAGCGACCATAGACGGTGTGTGGAATTGTGAATGTGAAGGTTCGCCTTCCATGATTTGAGCGCGTTCGGCGGTCAAGGGTAGTTTCGGGATTTCGAAACTGTATATATACGAGTTTCCGTACTAGTAACGGCTAAACGCCTAAACGAATATTTTCAATTTTGTTCGACTGCCACGTCTCAGATTCTTCATACTCTGACCTTCGTGTCGACAAAAACCACATACTCCAACACGAGAATCTTTCTACAACTGTGAAGGTTAAAGGCTAAAGCTTTTAAAAATCGACCATGAAGGTTAGAGTATAAAATTTGAGATTTGTTTTGGCAATGTAATTCCGTTTGATAAATGAGAATGCTTATGAGGAGAGATTATTCAGAGCACCGCCGTGCACTTGCACTAACATAAATGAATGGTTAGATTGCATTAAATACACTTTTTGTTTATTAAAAATAAAGTTGATAATAAATATCAAGGATTGAGATTATTTTATAAGGGTTTGGTCACTTACACCGTTAATGCATAGAATAATTTCCAGCTTATGAGATAGAATGGTCACTCAGCACCTGTAATTTGAGAATGCCCATATAGCCAATATTGATGTTCGCTCTTAAATACATAACGAGCAAAGGAGTGACCTTTTCTTTAATGTATGTTCCTTTCCAAGGTTAAAATTCATAAAACCAAACACAACCTAACAGAATGGTCTAGTACTGGTAGTGAATGTCTCTCTCTTTTTGTGAAGAACGTATGATATCGTGCAGTCCACTCTTAATGAGGTTGGTGCTTGGTAGTTGAGCCTTCGTTTATGATTAGTGACACTAATGAAAGCTGTTACCTTTAGCCATAGAGTACACAAAAAGATTTGTATCAGGTAAAAGTGCTTATCATGAACCTAGACTACCGGCCATTTTAATTAAACAAAATGCATGCATGCATGAACCTAGAGCAGTTTTGTGATGAGTTTTAGATTAGTAATTAAACTCTTTAGAAAGGTAATTAAAACAAAAATTAAACGACTCGTAGGCAGGTTATGGTAGCATGATCGAACAAGAAGTTGGGAAACCTAGACCTAGTCATTTTTCTTAGTTCTCGATGTTGTAGAGATATATATATATATATTCTCATGACAAATTAAAGTGACGAGCATTCTCGAGTACTCTATTTCGGGTTCTCAACCCCACGGGCTCGCTTTACTAGCCAATTTGCTTCATGCTGCTCAAAACATGATCCTGGTGATTACTTCTACTAAGCCTTCTTAGGACAATGGTCACACTAGTGACACTACCACTATTTGTCTTGCCACCATGCATGTGCTTATCCATGTCGGTAAAGAGGGCTCAACTACTTGAACCGGTTTCATTATGGGGCTTCGTCGTGCCACGACGTAGCTCAACAATATAACGGGAAAGAAGACATACCGAAGTGGCATGGTCTACTTTTTCTCACAAGGACAGTAAGCACAAGTCTCATACCGAAGTGGGGAGGGAAATACACGTTAGTCTAGATGAGCCTACCTTCCCTATGCGTAGAATGGACGTTGTAGACTATCACTAGTTACCCCTTTCGACTTTTGCCCAGCTAATAGTCTAGTCTAGTGTTGGAAATTATTTTTTTTTTTAAATGAAATTCATTGAATCAGTTAACGATACACTCGTTAAGAATGACATCCCTTATAAATTCGGGAGCAATACCAAATCAAGTTTGGCTAACATTTTTACTTAGCACTAGAGCTGTCAATTCCGACACGACCATATAACACGACTCGAAACCCTCACGAAATAAAGCGGGTTCAACCCGCACTATTAAAAAGCGGGTTGACCATGGGTCAACCCACCATGACCCATTTAATAAATGGGTTGGCCACGGGTCACCCCGCCAACACGAAGTGAACCCGTATAACCCGAATATGATATACTTCTTCTTGAAATTTTAGACGTCGGGAGTATTTGATCATAGGATTAGACAATTTGAAATATTTTTCTTTATGATTATTGGATTTAATTATTTATATTCTTCGTCTTGTGGAGTTTTTTGCAAATTTAATCAATTTATGCATTTTTTAAGTTAAATGGGTTGCATTGTTAACCCTTAAATAGGTCATTTTGTCTAACATGACACGACCTATTTATTAAACGGGTTAAGCGGGTTGGAAATGGGTAACCCGTTTAATACATAGGTTGAGTTCGGGTTTAAATTTTTGACACGATTATTGAATAGGTTGGGTTTGGGTTTGTCTTTTGCGACACGACAAATACCTTGACCCGACACGACTCATTGACAACCCTACTTAGCGCTACATTAGCAAGATTATGAGCTATCTTATTTGCCTCACGAGGTGCAAAGACTACTTGAAAATCACCATGGTTCTGCAGGTGATCCTTTAAGTCATCTAGGACAAAGCTGAACATTGAGAGGTCGCCCGCTGTTTGATTTACTGCTGCTGCCAAAACCGAGCAATCAGTCTCAAATATGAATGTGTTTTTAAAAACAATACATTATTATCAAATTTTAAAGAAAAGTGCAAATCCAAAGACGAAGCTACCCTTCAAATCTAGTTATATTTGAGGTGAGTAATAATATGAGTATGAAACCCTTCAAAAAAAAATTATTATATCTATAAATAGTAACATGTAATATTGATTTACCATTTTACATTTTCTTCCTAATTAAATTACCCACATAATCTAAACATATAATTTAGACCTTAATTAAATTAGAATTAAGAGTGAGACAAGGGTCTGATCTCATAACTCACATCATTCATATGGTGTGTTGGCAATTTCTGGTGAGTATGAAACCTGAAATGTGAGAATCATCCATGTTTTTTTTTTTTTTAGAGAAAGAGAATCATCCATGATTAGTTGCGGAAAAATAGTGAAATATCACATAGGCAACATGGTAATGGAATATATAATGTTTAGAAAGCGATATTTGGTACGTGCAAAACCCCTTTAACATGTTATCAAGGAAATTAAGTTGAATAGTGGAGCCATCATCATGTGCTTAGTTATCTTAATATGTTGGTAATGTGCTTTGTTGCCACTTGCCACCTTGAGACTTAAACAGATCGAAACAATTTGGGTAAAAAGAAACAATTTGGCATTCTCTTTAAATGAAAGGAATGGGAATTCAATTCTCCGACCAAGGTCCATAATTTGTGGCGTTGATTCTTCTTTGGTTGCTGCATGATTGGTCCATACCAGATCTTGTGCTATTGGCCTTTATTGGGTAAAAAGTCATGAACAATTTATTTTTTTTAAATCCTAAAGTTTACTTTGCAATATGATTAAATTTTGGAAAGCACTCAAGCAACTTTAGTAAAGAACAAAGAACCTTACTAATAAAATAAGAAATCTGCAATATTTAAGCTATAGAACAAAGAACCAAGTACGAACTTTTACTTCTCTTCATGGTCGTACGTGCATATGATTGTTTTATCTTTGCTAAAACAACTCTTACAGCTGCAAGAAATATTAGAAATGTTCTTAATCTTTTTACTTCTGCTTCTTGTCAGTAAGTAAAACTTCATAAATGTACTATTTACTACTCAAATAATTTTCCTAATGATAATCTCTAGTAGAAGATATTTAGGTATTAATAATATCATTTTCTGTAAAAATCCAGTTGATAATAAAGATCTAGTTTTGAAGCTGTAAAAGAAGATTGCAAGCTAAAACTGTTCAACTCTTTCAAGATGTGGAAGACTTACCCTAATTAAATTAAATCTTATAGGTATGCCTAAGCATATCCTTTCTTGTTTTAAATGTCGAAAAAATCAATCACTGAATCTCTTTACGACAAATGCTGCAACTTTTCAAAAGGTAAATATTGTTTCTAATTCTTGATTGCTTGGTCGCAAGTTTGTATCCCTAAATCTAAGGGGCTCTTGGTATGAGGCCTAGATCTAAGTTCAATAATACTGTTATTGCAAACTAGGTTGGAAAATACTAATAGAACCAGATAATTGGTGGATTAAGATTGTTAAAAACAAATATCTACGTAGTAATTCTTTTTTTTTACAGCAAAAAAACTTCATCTGCTTCTATGGCTTGGAAAGGAATTTTGAATGCTAGACATCTTCTTATTAATGGCTTAAGATGGATAGTTGGTAATGGCTCCTTTATACACGTTTGGCTCTATATTGAGTTTGAGTTTTTCTATTGGAACCTCCAAATTTGCTCACTTGACCTCTATGCTTTTTGCACCTCCTATCAAATTTTCAAATACTAAATTTACTCACTACACCTCACTAAAGTTCCTTAAATAACCTCACTCATATAATTTGCAAACAAACTATTATCTTTAAAATAAAAAAAACTTAGTCATTTCAATGATTAATTACTCTATAATCTTAATCACATGGCTATTCCTTAATCAGATAACATAAATCTCTTATTTAATAAAAAAAATCAAAAATAATTTCTAGTCAACAAGAAAATAACATGAACTATTGTGCGATTTTTTTTAAAACTTTTTTTTTCTTTTAGTTGTGCAAAAAAAAAAAAGAGTAATCATTTTTTTCTTAATGTTTTTTTTCTCTCTATTTTATGCACCTCATGATTAATTACTATTATTATTTTTTTAGTTTTTCTATAAATGCTAGCTCTTTTTTTTTTTTTTTACAAATATAATAGATAGACTTAGATTTAGGTTATAATATGATTTATTTTGCTCTCCCTCACAATGTGTTCAACATGTATATCATATATTTTTATGTCACATGATCTTAATCATAGTTTTAGTTCTTATTAAATATATATGAATGCTTTAATGAGTATGTAGTGAAATTGAAAAATGAAAATAGATAAGGAAAATAATAAAGAATGCAATCTGATTATTATTGAATTGGAAAGTCTAGAGAAATAAAAATAATATTTTTTTGATATAATTATTGTCCTTAATAGTCATTTTATAGTAGGTTATATATGTAATTTAATAATTCGATTATGAATGAGGTCAAGTGAGCAGATTTAGAGGTCTCAATAGAAACACTCATTGAGTTTATCCTTTTCCTCTAATAAACTTGTTTAAGGAAAACCAAAATTGTGGGAGAATTAAGTCGTGCTTTCATTGATAATAGAGGTCTCTTTATATAGAGAATTACAAGACATAGAATCAGAGTTGTACAAGGAAAGATAATAGTACAATTAATCAGATATATATCCATGAATATCTCTAAGAATATCTCTAATTTTAAACCTTATTACTACTAGGTCAAGTAGGTCAAGTGACCTAGAGTTTAGGCCAGACACATATTCTGGATTTACTTAAACACTCCCTCTTGTGTTGCCCAAGCGTGCTCCTCTCGTTGCCTCATTAAAAACCTTGCCGAGTAACAAAAACCTTGTGGGACAAAAATAACCTCAGTCGAAAGGGAAAAAGAGCACAACACACCCTTCACGTTTCGAGACCTTACATGTAGACACCTCTCCCTAATGTTTGCATCTCCCCCTGATGACTATGGTCACTGAAGTTTGGATAACTTTCGCAAACGATGCTACCAACATGTTTCTCGAAAGTGGAATTTAGGCAATGAATTAGTGAGCAAGTCTTCCATACTGTCCTCAGATCAAACCTAGTTTACTTTGATCTTGAGGAGAGTCTGTTGTTGCTGATTATGCTTGGTGTTGTCGCTTTTGATGTAACATTGCTTCAAAACAAGCAGCATTATCCTATATGCTCGTAGACTCATTTATGGTAGACTTCAACCACAATTGTTCGAACATGTGGAACTATGGATCCAATCCATATACATTCGCGAACCACTTTGTGAAGAGCAATAATCTCTGCATTATTCGAAGATATAACGACTAGGGTTTGTTCTGTAATCCTCCAAGATATCATGGTCTTTACCCATGGTGAACACTTAACCAGTTTGGGAATAACATTTGTGTAGGTCAGAGAGATACCCAACATCATCAAAACCTTCCAAAACGCTTATCATTTTGGGATGAGGATAGTGGACGCAGACCAGTGTTGGAGGCATTCCTGGTGTGTAATGGGTCTGAATCCATTAGTCTCTGTGTAGGGATAGAACAAGTTCATATCAATCGTACATCTCAAGTACCAAAGGATATCTTTTACATCAATCCAATGGTGTCGCGTTGGCGCAAAACTATACCTTAACTAACAAGTTCATAACATATGAGATGTCTGGTCTTGTTCATTGAACTAAGTATAAGAATACGCCTATTGTACTCAAGTAAGGCACTTCTGCCTCTAGCACATCTTCGTCATCATCCTTTGGACGAAGAAGATCCTTTTCAGGATCAAGACTACGGACGATCATGGGGGTGCTTGAAGGCTTGACCTTGTCAAAATGCCCAAGCATCTATCGACAATGCTCAAGTTCCAAACAGAGACATATTCGTGTTCTTCCAAAATCCTTCATCTCAAACTCGGATTTCAAGTGTTCAGCGGTTTCCCTTAACTCTTTAAAGGCTTTCCAGTGAAGATCATGTCCAACATGAACCGCGATAGAATCCGAAACTTGTTATGGAAACGCGCGGGCATATCCATTCCCAATCAAGTAATCACTTTAGTGAGCGTTTCAACCACTTTGTAAAACGCGCTCCATGCATGGTCTAGAGCCACTTGACTTGAGTAAATAAAGTTCACCATGAACCTTAATGTATATTCTGTATCTAGATCTATAGAGATACGTAGTGACCACATTCGTAAGCTGCATGTTCCGTTATTCAGAAATTACCAAACTGACAAGGTAGTGGAGTGCAATGACATTCATTACGAGAGAATATGTCTTATCGCAGTCGATTACAGGGCGTTTTGTGAGAAGCCTTGAGCCATAAGGCTAGATTGTCATCTTTTTTTCTCATCATGCTTTCTAACAAAGACCCATTAGCCAATAGGTTTTATGTTAGGAGGTGTTGGCATCACTGGCTCGGAAACCTTCCTCTTCATTAGAGAATTTAGAGAATCCAACTTAACATGGATTGCATCTTTCCATTTAGGCCAAATTTCTCTACGTTGGCATTCATTCATCAACGGAGCGTGGTTCGATATCATCAAAATCAATAAACTCATGTACAACGAAATGCGCAACTACATCATCAATTATGATGGAGTTTCTATCCCATGTCTCATGTACACTAGTGTAATTTTCATAGTGCTCTATATTCTCATGAATAGGTTCTGACGTTGAGGCGTCCCCTAACGATAACCTTAATCTAGAAGATTCTCATGAGACGGATTTTGAGTCTTGATAATCAAAGGATTGGAGTGTGCCAAAGTATCATTCGAACGCACGGACCTCCCATCCATCCTTGTTGGGGCCATGGCCTATAACGCTAGAGTGCCATTCTCTTTGGCATTGGCGCCATGCCTACCTCAGTGTAGGGTGGTGCTACGTCCTCTCGTAGGGACGTCCTTCTATGCAAGCATATTTACAGCAGATGTGTGATCTCGTCACTTTAACAGGGATCGAGATGGGGCATAGTGGGGATAGACTACGACAATTTCTGTCGTTCCTGCTGAACATATGTGTTCTTATCTCTCCCTAATGACGAGAAGATTGTCTTATCAAAGTGACATCAGCAAATCTAGCGTTGAGGAGATCACCTAGCAAGGGCATTAAGTGGCAGACGATTGTTGGAATCTCGAATCCAAAGTAGTTGCCCATTCGTCTGTAAGGACCTATCACAGGGCACTGTGGCGGCGCAATTGGCACAGAAATGACACACTCAAATATGCATAAGTACGATACTTGTACCCAGTCACTAGCTGTAATGTAGAGCTAGATTGAGTGGCAGTGGGTCGTAGACAAATTAGCATAACTGCATGCGATATTGTATCACCCTAAATGGATATAAAGAAGTTGGTGCGCATTACCAATATCCGGACTACCATCGTAGTCGTTTCCTGGAGACCATTTGGGTGTGTTAATGGGAATATGATGTCGAACATTAGTCCCATTACAATAACCATCATAAATCTTCGATGTAAACTCTCTAGCATTGTCAAGTCCAATTGACAGAATAGAATGATCTGGGGAGTGAGCCGGTTGTCATATGATATTTGCTAGGAGTATAGCATAAGCAGCATTACAAGTGGACAATAGCACAACACGTGACCAGCGTGTTTGCGTGTCAACCAATCATCATGAGATATTTAAACTTCCGCAAGTTGGTTGAATCAGTCCACATAATCCCCATGGATTCTATGTAAGAACAGAATGAGTATTTTCATATCATTTGCATAGGACGGTCTCAGTCTAACTTCCCTAAGGAACATGCTTTGTAAAAAGAGCGAGAGGCTTGAGAAGCAACCAATGAAGATTTTGGTTGGGCCTGAGCATCTGAAACGCTTTTTAAAGCAAAGTTGGTGATTGCAGCATCACCTAGGGCGCCATCACCATGATGGGCTCCATCCATGGGGTCATGGATAATGACTGTGCCAGCCCTAGGCTGGTGGTGGACTGTGGAGGTGCCAATGCAGTGTCGACGGTCACACTTAGTCCAGGAATCAACTTTTGATTTATGCTTCGTTTCGCTCGAGAGAAAGGATGTCCATGTGAAGTCTTTAGTAGACGGATCATCATATCATGACTAGGATGACCTATCCTATCGTGACAAAGCCAATATGTGTCTAAATCCAAGACATCTTCTCTCATAACTTTATTGGATTTAATAGCTTGGATAGTGACATAGAGTCTACTTGAGAGACACATAAACTTCTCTAAGATGCGTCTTTGTTCGCAATCGTTAGAGTTATTGCAAAGGAACTCATTTCCGTTCTCTACATGTGTTTTCGCATGAAATCCTTTGACTATTCATATGTGCGACTTTCCCTTGGAGCGTAGAGAGTTTCTGTGACAGTAATCAAGGTGTCATTTGGTAAGGGATCTTGGGCTATTCCATGTCCTTGAATTAACACTTATGCATGGCCCAGCCATCGTAGTCACAAAGTAATATATGCTCAGAATAATGAAAAGAACTCGATATTTTATTCATGAGCCAACTGAATATATTATTGTCTCTTAACCATTAGGAGAATCTAATCCAAATGCTAGCTAATGCAGAACAAAGGTAGTTGTTTGACTTCTTTGGTAACTCCAAAATAAATATGACCAAGTGAGTAGAGAGATGTCGGTGGAGCAAAGCTCACTTAAGTACCACTTATCTCAAAACCTTCTTAGACATCATACTCATTTTGGATGAGCCTATGTGAAGAAAAACTAAACCAATGACATTTACTACAAAGTATATGTCAATTGCCTATTACATCTTTTGGAAAAATAAAGACTTAAACAGAATTGATGATCTATTGATCCCAGCCAGATGATCTATAGATCATTAGACTTAAATAGATCTAATGATCTATTGATCTATTGCCTATTACATCTAGATCATCTTCTTGATCTTCTTGTTCCACATAGTGAGCTTCTCTTGCCTCACAATATGCTTTGTAGGCTGTGATAATTTCTTAACGAGCTCTACAAATGTGTCACCAATGACTGGATACTCCACATCGAGAACATACATCTCTTTACTCAGACTCCATTGATTGAGGCGCTTTGAAAGAGTCATTTAGATGGCTCTTAGTGTTGGTGGTGCCACCAACATGGCCAAAATATTACCTCCCTCTTTCTTTCCAAGTTGACCTCTTTGGTTTCGTGTTCGCCTATTTTGGCGGTTACCTTCCCAAGTAGAGCGATTATATGGACCAGAACGTCCAGAAGTATCCCTAAGATTAGTGTTTCACTCTTGGCGCCCTCTCTTAGAGGTGTGACTATAATTGGATACCGGAATATGCTCTGTTTGTACAGATCTAAAATTATAGTTCTTCACAAGGATGTTGTCATGCTTTTCAGCGACATTCATAGCTCTAACAAGCTCATGAAACCTTGTGATCCGTCTTGTAGTAACATAGATTCGATAGTTCTTAGCAACCATCAATGCAGAGACGAGGAAGGTAGAGAGAGTTTTCTCAATCAACATCGCATATGTGATCTCTTTACCACAGAATTCCATTAAGGATTTAATGCGAAGTGCTTCGGAGTTGTAGTCAAGAACTGACTTGAAATCACAGAAGCGGAGGCTATGCCATCTCACTTCTAGGTCAGGAAGCAAGGAGTTACGGACGTTGCCAAATATTTCTTCGAGTGAGACCTATAGCCTTCTAGGGTCTTTTTCATTCATACACTCGTACTGGAGCGAATCATCCATATGACGAGTCATTAGGATGATGGTTTTCGCTTTATTTGCCTCTAAGGCTACTCTATTTGCTTCCAAAGCTTGAGCTTGCTCAACAGTTAGCATGTCCTAGCTAGGTTCGAGAATCATATCCAGGATTCCATCGGCCTTGAGATGCTGGAGGACATCACGAAAACCAAAATTGGGAGAGAATTGAGTCGTGCTTTCATTGATAATAGGGGCCTCTTTATGTAGAAGATTACAAGACATAGAATCAGAGTTATACAAGGAAAGATAATCGTACAATTAATATCTCCGAGAATATCTCTAATTCTAAACTCTATTACTACTTGGTCAAGTGACATAGAGTTTGGGCTAGACACATATTCTGGATTTACTTAAACAGATTGATCATTCTTCAAGAAACAATAGAAACACTAAAGATCTTGTAAGTGATTGTATTACCAATAAGACCTGTTCTCAATAAGATCTGGAACATAGAGAAACTTTCTACTGTCTTACCTTGTCATATTAACTACATATAAATGGTGTCGCGCAAATCAAGTCCGGCTATTTCTGTGGCTTCTCTATCGTAAAATTCTTTTGCACCATCGTGGCTGGTAAGAAATTACTTTTAGAAATCAACCAAAATTTTCAGGGGCTCACAGATTGCTTCTTGATGTGAAGCTTTGTCCAGCCTATTAGGGCTGTCATTTTGTGGTGGCTTATCTAGACCAAGGTGAGCGCGTCTCAAAGGTAGAGGGGTGCTAACGATGGCGTTGACAGATCTGGTTAACTTGTGGAGAGATAGGGTTTGTCCATGTCAAGTCAGGTTCTAGTCACGTCTTCTATCCATAGATGGTTGCACTCTTGGCGTGGACATCTTCTGGCTGATCGACATCTAATGATGGTTTGGTGATAAAATGCAGTGGTGAGAGAGAGTTGTACTAGGGTAGATGCTGGGCTAACAGTTTGTTGGGCAGCTTTTCGAGGAGCTGACATCAGTCTGGCTGGGTATACGAACCCTCGTCTTCAGCAGGTTGGAGGCAAGGTGTTGGGTTGGTCTGGTAGCGACAGTAAGGACAGACACTTTGAGCTTGGGCTCTGATTTGTTTTTCAAATCTAGGTTTGGGCCTTGTTGGATGGTTTAGAGCAGTAGTTCTTGGGCTTACCAACTTTTGGTTCCAAATTTGAGATCCCAGTAGATTTTTTTAGGACTAAATACTATTTAGTCCTTGAGATTTTGACCATAAAACACTTCAGTCCCTGACCTTCTAATTTCACACGTTTAGTCCCTGTACATCAAAATTTCAGACCAATAGGTCATTGCCGTCTAAAAGTCGCGGTGAAATGTTTATTATGCCCTTGGTTTTTTTTTTTTTAAATAAATTTATTCCTTTTATTTATTTATTTATTTATTCTTTTTTTTTTTTTTTTTTTTAAACAGAAAGAAAGAAAGGGAAAAAAAATCCTTTTCCAAAAATAAAAATAAATAAATAAATAAATAATTAATTAATTAAAAAAAGAACTGAGGGCGTAACAGACATTTCGCTGCGATTTTTAGATGACAATGACCTATTGGTCTGAAATTTTGAAGTACAGGGACTAAACGTGTGAAATTAGAAGGTCAGAGACTAAGTGTTTTATGCTCAAAATCTCAAGGACTAAACAGTATTTAGTCCATTTTTTTATAAAATTTTGGGATCCAGGACTATATCTGTTTTGTTACCTAATCTCTTATTTTTATTGGGATCACACTCGCAAAGAATTGCAGGGTTTATTGATATGAGATTGTCAGCAAGTACATATATAGATTTTGCGGAATTTTTTTTTTATTGTCAGTCTCTTATTAATTTACTGTCCCTGAGCTTTACTTAATAGGTGGAGTGGTATTGTATATAACGGTGTCTCTTTCTTGCAGTCCTACAGAGGCGCATCACTATAAAATTCTATTTTTTCAGTTTTTCTTTTTGAATAAAATGACTGCCCTTCGACTAAAAAAACAAAAACACTACATGAAAATATTAGAAATGACATGTATTGATATCAATTAGAGAAAAATTCAGTCAACGTCCCCAAACTATGCTGCCAAGGCCAATTTGATACCCGAACTCTCAAAAGTATCAATGTGATACCCAAACACCTATTTTGATATCAACGTGATACTTCCGTCTAAAATCTCTGACGGTGCCGTCAACTTGATGACGTGGCAGGGGTAAAATTGTCTTTCTTTACTAATTAATTATAATTAATAAAAAATAAAAAAAAAACAAAGCAAAACAGATCGAGCTCTCTCTCTCTTCCTTTCCCAATCTGATCCTCTCTCCTTTCTATCACTGGGAATGGATTTTTGGATTTATGAAGAACAGCCGAAATGGAGAAATTTTTTTTGATCAAAAGTGTTTGTGGCTTATGAAGAACAGTCAAAGTAGCGAGAATCGCTGCCGATGTCGGTGACAAGGAGGAGACTCTGGGCCGGAGAGCTGAGGTGGAGGTGAACGGAGTACTGGTCAGAGCCGGTGGAGGAGAGAGGAGCGGTGATGATCCGGGTATTGAATTAAAATCTGGGAAAGAAACAGCATCTCTTAAAAGCAAAACACGCAAATCCTTCTTGGTTCCAAAATCAAACTCCCAACTGCTCAAACCCACCCATCACAGAAATCAAGCTCCATTCTAGAAACCTTAGCAGCATAGTTTCATGGAAGTACCACAGAAACCTCGATCTGTCAAATAATTTTCTCAAAGGCTCTGTCCCAGGTTGGTTCTTGTCTCATCCAACCTTAGTAGAAGTCAATCTCTCCAAAAAAAAGTTCGGCGGCAGCTTCGGGTATGATAACGGTTCGGTTTCCTCAGTCCAGAAGCTCATCTCTCCAGCATCCTATTCCATCTTCACGGGATTAATCACTGTGTTAGACAAGTTCTAGTCGTTTAGTACCAGAAAAGATAAGAGAATGACCAACCTGGAAGGTAGAAGAAGCAGTCCCAAAAACAAAGCCCTTTGGAAAGCTGCCTCTGTTAATCTCCGACTCAGACTTCGATAAACACCCAATAATCACCTGAAAAGCAATAAACAAAGCAATGCCTCTCTGCCACCCCATAGCTTCTCGAGGGGTTTTAGAATGAAGAATTGGGGAATTATAAGAAGGTAGACTGAAAAAAGATTGGAGCTTTATATGAAGATGCTAGATTTATAGTGAGACAGACAAATCAAACCACAAATTAATGTGAACTGGGTAGTTAAGGAAAGAGGCATAAAATGGTGGGTGGGGAATCCCAAAACGGCCAAAGAGAGAAAGATGGTAGCTTTTTCAATTTATGGGGAAAGTGGCAAACATGGAATGAGGTATATATTGGGGAGTCCTGAGTTCACACGTTCCCATACCAGAAGAGACATTTATATATAGCTGCTGCAATGCATTCATGAGGCTTTGAGAATTAGTCCCCCATTTAGTCCCCTCAAATTCTTGAACATTTCGTTCAATAATTTCAAAGGTATGGTTGTCCAATTGAACATTTCGTTCAATAATTTCAGTAACTATGTTGTTGTATTGTCCAATTGGATTTATATAGTTAACAGTTGAACCCAAGAACCCATCCCTTCTTATTGATTCTCGAAACAAGCTGCCGTAATTTCCTTATGGATTTGAAGATCGAATTGCAGTGGGTTTGATTGAGGTGGAGCTGTAGAGGTGTTCATCAATGGCAAAATTGGATGAGAAATAAGGAAGAAGAGATAGAAATTGGAGAGGATCTTGGCAGCGTTGGTGATGGTTTGGGCGAAGAAGGAGAGGAGAGAGAATAAGAAGGAGACTGAGGTTGAAGAAGAAGCAGAAGCCATTTTCTTTGATTTCTTGAGCGGAGGAAAAGGAGAAGAACAAGAAGAACAAGAAGAAGAAGAAAAAAATAGAAGAAAAAGAAATGAAAAGAAGAAAAAAAATTAACAAAAAAAAGGATAAATTAGTCATTTCATTTTTTTGAGGGACCCATGTGCTTGCCACGTCATCAAGTTGACGGTACCGTCAGAAATTTTGGACGGAAGTACCACGTTGATGTCAAAATAGGTCTTTGGGTATCACATTGATACTTTTGAGAGTTCAGGTATCAAATTGGCCTTGGCAGCATAGTTTGGGGACGGTGACTGAATTTTTCTCTATCAATTATCAAGTACGTTCGTAATTTTGAGGAGAAAGCAGAAGAAATGACATGGTGAGCTTTGGCACCGTCGCGTTTGTGCCAGGTAACCCCAGAAGAAAGCAGAGCCCCACGAACCATCAAGTCCAACTCTGCGTATTCTTTAACGCGTGAACATTTAATTCGTGAAAATGTCCCATGGGCCCACCACAACACGCTGCTGGTAAGAAAAAGAAAAAGAAAAAGAAAAAGTCAGACGAAACATCACACGATTTCACCAAATGGGGCAACGAAAAAGTATTTACTGCTCGGGCCCCTTCTTTCTATTTTGGTCTCTCGCTTCCCAAAAACTAACCGACCAACCCCAAAAGGCCTTTGGCTCTTTCTCCCCCAAAATTACCCAACAACGAAAAAGGCTAAAAGTCGAGTCAGTCTCCCAGTCTCTGGAGTCAGTCAGTCTCTGAGTTCCAATCACAATAGGGCAGATGCATCGCAGAGACTCCGTTCTGTGATTTCTTGGGCTTCTTCTTCTTCTGTTTGTTGAACTAGACGACATGGCGCACTTCAAGTCTCCGATGAGGCTGTCTACGTCTCTGATCAGGCAGCTCCAGCAGAGAGTCAGAATGGGCAGCAATCCTCTGCAGTCGCACTCCAGATCCTTCACCTCCATCGAAGGCCACCGCCCGGTCATCGTCCACAAGCGCAGCCTCGACATTCTTCACGACCCTTGGTTCAATAAAGTACCAATCTTTCGCATTCTCTCTTTTTTTTTTTTTTTTTTTTTGTGAGTAGTATTGAACATGTGATTGTTTGTCTGACAAGAAAAGAATTGAAATTTGATTTGTGTTTTGTGTTGAGTTTGGGGCTTGATCATGGCTTTTGTGTGTTTACTTGGTTATTTCATGTTTCAAGTGTTTTTTTTTTTTTTTTAAATTTAATTTTGAATCATGTTCTTGTTTCTAATTTTGTTTAGTTTGATTCATGAGGAGTTTTATCTTTGAATGATTTGTAGGGGACATCATTTTCCATTACAGAACGAGATCGTCTTGATCTTCGGGGACTTCTCCCTCCAAATGTCATGACATCCGATCAGCAAATTGAACGCTTTAGTAAGTCTTATACTTGTGTAGTCCTTTGTCTGCTCTTGAGCTTGAGCTTTTTTATAATGTGATACAGCTTTTTGATAATGTGATACGACTGGTATCAGGTTTCGTGAAAGCACGAAAGTACGACAGAGATTCCTGTTATGGATTTCACTGTTCCTTGAAAGAAATTAGTTTGCATTTGCGTCTTTGCAGGTTGAATATTTTGAGCATATTTTTTCATGCTTTGATTTTGGGTGGTATTTGGCATCCACCAATTCATTTTCCTTCGTAGAACATAAAGCATATGAGGGTTAGAATTTGGTCATTAGAGTTTAGATTATAGCATCCAAATATTATATGATCAATGGTCTATTTGACCTACTCCTGGAAGAATCAAATTTAAACAGTCGTTGATATACAGAATTAAACAAACAGTTTCATGGTTACTCAGTTGCAAGAAGTGGTTATGTTATACTTCCTCTGTTTTTGGTTTCTAGAAGCTAGTCTGCCATAGTGTTTATATGCTTCCAAGTCAAGAATTTAAGATTACCAGTGTAGGAATACTTTTGCATATGTAGAGATTTTTTAGCAACATACTGAATGGACTGCATTGTTACTTTTTAACTCTTGTAATATATTATTCGCTGCTTTAATCATGTTTTAGAATGCTCTAGAACATTTTGTTGCCATATGAAGTGACTGATTATTTCAGCAATAAAACTATGGAAATTTGTTAATTGACAGTGGCTGACCTGAAGACACTTGAACATAAAGCAAGAGATGGACCATCTGATCCAAATGCTCTGGCAATGTGGCGAATACTAAACAGGTTGCATGACAGAAATGAAACAATGTACTATAAAGTAAGTAACAAACTCCTGTATTTATTAATCCATGTTGAGGTGTATAATCTAGTTGATATTGGTATGTAGCATTTGTCTTCTTCAGATGGTAGTTTGATATATATGCTACCAAAGGAGATATTGTGTCTTGATCTAGCCCCAGAACTCATGAGAAAATTTCTGATGATATCTCACTCTGTGTCAGATGGTAGGAAAACTTCTCAGTTTTACAAGAACATGTGAAGATATATGTACTTTTAAGTCAAAGTATTTGGGCTTAGTTAGAGAGTAGGTTATTATATATCCTTCACAAGTGAACTATTTTCCCATTTATGGATTTGAAAAACTGGAGCGTGAATTCGAGTTTTGACTTTTGAGAGTTGTGACTTTAGTCTCTGTTTTCGTTGTAGTGGAGAAAATTTTAAGACTTTTTACCTAAAGAAAAATGCTTAAAATAAAAAACTAGGGAAGACATGGAGAGTCTGTTGCTTGAAAATTGTTAGAACATATTATCCTCGGTGCTATGTAAAACCTTATATTAATAACTTCACCAGAATCTAGTCAGCCAACAGTGATCCACCGTATGTGACTAAATCTTCCATTACACTACCAAGTCTCTTCCATTAATAGAATCAGCAGGTCGCTTTCTCCTTGTTTTGGCTTAGGGTGTCTAGAAAATTATCACCTCAGTTACACATGCATGTAAATCATTCTTTGACTGCCATGCTGCTTGGGTAGGTTGAAATGTTTAATTTATTAATAACTCATATTTAATAAAAAAAAATTCATCTCTGAATTTGACAGGTTTTGATTGCCAAGATTGCGGAATATGCACCTATAGTCTACACTCCTACTGTTGGACTTGTCTGCCAGAATTACGGTGGTCTGTTTAGAAGGCCCAGGGGAATGTACTTTAGTGCGGAAGATCGTGGAGAAATGATGTCTATGGTTTATAATTGGCCAGCTGATCAGGTTTTTAATCTTCTTCAATTGCCCAATCAATTGTAGGACATATTTTATATGTACTACCTTCATGCGACTACTTGACATTGGTCTTTTTTTCTTTTTCAACCTTTAAAGGATTGGAAAGTGTTCATTTTGCTTGTAACTTTATCTGTTCTTAATACTATCTTCTCCATTTCCACATGAAAAAAGATCTTTTTGCTGATGAACTCGGAATAATCTGGCTGAGAATTCAAGCTTACTCTCAAGTATTGGTTATTAGTTTACTGACAGCTACATTTAGTGCCTCCAAATTACACTTTTCTCAATCTCATAGTCGGTCAATTGAATATAGTTCCAGATATTTTATTTTTGGTGTTTCATTTCCCATCTTCTCTGCGTTTGACTTGTGTATCAAATGAAATGTCAATATGTTTGTTGGTGACTTGGTTTAGAAGTTCAGTGGACTATTTTGTTTTCTTTCGTTTGAAAACTTTATGGTACAATCTACACAGTATTTCAGAGTGAGAGGTGTGCGTCTTATGGTCAGGTAGAATAACCGTTTTGAGGTTAATATATGTTTGAAATGAAGATGTCAAAAATTTAAGTTGTGTTGAAACAGGTGTGTTTTTTTATTCATATTTATAAGAGAATGTTGAAGGTGGAAATAAAATTACTCAGTTTAACCTTGATTACCTTCCTCTCATTTTAATAACTCCTTAATTCTTGGATATGAAAAGTGAATACCATATGTGCATTTCATTGTTGCTGTTTCAGAAAAAAGTGCAGCTTAATTTATGTGCTCAACCTTGGATTCATTTGCAGGTTGATATGATTGTTGTCACGGATGGGAGTAGAATATTGGGTCTTGGAGACCTTGGAGTCCAGGGAATTGGAATCGCAATTGGGAAGCTGGATTTATACGTTGCTGCTGCTGGAATAAACCCTCAAAGGGTAATCTACTGCTCATTTTACATCCTTTTCCTCATGGCTCATTATTTAATTTTGTTCTTTATGTGTTTTGTTTTTCACCATTTGCATCTAAAATATGCCACAAAGTATTTTATTCCTTCCAGTAGGATTGTAAGTGATGTATTGCAATTTTGCATCAATTGTCCAATGTTATCAAGGTGATCTTTATATGTTGGACAATTATTGGTAAACCAATCTATAAACGTGCTTTAGTGTATGGGATCCCTTCTAGTTTATAGTGCTCAAATTTGGGTGGGACTGGTTCATATTCTGCATTCTCAGTGTGCTAAGTTTGGAGAATTTCGAAGATAAGCATGCCGCGGTTTAGGAAAGAAGATATGGATGCCTCACTACCTTTCAAATAAAGATGTGCAACATGAGGACATCTAAGGAGATCACCCCTCTTGTTACTTTGTGGGGTCCATCTTTTAAGCATTTTAGGGACATTCATATTCTTCTTAGATGGTCAACTTGTTTGTACTTCTTTGTATCTTTAATAAAAGGAATCTCTGTTATAAAAGAAAAATGCAACTGGCTATGGTGCTCTTGTAATAATAGAGGAGACTGACATTTTTCAAAGTTCAAGTACAAAAGGGTCATAATTACTGTGAACTGTTGGGTCTGTTTTATATATATGCAGAGCCATTCCACTAAGGGATCCCTTCTTTTGGGCATTTTGAGGGATCACTTGGGGCACCCACTTTCCCATCCCATTTTGGCAATCCAATTGTTCAGTCCTTGGTCTTTCTACATAGATTGTGTCTGCAATAACCGAGCCTAGTTGGCTATGATTAAGTTACTTAGATCAAATATATGAACAAATCAAATCTGTCCATTATGAACCGTTCATTCACAATGATTAACAATTATGAATGCTTGAATGATAATTAATGGTTCATATTGGACAGATATGGTTTGTATATATATTTGATCCAAGTACCTTAATGATTGCCAACTCAGATCAATTTTTGCAGACATGATCTATTTATAGAGACCTAAAACTCGAACGGTCGGCTTGCTGCAATGGGATCGGAAACTGGGTAGGACAAGCAATCCCTTAAAATGACCCAAAGAAGGGATCCCCTAGTGTGAGGGCTCTCATATCTTTGGCAATAGTTCTTTATTGGTTTTGGGTGGTTCTGCATTGTTTTGATCATTATATATTCATCACTTCATTTTGGTGAACTTTCATGTTTATTTGTACCAAACATCATTTTCACCCCTAACGTTCCACGCAATATAGGTACTGCCTGTGATGATTGATGTTGGAACCGACAATGAAAGGCTGCTAAAAGACCCATTGTGTAAGTGTTTCCTCATCCGGTCTGACAAAAGACTATTTTGTACTAGCACGACATTATAATTATGGTGCTATAGTACAATAGATAGTTGATCATATTGTATTTACAGTTATATATTACATTTTTTAATATTTATTTGTCAGAAGCAATATAAAAACTGATTAAGTCATTTCATAGAACAGCTATTATATGAAGGGTATGAAAATATGGGCAGGTACATGACAACAGAATAGGCACTCAACTAGTGTAAAGTAACTTCATCTTGCTGATTTTTGAGGAAAAGAAATCCTTTCATCTTTCATGCCTTCATTTGCATTAAGCTCCTGCTTATATCTCATTATTTTATATATAGGTGTTTCACCATCGGTTGATGCCCGTTATATATGCAAGTTCAGTTGCTCTTATAAACTTTACCTACATCGAATTAATGTAAATTTTAATTCCACCATGCATTGTAGAGTAATGAACGAGCCCAGGAATGTTATTTTCAATACACTAATCATTATAAAGAGGTGCAGTACAAGAAGGATGGTGCTGCATTCCTGTAAAACATGAAACTATTGTAGTTGTGAGAAATGAGAACATACAAAATCTAACCCAAAATGCTAGAGTTTCCAGTATGATTATTTGATTAACGCTCATTTATATAAGAACTCCTAATCAGTTTCTATTGATTGAACATGTCTGTAAACCATCTGTGGCACTTAGATGTAGAAGTAAAAGGAAAGACAAAAAAATGGCTAATACCACCGGTCAAAGGAAAGACAAAAAATCTATGCTTGATGACCAACTTTGTCAAGCACATGTTTGTAACATTTGATGATTCAGTGCCTTTCTCTGTCTGTGTAATGTGCCTTTTAACTTTTGCTCCTGAGTTCCATTTATGAGTCACTTCTGCTTATACCAATGGCATTGGTAATTTTATATTTCACATAGTATTTCCCTCACGTACATATGTTAAGTTGATCTGATCACCAGAGCTCAACAACCATTCTATTCTATATTATTAGATTTGGGATTGCAAAGACACCGTCTTGATGGTGATGAGTATCTTGCTGTTATTGATGAATTCATGGAAGCAGTTTTTACTCGTTGGCCTCATGTGATTGTGCAGGTAATTTGAACTGTCATATATGTTTACTGGGTAACTAGAAGTAGAAGATGGAATTCATCAGTTCCCTTTTTTACTTTCTCCCCTCTTTCTTTTAGAAATACTTACGTTACTTTTTTGTACAGTTTGAAGATTTTCAAAGCAAGTGGGCCTTTAAGTTGTTACAGCGTTACAGAAATACTTTTAGAATGTTTAATGATGATGTTCAGGTAATTGACTTTTCTTCTGATTGTCTTTATTAGAAGTTGATGTTGTCTATTGGATGGCCTTTCTGTTAAGTTTCTCAATCCATAAAGATAGATATACAGTTCTAAATAGAGGATTTTCTATCGACATTTTATGCTGTACACTTGATAGCCAAGCTTTGTTTATTGTTATCTCCTTGGGTTTTCTTATTTGATTATGTCCTAGGCTTTGGTTTACGGAAATAAAGTAGTTGTTCTATTTTGGTATAATGTTAGTCAGTTCTTCTTACAGGGTACAGCAGGAGTTGCAATTGCTGGGCTTTTAGGAGCTGTAAGGGCACAAGGGAGCCAAATGATTGACTTCCCCAAACAAAAGATTGTTGTTGCAGGTGCTGGAAGGTTAGTACTCATCTTTAAAATGTTCACTTCTGAATACTAAAGGAGGTGAACACAATAATGGTCTGAGGATGCTTTGATGGAGTGGTAATAAGTAAATGTATATGTGAAGTTAGACTTGTCAAGTATTGACGGCAAAAGTGAACTTATGGCTTAATTTTGTGACATGAAGTCACTATATGGTCTCATTAAGGGTTTTTAATGATGATTTACCATGTAATTGCTAGACCAAACTACATGATGTCCATGAGTAATGTCTTTGAAAGTACTGTGATTAAACTTAATTAATGTAGATAATTTGATGGAGTTGGTAAGTAGAATTTTTATTGTTGAAAACTAGCATTTGTCATCCTTTTAAATTTGTAGTATGATCTGAGGACAATGGTAGAATCATTACGTTTCTAAACTCTTCTTCAGATGACTAGTGACTACATATACCTCATATGTTGTGAGGTTGCTGCCCTTCTATGGTTCTGCACTTGGAATATTTTTTCCTTTTCATCTACTTAATATTTCACATTAGTGTTTTTTTTTCCCTTTCTTTTTGTCTTTTAGACAAGAAACAAAGACTTTATTTTAGTCTGAATTTGTTATCTAAGTGAACAAATTGCTGATGAGAAGTTGGTGGTCCTTTGGATGCAGTTATACACCAACAACTCTAAACAATAGTGTCCATCACTTGGTTTTAGTCTGTCAGAAAATTTAGGGTTATTAAATATGTTTTATTTTTTTATTTAGTCATTGATTATTTTTTAGTTTTAGTGGGTTTATTATTTAGAATTGCATTTATGCATTTTGTATTGCAAAATAAGGGCAAAGCCTTACTGTAGAAAGAATCAATTATCAAGCTCTCATTGCTTAATCTTTGCACTGCTGCAGTGCAGGAATAGGGGTTCTAAATGCTGCACGGAAAACAATGGCAAGGATGTTAGGAAATAATGAACATGCATTTGAGAGTGCAGGCAGACAATTCTGGGTAGTTGATGCCAATGTGAGTGCCACGCAATGCCCTAGAACTGTCATATACTCCAGTCTTGAGTCAGATTTCTGTTCAGTCTCTGCTGAAATATTTGTAGTGATCATTGCCTTTCTTAGTGACTTCTAAGTTGGTCTCCTTATTTAAATATTTTTTCTTTCAAGAAATGCATATATCATATTCTAAGTAGTGATTAGAATAATGAGGAAGTATTATCTTACTTTGGGATGCGAGATATGTGACTATGGCAGACTTCAGAAAAACAATTAAAAAGAGTAAGGGAGGTGTTCTTAATTTGTCACCGCTCTATCACTTGCATATTTTCAGTAAGCTTAATATATGATATGGAAATGTCAAGTATGTGGACTTCTGTTTGTAGCTTGGTTTAGTCATATAACCTAATGGTGGTTAGAGGGCCTTCTCTGTACATCTTCTTTATATATATTCAAAATAGTGAATCTTGATACCGAAGAAATTTGTCACATTGCCCTTTTGAGATGCTTCACTGCTAGCCAGGCAGGACAGTTAAGCTGGCTGTTATGTCTGCAGGGCCTGATCACAGACGAACGTGAAAATATTGATCCTGAGGCTCGTCCATTTGCAAGGAAATCCAAAGAAATTCACCGTCAAGGATTGAGGGAAGGTGCAAGTCTTGTGGAAGTGGTACGTGAATTTTCATTTGACGTATTATGGTAATTTCATCATCTTCTGCATACAAGATCACATGTTTAACACGGTTGGACATACTGAAGATATAGCTATGAACTTACTGAAGTCATTTACAAACACTTAAAATAGTTATATTTTCTACATCCTCATGTTACATTGGCGGATAGAACCCTGACCTAGCATTATCCTGACCCGATTCCCCACCCTCCCCTCACCACTGTCATTTTGTTTACCACACTAATGATCATGGCTTCATAATCTTTCTAAACCAGGTTCAACAAGTGAAGCCTGATGTGCTTCTTGGACTTTCTGCAGTCGGGGGACTGTTCTCAAAGGAGGTATATCAAATGCATCCCTAAATCAACTGGTTTTTCTGTTAGAGCTTTTGAGTTGTATGGCCTTTGTTTGCATGCTTTGAAGATCATCTGCATTTAAGTAATAGGTATGCACTTCAAGAGTGACATTAATGGGTTCTGATAAGTAATGGCATTGCTTTTGGAGTCTGTTACCTATTTGATCAGAAAGAAATGCTTCACAATGCTCTACTTTCTCTGAGTTTCAATAAAATTTACATGGCACACCACGAAGTGAAAATATTGGTTAGGAGAAAATGAGTACCCATGAAGTCCTTGTTCGTGTATAACATTGAATGTTTTTAAGTAGTTTATAATATGCTAAGAGTTTTGCACTTTTACATTCCAAGATTGAAACATGATGAAGAATGGTTTTTGTTACAGAATTCATAAAGTTCTACTCTCTCTCTCTTCCCTCCCCCTCCCCACCCTCTAAATTTCAGTATTCTGCTAGACCTAGCTACTTCTTGTCAAATTGATGTCAAGCAGATAATTTTTTAGGTATTAGAGGCCCTTAGAGGTTCAACTTCAACTAGACCAGCCATCTTTGCAATGTCAAATCCAACAAACAATGGTAAGCTTTTAATTTTTTTAGTTTAATTCAATTTATTTATTTTGTTTGAGGAGGAAAAATTGGAATGGAATTCAGATGAGTTGATTGAGTTGACCTATGATATTTTATTTTGGGCAGCTGAGTGCACTCCTGAAGAAGCATTTTCCATTGTGGGGGACAATGTTGTTTTTGCAAGTGGAAGTCCATTCAAAGACGTAGATCTCGGTACGTGTTTAGACAAATATATGGTTTGTCTAGATATCTCCTTATTTTGACTTGAATATGATGTTTGCATTATTAACGACATGCATCTCACCATGTAGAACTTGTTATCATTGTGGTTCTGGCTTCTGATGACTATTAAACCTATAACTAGGTAAGGTACTGATATTTAGTGAAGGAAAGGATTGGAACCCGTATTCTGAAAGGGGGAGAGATGTGGCACAAGTGGTTGTTATGAGGCACAGTCTTTGCATCATATTCTTTTATAAATGCAAATAGGCCTTTACTACCTTAGTTCATTCGTGTGCGCTTTGGGATGATAACATTGGATAATCCCGAAGACACATGTGATAAATAGTAAATGATATAGTAGATGCATGCCTTAGAAAAAAATTACTGTTGGTGGAGGTTGTGAGTTCAAGGACCAACATGCAGGAGGGAAAATAAAAACAACAAAATCCATGGATTATTTCTTAAAAGACATTGATTTCCCATACACTTGCTGACTGTCATAGTCTTATCAAAGAAAATGGGTCCAATATAAGATTGTAATCCAAGCAGAGTGTTGGAGTTGAGCTAGAGTTGGGACAAGATACATGTATTCCTCACCCTCAGAAACATGCATTCTCTCCCCAAAAAAGACAGAAACATGCAGATGCTTGCATCGGAAATAATAAGGAAAGTAGTTTTTTGATATCGTTTGGCTGCTTGGTTTCATGAAAGGTGATGTTAATTTAAGTTGTCTTTATTCATCTAAAAATTATCTAAATTCTTGAGGCCTTGTAGACAGTACATAGCATTTATCACCACACCCAAAGTTATAGCTGGAGCCTTTGCCTTCTTCTCTTGTATGAAAAGAAATAGAAGAATTTTTGAAGTCTATGAAGGGGCAGGGGTTGAGCTTTGGGAGAGTAAAATTTTGATAGCTTCTCTGGTATTTTGAGGGACTGGAGAGCAGCAGCTGTTTAGTAGTTATTTTAATTTTTCTTCGGGTGTTTTTTATGGGGTTCTAGTTGGTTTGCTCTCTTCTGAGCTTCTGCTGCATCTCTGCTATGTAGATTTCTTGTCTGCTGTGCTTGTATCTGTTTCATTAAGAAAAAAAGAACAGAAAGGAAGGAAAATGGAAAAAAAGAGCTTGCCTCTTTCCTATTAGAGTATAGAAGAGCACAAAGTGTTAACTTGAATACTTTTTGTGTGCTTTACTTCCTTTGTGAGCTTTACCAACCCATTGATCGGTCTCGTATTAATTGAGGGAGAAACAGAGAGACCTATTTTCTAGTGATAGAAGATGATTTTCAGCCCTGTTGATTATCTTAAAATAGCCAATTAGGTTTATGTTTGATAGGGCAGGAGGAAGGGTTAGGCCCATAGTGTGCTTCCATGTTATCTGGGTTTCGAACCCTCACTATTGTAAGGTTTGTGGAGGCCCGGCTTCAAGCCCTGGTCCACTAAGTGGGTTGGGGGATCTCCTCCGATTAAAAAGATAGACATATTTGATTTTTTTTTTCTTATAAGAAATGCACTACATAAACTTACTAACAAGATATCTATTCTTTGCAGGAAATGGCCATATCGGGCACTGCAACCAGGGTAACAACATGTACCTTTTCCCAGGGTTAGTCTTCCTTTTCACTTTCAATCATTCAAAGGAGATCCAAATGTTTGACTATTCTTTTTTTTTTTTTTTGAAACAAATGTTTGACTATCTTAGTCCTTCTAAATTCGTGTTGTCCTCATGCAGTATTGGACTTGGTACTCTCTTATCTGGTTCCAGAGTTATCTCTGATGGGATGCTACAGGTGGCAGCAGAGTGGTATTTTTCATACTCTTGTGACTTAACTTTTACTGCATGACCTTTTAACACTTTGAGCTCAACTTAGAAATGAATTTCAAACCTGTTTCGGACATTTTCTTGAATTATATGTGATTGCCTTATCATCACTGAATTTGTTAAACTCAAAATAATTATTTGGTTAACAGTGTGAATTACTAATTGGAGAGGGCCGAGATCCATCTCTTGAAATGCAAAACCTCCTTGAAAAAAAGAAAAGAAGAAGAGTCAGTTGCTATTAAATTTAAAAGTTATATGCTTACCATTTTCACAAACTTAAATAGTCGTTTCTCCCCCCACTGGTGTGTATTGTGCAAGTTGCAGGGGGAGAATGTTGATCATGATTTCATGAACTGTGAAGTTGTTGTGTTTGTGGACAAAGCTTTTTAGGGAGGCTGGAGTGATGTTATATAACTCAGTAGGAAGGGTTGATTTGCTAAGCCATAAACCTTCTGCTTTTGGCAAAGGAAAAAAAGGCCAAGGTCCTTTTGGGGCTGCGGGGTGTTAGCTGTGCTCTGCTCTGGGTGATTTGGATGGATAGAAATAAAAGAATCTTTGAAGTCTATAGCAGTGAAGAGGTGGGATTACTTTGAGAGAGTTAGGTTTTGAGTGTCACCTTGGGCTTCTGTTTCAGGGTAATTCAGGAACTATAGCTTATCTTCTAATTTGTTAGATTGGAAAGGAGCTGTAGTCTAGGCTCTATCTTGGCTGTTTGCCTAATTTTCTACTGTGTGGACTCCTTGTCCACGTTTTTGTGTTATGCTTTTCTTGATTTTTTAATAAAAAGCCTTTTCTTAAAAAAAAAAAAAAAAGTGTAATTGGACGAATTGAAAGGACAAGGAGGATCTATCTCATACACCAGTGATATTTGAAGCAGAGGGATTTTAAGGATAATATGGTAACTGCAAGTAATTGCAGAGAATGTGAGAGTTTTAAGTGAGAAGGACACGTTAACTTGCTTCTTATCATTAATTCTATTGATGATCAATTTTATCCCTAGTGTTGAATTCAAAGTGAGGAACCACTTATTACAATAGTATATGTTTTCCTTCCTTATTTATGATCATATGCATTTTGAGTTATGTTCAACTTTCTAGAGTTCTGACAGTCGATTGAAAACTACAGCCTAGCTGCATATATGACAGATGAGGAGGTTCTAAAAGGGGTTATATACCCTTCAATATCTAGGTACAGATTCAATAGTTTTTATTTCATTGTGTCCTTTCCCCTGTATTTATCCCTTCCTGAAATGAAAGGATTTGTACTTAGGTAATGCTCATGTTCATTCAACTGATCTGACTCATATTTGCAGCATACGGATATAACAAAGAAGGTGGCTGTGGCTGTAATAAAAGAAGCCCTAGATGAGGATCTAGCAGAAGGGTACCGTGAAATGGATGCCCGAGAGCTCCGGAAACTCAATCAGGTATGCTCGAGCATCATTGACCAATGAATGTTGCCAAAATCTCTTTGAAGCCCAGTCTAACCTTTTCTTTTTCAACCAAAAAATGAAAAGTTTGCTCATGCATGTAATGGAAGTTGGTAAGAAAGTCGGTAGTGGGGTTTTTGCAATCATCAGTCCAAAGAGAATAGCAGATTTGTAATTGATTAAAAAAAAATATATATATATATATATATATCATTGTAGCGCAAAAAGAATATAATAAAAGAAAATTTTTCTATTAGTATGCCATCAAATCCAAGTTAGTAACTTAAGTGAAAGGAGATTTAACTTTCTCATTAAAGATTGCCCACATCAATAAGGCATATATTGGAAACAATAAGTAGGTTAGACTCATGCATTCAGACCAAAAAAAAAAAGGTTAGACTCATGCATGTTTAATAAGCCTTTATTCCGATGTTGTATATCTATGCTGCGATTCGCTGGTCTCTATCCTTGTGGATATTCTTGGTGCATGATTGTTCATTCTGGATTAGTAAGTCATTGATTTTATTGTGATTGCAGGAAGAAATTGAAGAATATGTGCAGAACAACATGTGGAGTCCAGAATACCCCACACTAGTTTATAAAAAGGAATGATCAGTCATCCTCAGAGGAGAATATAATCATAGTTGTTGTATGTACCCATTCTTTTGGTCAAGCTACACATTTTATCACATTGCTTTTCTATTTGAGCATGTATCCATTAACTTTCTATAATGTCATTGTGGTTCTTTTGCCATAGCAATATATAAAATAAAGCAGCCAGAATTTTTTAGTGGATACATATAAACGTCAACACCCTATTACCTTGTTCATAATTAGGAATTAGCTGCGGTGAGATACTTTCTCATCCCCAACGACAGTGTCCTGCTTTGTGCGATGTTAATGTGATTCTTACAAGTCGAAGCATTTCTGCACTTGCATTTTATGGTCACAAATCAATGAGTCTTTAGTATCTTAACCAATTCAAGGTAAGTACTAAATAATTCTCTGTTTTGAATGCGCTACCTGTTACTGTGGTTTCTCATCTCTCTAGATTTCAATCTTTACTATTATTGGAATATTCTGTTTTAATATTTTGATTGAAAAGACAATTTTTATTTATTTATTTATTTTTAGAGAAAATGTCTCTTCATTGTTCACAGAATGACATGCCCGGGTGCGACAGGCAGAAAGTGTCACCATTTGTTTCTTCAAGCTTTTAGGTCTAGCTGAAAAAGTCCATACTACACCCATGCTTTCACATGAATTCGGGGCAAGTTTGTGACATCTTCCCTACTCACAAGAGGTCGTAGATCTCTCATCCATCGTACTTCTTTCTTCTTTGGCGGTTCTTCTTGTGCTCGTACACTTGAACTTCCCTTTGGCCTGCCTGACCTCTTCTGAGATAGTAAGATTCCCATTAGAAGACGGTAAAGCCAAGGTAGGTTCTACATCCAAAGGTAAAGCCAAAATATGTACGTGTATAAATTCGTCTATAGTTTGTTAAAACGTTTAACAAAGCATTTATAATTAATTACATTTTAACTGTAAAAAATAATTCATATTTTTGTTATTGTTCAACATAAACGAAGAGTGGTTATACATTTTTCGAAGATGACATTGTATGTCCATTTTCATTGACCAATTTTCCGCCTCCCCACCACTGGCAAGTGGAAACCTCCGACGAGTGTCCCTACTACACTCTTCAAAGATGTTATAACTGACGGCGATGGAAGAAGAAGTTACTGATTTCATTTTGTTCGCAGTATGTTTAAATTTGATAAGTTTCTGTACTGTTTGTATGAATAATCATATCTGTGATCAAGTTAGGTGTTGTGCCTGGTATCTCTTAGTTCTTTTGTGGTATCTTGACGGGAAGATTCTCCACCTTGATTGTTGCCAATTCTTGGACATTCACCACCATCAATGTGGACAACAATAGCATCTCAGACTCATTTTCTGGATCATAAGCAACCCAGAAGCAAATAAGCCACTATATTTCATCATAAGCAAGGTAAGGTTGACCTGACCATTCTTAAAGATGTCCTCTAGAGAGTATAATATATCATCACAGGGTCATTTATGAATAACAACCAGGCGTTCCATAAACTTAACAATTAACATTGTCTTTAATTCTTAACCTGTCCAATAAAATGATGCCAGAAAAGAATTAGCAGGAAAAACTGTTGGTGGTAGAAACAAAATGAACACCGAGGACATGATTAAGAAGGCCATGGTTTGGCCATAAAAAATGTGGTAAAGTCTATGATATAAAGCAAATGATCATTTATTCCCACTGACCTTATTTTCACTGTCTCCAGCAAAAGAATGAAAGATGCACCATCACAATATCGAACCTCGACTCTGTTCCAGTTGAAAAAGTCTGTTAGTATTTATGAGCCTTTCAGAATCAGATTACTAATTACTTCATAAAGAAACCTGTGGGAAAAGTAGTGCTTTATGCTCTATGTACAGCAACTATATACCAGGGTTTTCACTAGCTTTGTTGCTCAATATCCCTGTGAATGGTATCTGGTTCTCCATATATGCTGATGAACAGAGAGCATGCTTGCTTTTGTTGTCTTAAAGGTTTGGGGTGCTTCATCAAAAATCCTGGATAATCCAGTCTACATAGTAAAAATTAGCATCAACTATTGTGGTGTTCTGTGGGCGTATATAGTCAAGAAAGGTATTGGGATCACTTGCTAAGACCTTTTTGGAGGTGGCCAAAGCAAGTATTAATATGATCATCATCAGTAATTGAACCAACCTCATAGTTATAGCCATATATGGTAATTTGTGATGGTTAGGAATAAATATAGTGCTGGTGGTGATGTATATGTTTTGTTTGTGGTTAATGACTGACTTGGTATTTATAAGCTAGTGAAGAGCTGCTTAGTTTCTATTGTTGTTGTCATACTGTGGGTGATGGAAATTTCTATGCTGCTTCTCTGTTTCTTCTTTTGGACTATGCAAAAGCCACAAATGAGAAGCCAGCATAGTTGTGTGTGGAAAGCTGTGTACAGCTAACTAATGAATGTGATTGAACTCCTAAGGATGTTTGGATTCAAATGCATAGTCTGACCATGAAAATGAGTGGAGTTGCAAAAGCCCGCGAATACAACTCTTTTCCTTTGCAAAGGCAAACAGCATATTTGATGAAATAACAATTTATCTGGTTTTTAGACCAACTGAAATGTTGCACTTGCATTTTGCTACAAACATATCACAACCTATGGTACATACTCGAGCACATCTAATTGACCAATGGCTTGTTTGTTTGGGATTGTTTTTGGCAATTGGTATCACAACTTCAGCTGAAAGTATGAAACACACCTATCGATATGGCCAAAACAGTAGCAGTTTTCCTTGGAAACTTACTTCTATGGCAAAGTAATGCATATGATTACTAAGCATGGGTAATACTATGGATTACAACCCTGATCATTCATGGATGCAACATTTGCTTTAGTGCAACTCTATCAGTAAGAAAGCAGATACTGATATGAATTTTCTTGGTAGTGGCACTTGTTTTCATAAGATCTGATTTATTCAAATATGATCTGATTAATTCAAAGCCTTAAGAGAGCTGTAAATTTTGTAAACCCTTTAAGAGAGCTGCAGTACATGTACAAACTACACTAGAAATTTGATTTCACTGATAGAAAAGAATTGATTAGAGTACATGTAGAGTATTTGCCAAATAATTGGCTGTAGAATAAAAAATTCTACATGTAGGAATAAAAAAGAAACTACAAGATGTCAGAAACTGATACAGGTCACCACTACCCCACCACAGCAGAGGGCTTGACTGGTTTTCATCAGTGTAGAGTCCATTAAGATCATCTGACTGTACATCTTTATAGCTGATGACTTATTGTTTTGGCCAATGAATGATTCATTCAAGACCACAGAAAATCCCAGCAAAATAGGAATTAAAACACCACAAACAAGAAACATAAACATTGACAGCAGCGAAACCACTAAACTCAGGTCACTTCCTGAGAATGATCTTCAGGAGGAGGAGCAGGGAGACCATAATTCTTCAAGATGTGAAAAAATGTGGATGCATGTAAAGTGGTTAACCCAGTTTTCACATTCCGTTCCCATTTTAGCTAGCTGTACAAGCCAAACCACTGCAGCTTTTGCCTTTCTCTTCACAAAACTGAATCTGAACTGCAATATATCCTGCTGAAAACATCGAGTTATTTCACTATAGTGACCTAAAGTGTCCCATAACAGCATTAAATAGACTGTTCCAGTCTGTTTCAACTACTACTGCTTGAAATCCAGACTTAGCCTCGGTCAAACCCTCATAGGTAGCCAAGGCCTCAGATTGAATAGAAGAAAAGACAGAGTTGGGTATTGTGAAGCCATTATCACTTTGCAGTAACAATATCTTGCAATACAAACAAAGGTGTGAGGGCATAAACAATTTCTCACACTTAGTTTTCCATATGGTAAATGCCGGCCAAGGTAAAATTTCCTCTTGCTCACCTTTATTGAGTCTGCTGAGAAAAGACTTTGCTGATCCAGTTATCAACAGTGGTGATGTGAGACAAATTAACCCCATAATAATTGAAGTGCCGAAACATTTAATAGTCAAAAAGGTCCTGATTACAATATTAGCAACTGCCTTGTGTCCTTAAAATGCAGACACTTAAATCTGAGGAATGTGTGCAGAATTGCAGCTCTGTGTCAAACTTGAATATTTCAAATAAAGTGATTGAAGAAATCTCATGTTAGACAATGTAAGTTCAAATTAGGTTGACCTCATGCTTGAACCTACCATAATAACTATAGAAGTGTTCAATATTTAAAATCAATAACTGTAGAAATGGTATTCTACACCCCATGTTGTATGACATTTCAAGTTCTGAGATTAAACAAGAAAGTTCAAATAAGTTTCAATGGAACTATACAAAACCAGAGAAATTCTTCCATCAAAATACACTTGAATTAACCTTAGAGATAGAATGACATCAACTGATCACTTTTTTTGCTCAAGTGAATCAAGATCTATTTCAATGCTGTTAAATAAATGCGTAAACCATTGTCAGTGTAACATCACTTAGCTTCATTATTTTTAGACTTGTACAAAATTATGTGAATAGAAGTTCTTGCTGTAGAAAATGGAATCAACAAGAACTAGCTAGAAGCTCTTATCCACCGTTCATAAAGTACCACAAAAATCATAGCCAACTAGGCACTAGCTGCTCATGCTGTACAGTAATGGGACCTGGGGAGTGAGGCCTTCCTGCATGACTGATTTGATCTGATTTTTCCTAACATATGCAATGGAATGTAGTTCTAAAATGTTCTAGGATAAGGCCACACTGCAAACATTCTAAGAAAGGTGCTTTTTTGCAAAAAGAATCTGTCTTACAAAAGGACCTTCACGCACTCCACCAATGACAACAAGCTCTTGATGTTTCTGTATACAAAGAGTTTAAAAATATAAACGGATATTCTAAATCTGATTCTCACCTAGGCTTGTGTAGCAGCCCTTAATTAATTACTCATATCAGAAGAACCATCCAAAATTCATGAAACATAAGCTTGTCCTGTTGAACCTTAAAGTTTAGTATCCATATGAATCTACACGTATAGAAGTTTGCTGGACACAAAGTATAGATTGAACAAATTACAGAGTAATTTGTAAGTAATATTAGCTAAATACATCTATTACTATGAACATATGTACAATTGTACAAAGTATGATTGAGAGGGAAGAATTTTACAGAGAAGATACTCAAACAACAACAAAATTGATCATAGTATCCCCGACAGGTCATAGTCGGTTCCGCTGAACTCTTGAAAAATCTGAGTATAACTATTGTTGAAAGAATCAAAAGGCTCAGTACCTAAAAGCAGCCATGACTCAAGATCTTGAAGAGGTAACATATCCACCAATTGGTCCACTGTCGAATTAGAACCTTCTAAAGTAGTAGTAGTTGTTGTAGCATCTGAATACGTCTGATAATATATTTGATTCAATTCTTGGTCATTCAGCAAAACATCTTTGTTGAATAGCTCGGAAGCATCTAATGATGCATCAGTTGACACATCCACACTAGTACTCCCTTGAGGCTCTCCTTGATCCTCAATATTTACAACTGGTATTTCCTCTTCCTCAACAAGTACTTTGTGTTGTTGTATCTTGGGGTGTGATGAGGAAGTAGTGATTGAAATGTTTGAGCTTCCCTTTCCGGTGAGGTCTTGTACAAGCATCTTGAAGCTTGAGCTGTCAGTGATGTAGACTTTTGGCTTCAAGAGTCTTATCAAACTGTTAAGTTCCTTCTTTTCTTTCTTTGATATTTTCACTGATGTTTGGCTTACTTTCATCCCCATAGTTTCTTACAATTCTAGCTAGTTGTCAGCCTTGGATTCACCTCCCAGATATTATGCTAAAGCGGACGATTCAAAGAGCTATAAATATTAGGGCAGTAGGCTAATGATGAAGGAGATTAAGTTTTGAAGGTGGTGGAAACAGAATAAGACACAAGACATAGAGATGCTGCAAATGAAGTTAGTTTTTAAATATTAACAAAAGAAAGCTTCATAACAGGAATCCATGAAGACCAACCTGAAATCATACTCCATCTCATTTTCAGAGAATGACCCATCAAACTTCCGAGGAAATGCTAGGGTTTGGACTTACATGGAAAATGTAGACATTAATTGGTCAATACAAGATGGTTTTATGCACTGTATGCTAATTGTAAAAGAATATACAAGTTATATAACACTGTATGCCATATGGAATAGAATAGCATTCAAGGCACGCTGCTAATCAACTATTCAAAGCGATGTCCTCTCTCACCCTGCTTCAGCCAAAACAAAAAAAAAAAGACTATTTAAAAGGATACGTTATATAGATACTGCATATATAATTGTTTATTTATTTTTTAATGGGAATAGTAAACAAGGGAGGGCCTCAAATATGAACAGGGAATGTAGTATTGATTTGTTTTGTTAGAGGCCTTATTTCCCATTAAGATGTGCAATTACAACAGTGATATTTGAATGTACTAGCTAGTCTCCATGTCCGGCCACATCCCATTCCCACGTCACATAAGAAATCCGAAATTTGACTTTGGCTGTCTTATTGCAAATCACAGTGTGTTCCACATTGCAGTCATGCAGATAGATGAAGTGTTTAACGTACAAGTCATTTTCTCAGCTGCTTTCGGATTTGCTTGGTCTAATATTGCAGTCTCGTGATCCTGAGTTCCTGACTGATTCATGACTGATGTCTGTGCAGGCCATGCAGCCCTGCTTGTGCTTGCTTAGGAGAATTTGCAACAACTGATGTCAAATCCATGGTTTTGGTTAGGGACAACATTATAATCTAGCATTTTATCCTAATATTGTATAACATTCTCACACGCATCAGGTTAATGTAACTGGTTTTTCAATGCAAGCATAATACTATCGATGTAATGAAATGATACTGTAATAAAGAAGCGTGATTCGGAGTTGCTGTATTTTTAGTTTTATTTTTACAGGAAATGGATAGTATAGCACATGAAACCAGGAGTACATAGCAATTTCACAAGTTTGAAGAGGAATTAATATTGATATATCAATATGCTTTAATTAATTATTTGATGTTGTAACCAACAGAGATAAACAATTCTAGTTGATATGTTTAGTGGGGGAAAAGGCGTGGACAGGTGGATCGACAAGAATCACTTTGTGGCTTTGCTGATTTTAGTCGACTTTCCATGAGTTTGTGACAAGCTCTTGGTGTGTGGAGAATTTTCTTATCACTCATAAGATTCATTTGTTCACTTCTGCTATTAAAATTGGAAATCAAAGGTTTTTGGTCACATTCTTTACATACTTGATTAGCGGCTGGAATGGACGTTCTGTGCAAAAAGCATGCTCCTTATCTTCGTGAAGGTTCAGCTCACTCTTGATATAATCAAATTTTGAAGGAAATCTTTCGGATTCAAAAATCTAGGAACACTTGGCTCAAGCAAGGGGATAGCAACGCCAAGATTTTCTTGAGCTAATTTATCTATCATTGTTTTTCCACTTGAAAGTTTTGTTTAATGGCATGGGGATCACCTTATCACCTTATGTTCCTTCTATAATTTTATTGTACATTTCAGGAAGAAACTGAACATATCAAACAAACATGCGGATTTCAAATCCATGATTTGGTTAATGAAAATGTTACAATCTACAACATTCTCAAATCAGGACAATATATACTGATTTTCAACAGAGCTTCCGTAATGTTTTTTTTTTCTTTCTAATCTACGCAACAATGGATAGTCTACCATATATACCAGGAGCAAGAGTAATTCCACATGTTTGAACTGGAACATATCAACATGCTTTTATTTGATGCTGTAACCAACAAAAATAATAGAGAAAGAGGGAAGGACCATCTTCAACTAGTCCATTTACATCTAAAGATAAGAAAACATAAACAAATATTATAACGAAGGAAAATAAAGTTTGAAGGATCAAACAGATTCCGGTTTTGTTTAAAAGTTCGCCAAAAGATGTCTCAACTTTCAAAGCCTTGAATTCCTCAGCAAATACCTCAAGGTTGCAAACTGGTATATCTAAAGAAAGAAACAAAATAATGAGCATCTACGATGTATGTTGCTGATGCATTCATTGTGGTAAACATGTTTGCATGGCAATTCAATATGTTGAGCTAAATTCATTCTAGTATGTAGCTACACAACACCAACCAAACCACATAGATAACGACAACAGCATATGTTGAGCTAATTTTGTAAGTCGAATACAGTCGCATCCTTACTTTTTAAATAGGGTTATTATCACAAATGGTACCTGAACTTATCTTCTATTTTATCAATGGTACTTGAACTTCAATTTTGATCACAATCAGTACCCGAACTTTTCGATTTCATTTTAAATGGTACCTAAGGCCACCTTGACCGCCAAAAAACCCAAATCCAAAAAAATAAAAAACAAAAAAACAAGTTCAAGACAAGTCTATTACCAAAAAATCATCATTATATATAATCGCAACCCTTGAAATCATAAAAAATCATCACTATGATTGCCTCCCATGCCGTTTTTAGTCGGAATAGTGACCGGAGGTGGCTCTAGGTACCATTTAAAATGAAATCGAAAAGTTCGGGTTTAGGGTTTAGGAAGTAGCACCACTCCTATTTTATCCGTAACAAATATAAAATAGAAAAAGCAAAGGAAAAAAAAATGCAAGGTCTAGGATAGAAAGTAATGAATACAGAGATTAGCACATACTTGGACATTCTCTTTAGGTAATCAACATAACCCTCGTACATTTCTGGGTGATTCTTGAACTGAGACATCAGGAATCAAAGGATTGCTGCCAAAAGAAAAATGATCGTGTCAATCCAGGTCTTTTGCAATAGAGGGAAGACATTCAAATTCTAACATTAGTATGAACTAGGAAGTAGCAAGCAATAAAGTTTGCAGACAAAACACAAAATTGATAAATTAATATCTGATCCATGTCCCTAGATCCCAACTATGTGTACCTGAGTTTGCATATATTACGAAAACTATATTCTTTTCTAGGGCTAAATCCTTTGCATATGTGTAAGCAGAAAATAATAATAATCCTTTTGCATCTGCTACTCTCATGCTTTATCAGGCTCACAACTTGGTGCAGATGCATGCAATTGTTTTATCAATTTCATCTTTCATTTTTTTTTCGTTGCGGAGAGAGATAGTTCTGATAGACCACATTTACACATTCTTCACTGAAAAAATAAAAAATAAAAACAAAAAGATAGACCGCATTCAAAACATAAAGGAGGAGCAATAAGCAAAAGTACTGCAAAAATAGATGATATATACACTGATCCACAAGTAGAAGTCATCTTCAATCATGAAATGCCATATAAGCTACACTTACAGGAACATGAACCATCTGATTCAGCCTTCCCCCTACTTCACCATCAACAGCATACTCATCTGGTACATGACTAATATCCAACGAATGGAACAAGTATTCATTCATTGATCAAGTTTTCTCCTTCACTATGATTATTTGCTTCCTCGTTTCCATTCACCTATAGGACCATCTGCCTCATTTTCCTGATTTCTATAATCACTGGTGTCCATCTTTCTGCCAAAATCATTCACAGCATCCTTATTGTTTTTAATGCCTAAAAATGCAGCATTTAATCAGTGTAAGTAGAAAAAATATACAAAACCTCTGAACTAAATGAGAATGCCAATATTTCCCATACCAGAACCATTCTATCTGTTTAAAGGACCAAGTCATTCCTGTGCAAGAATCTATGCTTGCAAAGGGCATCTCCATGGAGGCAAGTCAAGATGGCTCTTCTTGTAAGGCATGAGCTATAACCTCATCATTCTCTACAATCAAAGGCTCAACATAACCTTTCTCTAACACATTATACTTGATTAAAGTCCTGGTCAAATCAAGTGACAGTACTATGAGAACAATCATTCAAATGAGTGCAATCCAAGACGGATGGAGACCCCAGCGAACAACATCCTGATCAAAGTTCAGCGAAGTGCTTGTATAACATTCCAGAACACCCCCTCTGCTCCTACAAGCTACCTAGTAAAGGGTATAACCATATCCTCAGAAACTATATTGCAATTGATTAATCTAAATTATAATCATTTACACTTCCATCTCAAATTTCAACCAGAACTCCAAAAATAATAGAAATGAGGAACCGAAAATTACATTTAAAAACATAACATCTTATTCTTCACCTCTTTTTCAAACCTCTGTAAAAGAAAATCATATTCATAGTCAAAACACACAAGGTGGTTGTCATTGAGCTCCATCCTATATTCCTTTGCTATAGATGTTGAAATATTAAATTCTCATGGACATGCATATCATAGGAAAATCAGTTACTGAGAACACTCTCCATCTCTTTGGTCATTCTCAGAATCCAAATCCAAGTCCACCTCTGTATTCCCTCCATCTCCTCTGTCTTCAATCTTAGGTTCCAAATCCAAATCTGGCTCCATATTCCCACCACCAGCCAACCGGCCATTCACTCTCCTATTCTTCAAGATCACTGCCGACTCCCTCATCAATCTAATATACTTTTTCCTCACTTCCAAAAGTGGATGCTTCTCAATAGCAGACTCATCACAGTAAGCCTCTTTAAGAATTACCGTACAAGTCTTGTTCTTAAATGACAAATAGAAAATCCCAGGATGTCTCTCAAATGCTCTGTGCACTTTCTGCGGCAGTCCCATATACTTCTTAAGACACTTGAGCTTCTTCCTCTCTGCTGAATGCTCAACAAATAGACTAAGCAACTCATGAAGAAGCCCCACAACTCGTTTCTCGGATGCATCAGTATCCGGCAGTAAATGTAAAAAATCCTCATAAGGTGAAACATAGGGAAGTTTCTGAAACTCCTTTAACCAATCTTCAATCTTGTTCCTCAACCTCAAACCCTTGGAAGGGAAAAGCGGGAACTCAATTGCCTCTGTTGGAGCTCCAGAATACACCCCTTTTTTCATTGCATTCCTTTGCACGACAGACGAGACCTTTTCACCACTGTCAACAGCTAATCCCTCTAACCCATCTTCCATTGTCACAAACCGAAAAGACCCATCCAGATTCTTTTCCGGGTAGTGCAAAAAATCATCAGGCAAACCCAAAAACCACTCCATCCCCTGAATAATTTTCAAAGGCAAAACCTTTTCTTTGCTCATCAAAATCAACTTTTTCAGCCTATACCTCAAATCCACCCTACAATCCTCATAAACCCTCTTCTCCTCCCTATCAATCTCAGCTGCTTCTGGGGTCAATCTAAACCAGGGATGATTGTATTCACCAGCAAACTCCTCAAAGATTGATGGGTATTTCCTCAAAAACTTGGCAACCTTCATGGGTACATCTAATTGAAGACCCCTTTTGGACACTTCATAGACTGGGATACAGCCATTGGGATCTTCAGTAATGCAGTTCTTGAGGTTAATGATGGGTTTAACCACTATGGACTTGTCGATGTGCTCAATGGAGTCAAAGTACGAGTCTTTCTTCCATTTCATGTAGACATTAACATAGTTGGATTTCTGGGTGTGTGTGTAAGCAGGGTTTTGGGGTTGGTACAAGGAGGAAAAGATTGAATTTTGATAAGGGAAGAGTAGCTTTCTCAGGGTTTTGGAAGTGGGTTTGGTCAGTAACATTATAGGGTTTTAGGAGGTGATTTGTATGGGGTTAATTAGAATCAATAAATATTTGGGGGATTTGAAAAGTTAGGGATTGAGTATTACCTGATAAGAACGACAAATGTGGCTGCAGCAATGGCTTGACATGGTTTCTGAGCAATTCCAAGACACACAGACTGAGAGAGGGGCCAATGGGCCATGGAGAGGGGGTCTCAGATTTCAGCCAAACCTATTTATACAAGGAGGTTTCGATTTTCAAGCATTCCCATTTCCTCGGGCCGAAAAGGTCCAGTCCATTGAGGCAAAACCTTCAGCTTTCACCTGTTGAGTTTTTTTCACTCTAATTTTTGACAGTGTTTGGCTATTCATCATCTTTCGGTTCGATTTTTACCCAAAGCTAGAGTTTGGTCACCAAATTTTCAAAACTTGCAACAATTGAATATCTTCCGTAAGTCACTAGGCCCCCCAGCTCATTCCGATATGAGCAGCTTTTTTAGCAAGATATCTAGACCTTGTTCGCCTATATTAGAAATAAAAACTTTAGGAGGATGAAAGATATTAGGAGGAAAAAGAAAATAGTTTTTGCAACTATGAAAGAAAAAATTTTGGATGTAGAATTGATGGGACTAAGAACGTGCATAATATTTGCTCATGATGCAACTAGATGGAGGTTGAGGCGGACACTTCGGAGCTAAGGCGTGCAGAGCTGGTCTTCTTCTTGGTATTCACCAAGGTTGGACAGAAATTGACTTTGAGGAGGATAATTTCTCGGAGGTAAGTCAATTGACTTTGAGGAGGATAATTTCTCGGAGGTAAGTCGGGTTTTAGATGATTGCAAAGACTATTTCTTTGCTTTTCAATCAGTTAGAATCCGACATATTTTCCGTGAAGCAAATGTGGTTGCACATAGGCTTGCACACCTTCTAGTGTTTCTGGCTTAGATGATGTTTGGTTAGATGAGACTCCTGCTATTATTCAGGATGTACAGTGTACTCTACAAGGATTATTGTAATCATAGACTAAAAATTCGATATTTTCGCCGAAATATCGGCGAAATTTTCGTTTTTTTGAGGCTACGATATTTTAGATGACTTCCCTCAATATCTCGTGCGATATTTTCGAAATATCACGAAATTTAGGGAATATTCGCGAATATTTCTCAAACAAAATATAAAGAAAACCTTGACAGAGATGGGGTTCGAACCGGTCTCCTTCAGTATGAAGTGAAAAAGCACCCCAGCCAACTCGACTGGGATTCAATTTGGTACTTCTATGCTTTTTTTTTTATTAATAGTCATTTTAATAGAATAAATTACTAATTTCTTTAGACAATTAATTTAAACATCTAACTTCTAAGATATAGTTTTAGGCCTTCAGCAATTATAGATTTTTATTTTTGACTCTAACATTCCTAAATACTTTTTTGATGGAAATAGGTCAGCCATTTCATTATAATTCAGCAAGCAGTACAAAAACGAAACACCCCTTTGGGGTCGACAGAAAGAATCGTTCCTTAGAACCTCATAGAACCCTATTCTAGAAGAATAAAATCCCAAAAAAATCCCGAGTACACCCACCTTTTGGTAAATTTACGCGCCTTTATTCTAACAAAAACCAAGAAACCTCGAAGCTTACATAAAAAAACCAACTAAGGCACTGGTTTTTGCGACCAAAAACAAAAAATTAAACAATAATAGGAGCGGATTGTGACAGATCACCATCCACTCCCTTAACCAAGATAGCCCAAAACTGATACTGAAGGCCCAGCCTAAGTCGACAGAAAAGAGTGAAGCCCAGAGGGCCCAAGCAAAAATTGCTAAGAGCACCCCACAGGATCCACCCCACCGGACCAGCACGCCGCCGCCGCCAACCAGCAAGCCGCGACCACCAAAGACGTGGTAGGGCCCGTCGTTGCACCAAGCATCCTCACCATCAAAGCTAAGCTTCTCCGATACGCAGAGACGCACCATAATCCCCACCAACGATCTACCGGGTCGGAGAAAAGCCGATCCTCCCTCAGCTCCGGAATCCCCGGTGCAAATTGACAGCCACTTTTACCTCCGTACTGACCGTCGATCTGCCGATGAGCACCACCAGCAGAAGCAATAGTCCCTGCGTCCGAGCAAAACCCGCGCTCTGTCACCGTCCGGGAGATCAAGATCGCCTGCACGCCAGAGAACATCTTCCCATGGACTCGATCGGAATCGACCTTTCCGATCCGATCTTGACCAAACCAAGACCGGATCGCTGCTCAGTTGCCATTTAGATGCCAACTCCCTCCCGGAGGTCGCCTCATCCATGTCACCGTCGAGCTTGGGGACAGAAACAACAACGCTTGCAACCCCTGAACTCAACACCGCCTCAGCGTCCCACAACGCAATGAAGAACAGAACAAGCAGATCAAGATCTGCCATCACCGCCATTGACAAGCAACAGCAAGAAAACGAGAACCCGCCGCCCAGAGGAGAAGGATTCCGAAACCCTAGCAGAGCGCTAGGTCGTAATTAGAATATTTTCAACATTCCTAAATACTTTTGCCATGTTGTAGAAATATTAATTTATTTGTATTTATTGATTGAATAGCTTTACAACTTTATAAAATTTCTAATTAGAATTATATATTTTAAAAGTACTAAAATTACACGGGCAACTATTTAAATTACTATAATTCACTATGAAATGAAGCTTGATCACTGTTTTTTTTTTCTTTCTTCCCAATATAATAGATAATTGATCAAATAAGTAGTTCACAAAGTTTCACTTAAAATTTCAATGATATTCTCCTAATTTCCATCATTTTTTTCTAAAATTTATCGATATCGAAACTTTCTCGATATTTCCATCGAAATTTCCATTTTTCGAACCATCGATATTTCCTCGATACTCGATATTTTAGTCATTGATTGTAATTGTTCTTCTGTAGCACGGATTTCAGGTTTTATGTCCCTTCCGTTGCAAAATTCTACTATTAATATAATAAATAGAATTGGCGCGTGGGGCTGAGCCTCTCAGCTAGGCTGGTTCCAAACCCCTTTAAAAAAAAGATATAGAACTCTATAACTGGAACCCAAATAGTTTGTGGAATCAATAATTATTTACATCAAAGTTGTAACATGCAGTTAATTACACAGATTAATGAATGATTTATCACTTTAGCTATAGAAATCAACGAGAAAATATGGCGATGATTATGCCTTTAATAATATATAAACAAATTAAGCTTGATGGAGTGATCCAAATAGTTTTAATGGATGTGAACCAAATTGTTTTGTTGAACTGAAAGAAATGTCCTTCATCCTACAATTGGAACACGTGATCAAAGTAGCAAATACATGAGATGTTACACAAGAAAAGAAGCCAATTTGTTGATGATTTTCTTAACATTATGGGTCTCGGCCACACTGAAAATCTGGAAAGCGTGTCCCTCTCCTTCGACTTCAAACAACTCCACTTCTCCTTTCCACCCACTCTCCATGACCAAATTATAATACCAAACACCTCTATGCCTCAACTCATCGATCATTGCTAGAAAGACACACAAGCAGCTTAGAGCACCCAAGCCCAGCCACGCTCGGAGCACCCAAACCTGCCGGGTTAACCATCGGATTATCATCAAGACCTCCCGGAGCCGACGGATTCAAAAACCCCCAAACCAGGCAAGGCAGATACTTCTCGAACTCTTCGCCTTTTGGCTCCCACGCCAGTGGCTTGGAACTCAAAAGGTAGGGGTGGGACATAAATGCCCCCACGATTTTCACACTCAAGCTATCAGTCCCGGCCGGCTTGCTATGTTATGTACAATATTACCACCTGTACTAGTGTACTGTCACCATCAATGTAAACTCTATCGAAATCGCCGTAGCTGGCTAGCCATGGCTCTTTGTTAATAGCACTAACACGCTCTTCATTTTCAGTATGCGAAGCGACCCATTGAAGAGCAGCCCAGCAGTCTTGGTATCAAAAGGGAAGTGGGACTTCTGGGGCAAGTCTGTACTCAACTGAGATGGCGACGACTTGGGCTTTCGAGACTAGGCGGTTGAGGAAGCGGTGGTGATCAGACGAGAAAGCAGATTCAAAGCAAAAACCACCGCCGTGGAAGTAGACCAAAACCGGAAGCTTTTGGTTTGGGACATGTTGGTTTAGGGTTTGAGGGCAGAAAAGGCGAGCTGAGATTTTCGGGTTGTGAGAGATGGTGATGTCCTTGGAACAGACGCCGTATTCTGGGTCATGTGGAGATGGGGACACATAGGGAGATCCCATGAGGCGTTCGACGGTGCCATCTTTGTAAACTCTGATGAAAGGAAGGAGCTCTGACGCTATTTCTTTGCCGGTGGAAGCCATTGGAGAAATAAAGAAGGATGAAGTGGCTATTTATGGAAACGGGCTGGTCACTGGGTCGTTGAGATTTAAATCATTAATAGACAAGAGAGAGTAGCTAGCTAGCCATGTTACGTTGGGGACTCATGATCATGAAGAGTGCCAAACGGCAAGTTGACAACCATTGGATGCTGCCGACCTCATTAACTCTTCATCAAGTAACTGAAAATTGTCAATCAAGGATTTTCATTTGTTCTATATCTTACTGGTACGTAAGTTCTAGAATGGCTTAGCCACTCTTTTGGTCAGCTGATGGGACAGTAACATTGATAATTTGGTTTCCTGTTTTGCTGCAAACAAATCCAGAAACAAACCTAGAGTGTGAAGTGTGAACATTGATAATTTGGTGTTTTTAAACTTTAATTATGTTGACATCTCCATTACAAGAATTCCAAACTGGTGGAGTGACCGAGTGAAGGGAATACTGGATCTTTTGTAACAGTGTTAACTTTCAGATATAGATAGACCGTGGATGGAATGTTCTTTTCGAAATACTGGAGAATGAGAATTTTGACAAGAGTTGGAATCAAGGGGGACTTCTTGATCATCCCCAAGGGGGTATGGGATACATCTTGATGTAGGACGAGATTTTAGCCACTTTCAACAAAGAATCTCTAAAAAAATAAGCGTTTTCACATTAAGAAAAATAATTTGAATATTGGAAATTTGAATTCAAATAGGCTTTTTAATGTTGGAATTAATCATAGGGTTTTTGTCCATTTACACCATTTTTAGAGATTTTTTTCCCATTTACCCCATTAAATTTTTTTAATTCACCCTTACCCAAAACACTCTAAGGAGGTCTTCCCTAATGCCTCATTAAGATTTTTTTTTTTTTAATTTTTTTTAATACCATTTTACCCTCACTCCTTTGTTACTTAGAGAGAGAGAGAGAGAGAGAAACCATGGGAGACTTCGCTGGAGCCCCGTCACCGGCCATAGGATTCCGGTCAACTTTCGTCGGATTCCTGTCACAGGCTACCGCCCATCTAAATTTGCTGAAAATCTCACCGGAAAGTTTTTTTTTTGCCCCCAATAGACATCTATTGTCCCCTAATAGATGACTATCAGCCATGAATTGCCCCCCAATGGACTTCTATTGCCCTCCAATAGAACTTTCGGTAGCCGAAATGAGAACTAATCTTCCTAAAATTAGACCAATAAAACTTTGATTAAAGAAAAAAATGAAGAGATTATATCACTTTAAAAACGTCTATTGCACCCTAATAAAACTTTTTTTTTCCTTTTCTTTTTCTTTGAGGGCCTTTTGCTCTCATTTTACCAAAAATAAGAAGAAAAAAAAATATTGTATAATTTATTCTAAAAAAGAACAGATTGTATAAAAAAAACAAGTCCAAATTAGATGATGGAATTCTTTTCAAAGCAGTGCATGCATAGAACAAGACCAAATTGTATAAAACTTTTTTTTTCCCTTTCGTTCTTGGCCTCTGCCCACAGTTTGCTAAAACAAAAAAAGATCTGACCACCCAGAAAATACTCTGGGCACCAAATCAGAGCAAACCCAAAAATGGGGTTGGAAGTTGAGTGCAGCTGAGGGTTCCAAACCAGCTTCAGCTGAGCTACCCACGACGATGACCAAATCGGAAACCCACGACTTTGTGGAGCACAAAGAAGAAGTCGAATCATCCAAGGATGGAAATTCAAGTCCTTAGAAGTTCCTAATCTCTCCGAACAAATGCACCAGTAACGCGATCTAGATCGGTGCAATCCTTCCTGAAGGCCCCGCCGTCGTTGACGGACTTTCTAGCGCCGACGACATAGTTAACGAGTTGCAAAAGCTCTGACGCACCGCCGGCAAGCTCCACAGCGAGGCTCTGCATCGAGACGGAGTTTGACTCTGGTAACTCCGACCGGAGATTCAGGTGTGGACTATTGCCACCATGTCGTCCAAGATCGTGATGCCGGAATTCGACGCCGCGCCGGAGGTGGAGAGAGAGAGAGAGAGAGAGAGAGAGAGAGAGAGAGAGAGAGAGAGAGAGAGAGAGAGAGAGAGAGAGAGAGAGAGAGGATAAAATGTAGTTTATTAATTCAATGAAGGGCAAAAATGTCATTTTATTTTAAACAAGGTAAGTGGGAATAAAAATTTGTTGCTGGGGTACACTATAGGAGAAAGTGAATCAGACGACACATAACAGACAACATGTTGAATTTATATGTCGTCTGAGTACGTCAGACGACATAAGTGTTAAACTAGTCGTTTCTCTGCCCCTCAGCCAACACATGCTCAAAATTGAATTTACAAAATTTGGGACAACATATACAATGACATATGTTGTCTGAAAAACCCAAAAAAAAAAAAAATCAATTAATTTGGGTTGAAAATCCTGAAAACCCTCCTGTAAAAAGTATTCCCGCCCTTTGAAAAAAAAGACCCGGCCTTTCCTCTCGTTTTGTTTTAAAACGCCCTTTCCCTTAGCTATTTCAACCCTAGATCTTGAAAAAACAATTCTCTCTCACCCTTAATCACTCTCACCCTCGCACGCTCTCACTCATGAACCTCAATCCCTCAATCCACCCTCAATCCTTTCATCCTCTCAAGCTCACCCTTGCTCTCATCATCCCTCTCAGTATCATTAAAGATTTTCGAAAGCTGTCGGTAAGCTCAGGAGCAATTCGGCGAAGTATAGCTGTCTCCAAGCGCCGTCAGTCTCTCCGGTCACCACGGGTTCTATCTCCGTTGGTCGCGACTCTTCACTTTTTCAGCTCTCTCTGTGGTCGCGACTCTTCACTTTTTCAGCTCATCTCTCTCTCTCCCCTCCCTGTAAGTTCTGCTTCTCTTTCAGATTTAGAGAACTTCTTTGTTTTTAATTTCATCGGGTCTTGATTGGTTCTCCGAATCTCCGATATGATTGGGTTTTTATAATATTGGCATTTCTTTTAGGTTTATAGAATGTTTTTATGGATTCTTTACTTTTAAGTGGGCTCGAGAACAATCCATTTTTTTTTCTCGGTTTCAGGAACCCTAGAATTAATTTAAGGAAATCTGGGGTTGATTGGTTCGATTTATTAGGCTTAAAGCTGATTGATGATTACTAGGATTTTAATTATGGTTTTGGTTTCTAACAGGGTTTCATCGGAGGTTTGGACTACAAAGACGAAGAGATGGAGGGTTTTAGGGTGATTTTTATGTAGGTTGGTTTATATTTTCCAAGCTTCAAATTTTAGTACCCATGGCAAAGTGCTGTTTTATGCTGGACATGATGACATGACTTTGACATCTTGATTCTCCACTTGTAAATAGTTTCTACTATGCTCTGCATTTTTCTAGTTCAGAATATTGATTTATGTTACCTGGGTTCAAGCTCAAGAACCTTGTTCTTTACTAATTTGGCATGTGAGCATGTCATCTTCTTGTGGTTTGGAAATTGATGTGCTGATACTAAAGCATCTCGGAACTTGAAAAGCTTCTGTGGTTTGGAGATTAATTTGCTAAAGGACAGAAAATAACATAAAACTTGTCTTTACTATGACGTAGACATATTTGATACCAAATTATCTCCATCTAATTGGCGGTGCAAGGTATAAAAGTGGCTGGTTTAAGTTCTCCGGTATCGAGAATGGATTTCTGCATCTTCTCTTTAACTTGGCTGTTGGCAGTGAATCTGGTTTGGTCAGATATCTTTCACTATTGACTACTAAAATTCATTCACTTAAGTTTTACTATGCTGATTGTCTTTCTACCAACATGTATAGGTCCGTATTTATAACCTCAAAGGGTGTTCAGATGGGGTAAAATTCCTCTTTGTAACTGAAACCAAATGTGAAGGTATTTGTTAATGTCCTTGACTTTCTAGGAGTATGCTGTCAAAATTTTGGTAACTTGAGTGTTAAGGGGGCAACAAAACTCTGGAGTTAACTCTTTCTGTGAAACAAGGCATTACAGTTGTTTAATTTGTTCTTTTTATTAATTTTTCTAGGTGCCATAGATACCTATCTACCTCTTAATAAATTGGCTATGCATTTGGTTAATCACGATGACAAGTATGCCTCATCTGTTATTATTATATCACTGCTATGTGGTTTTGTTTGGTACTGAACGATTTGGATATGTTGGCTTTTGCAGAATAGATTTAGACGGAATTTAATACAGGGAGGAATTGCATACACAACATAATATTTTTGTTAATTTGTTTTTCTCTGTTTGGTTAGTAACTTAGCTACTCCTATTCCTACTATCTTGAAGCTCAGTAGATTTTTACTTTGCAGCAGAATTGGGTTTGTTTTGTGAATTTCCAATTGGGTTTTTGTTTTGAATTGGAGTTTGAGGAGGGTTGGAATGAAAATGATCTATGCTTTGATTTTTGTTTTGAGTGTGTGACATGAATTGGTGAATAACAGTGTTAGTTATTGATGATTCACTTTCTTTTGGTCTTAGCTGTTTGTGATTATTTGATTATGTGGCCTATTCACTGTGCTTGGAACTGGTTTATTAAGCAAGGTTGATCCTAAGTGATATGGGTTTATGGGGTTCTTGCAAGGCCAAAGTTTGTTTTGTGTTCTTTATGCACACTGGAGATCTTAGCTTTGCATTATTTTATATTGAAAGTTTTCAAACCCATTAATAGAGGTATAGGAATTCCCAGAATTGAAATGATCTCAATAATCTAATGATTCTAATATCCTAGTGACAACAGTAGGAAAACATATGTTTTAAACTGCTCTTCTTCTAGTGTTTAAACTGCTCTTCCTCATGAGCTTGGGTCTCATTCGTTTTTTTTGTGTTCCTTACAGCTCCTACATTTCTTTTATCTTATTTTATACTGTCATGGAAAGCACGTAATTGACAGAGACATCAAACCATAAAACCTTCTCATTGGTCAACAGGTGCTGATTGCCTTTCTTTGCTGTTATAAGTTTCCTATTCATGATTTATTGAAGCAGACTTGTTGCTTATCATGTTAATGTGGATTTCCTTTGTCAGGGGTGAACTCAAGATAGCAGATTTTGGGTGGTCAGTGCACGCATTCAACTGCAAGAGGACCATGTGTGGCACTCTTGATTACCTCCCTCATGCGATGGGTATGAAAAAGTGTTTTCTGCAAATGCTAAAAAATTAAGAATGAACTAAGATGAGCAGTTGTGATAAAATATAAAGCTCTAATAAATGGACCTTGTAATTTAGCTTCATTAATTAATAAGATTGTCGCATATTTTTTTCCTATTCCAATCAATTTTCTGCTATTGTTAATTATTTGGTGATGATGTTATAATTTAGCTATCTTGAGGGTAAAAAATTATTTCTTTTTAGACAGTAGTTGTTTTTTTGCTTGGGCAGATGAGTTTCAATGTTGCTGGCAAGCTGTTTATTCTGCAGTGTGGTTGCTGCAGTGTTGTTTATGGAGTTACTGGGATTCTCAACCAAAAATGGCTAACAACTGGGGTCTCGGCACAATATTGCTCACTTTGTGGTTAAAATTTGGTTGGACATGAATTGTACTTTGAACTGATATGTAGCAGTACATTGTAGTAGGAGACCTCTTTGTAGTTTTTTTTTTATGTTTTGGCAATCTACGGGAATGATGTGCTACTAATTGACATTTAGAACTTATTTGTATCAACATTTTCATATTGCCTATTTCCAAAAAGCAATTGTGTCAATTCAATTCAGACAACATATACGAAAAGTAACTGTAGTAGTGCGAAGTTGTTAGAACGACACAAGTTTGATGTCCATTCAAGACAACACTTGCATTCAGCAACTTGTTATATTAATTGTAATTCAAACAACAAAAAAAAAAGAAATAGTAAGGGTAGTGTGAGGTTCATTAAGACAAACATGCATTTATTTCACCTTGTCATCTTAAATGCATTTCAGACAACATATATATCTAGCAAATTGTTATCTTAAATGCAATTCAGACAATAGAAAGAAATAGCAAGTGTGGTATGAGGTTCATTCAAAACAACACCTGCATCCATCATTGTCATCTTAAATGCATTTCAGACAACATATATCCAGCAAATTGTTTGTCTTAAATGCAATTCAGACAACAGAAAGAAATAGCAAGTGTAGTATGATGTTCATTCAAAAAAACACATGCATCAATCACTTTTATCTTAAATGCATTTCAGACTACATATACATCCACTGAATTGTTATCTTAAATGCAATTCAGACAACATGAAGAAAATAGTAAGTGTAGTATGAGGTTCATTCAAGACAACACATGCCCCTAAACACTTGTTGTTGGAGATTAATCACAGACAACAGACCCATGGAAACATTGTTGTGCTAAAATAATTTCACCCAAACCTGAGTAATAAACTGTTGTGTGATTCTATACTCTACAACAGTTTAACCAAAATAATAAAAATTGCGAAATTCAGACAACACATATTTACATATACGTGTTGTATGAATGAGTAAGCAGACGACATAAAAAGCCTGTCGTCTGATTGAATGCAATCAGACGACAGGCTACTAGACAACATTCTCATTTTCAATCAGACAACAGGCTTTAGCCCGTTGTCTGATTCATTTTCTCCTATAGTGGTAATTGGGATAAGTTTGGCCAATTTTGGTGTTATGGGTCAAGAACCCTTAATCATAAATTACTATTTTTGATATATCGGGATTCTCGAGCAAAATCTTGGTTGGAATTCCAATTACATATTTGCGTAATATTCTTTAGTATCTAGGATTCTATTTCTGATTTTTATTTAATAAAGTTTAATTAAGTTTCCTACTTTTAGTCTATAATAAATTGTTTGTTTGTTTTTTTTTTTTGAAAAGGGTTTGGAGTTCTTTTTGTTTTCTAGTTGTATTAGGTTTATGCTATGTGCCCTATATAAGGTACATTTTAGATTGTAATTTTCATTCAAGTTATCAATAAATAAAAAAAACCAAATATTAGATAAGTTTCTTATGGCTGTGCCCGTAATTGTTAGTGGATTCTAACTCATCTCATATGGTTTTCGACGCTTGACGGAGCCTCTTATCATGTTCTCGCTTCCCGCATCACATCTAAAGATGCTGCAGAGTTTGTCCAAAATTTAATGGAGACATACTGCTATTGCACACCTGGTTTTGAATTTTTGTCAACACTATGAGTAAATATGGAATGTTGCAAGGAAACTGGAAAGCGCTGATTAGGGTGTTTCTATTTGAACCCAACAAATTTCTTAACATACCCAGCAAATAAAAAATTCTCCTATATTTTCCAACTTTGCCCTCATTATAATACACCCAGCAAAGCTTTATATTTCAAGAACATCCTCTTTGAGTTTAATTTGATGCTGGTTCATACCCAAACAATCGTCATTAGGTTTTGTTATTAATTGTTTGCGGACGACGACCTGAAACAAAAGAAACACTGAGATTGAGGCGGTTCCTATTGCCCTTGAAGTCTTGAACTAAACCACCGAGGGTCTTGAACTGATCTTTCCCAAAAATCCATCAACACTCCATTTGGTGAAATTCTCTAATTGAAGTAAAAACAGCCATATATGTTTCATGTTAGGCATGATTTCAACAGTTAAGTAAATTCCAATTAGCTAGTTGAGGATTTTCATTGTTTGGGTTATTTTCTCTATATGAAAGAATTCCATGTCAAGAGGAAAATACCATTTGAGATCCAATTGATCAAAAGAGAGTAATAGTGCCCACTGGCCAGTAGCAATCAATTGTAACTATTTAAGAAGGAACTCTCCATAAACATCTAGATGCAACGAAGCAAACTAAGTTTCATCAAGAATCAAGTGGGCGTATGATTGCACTGCACTAAACTTTCACTGATGAAAATATATATGTCCATCTAGTTGCCAGCTGGAACTATTAATCTATTTTTATGGGCCAATGATAGGAGCCTTGGAAGGAGAACACAAACTGTGGTTCTTCAAAAGAATTGAAGCTATGTGGAAGTGGAATCATGATGATGGAATTTGGTGCTAGGTTCTTTTAGGGGTAAAGTTGAAAATAAATGATAAACTTTTGTATGCTAGGTATAATAAGAAATTTGTTGGGTTTATTTAGCAAGACCCCTCTAATTATGTTTCGGAACTTGGGTACAATCTACAGGAATTAGGATCTATTGGCCCCTTAAATTGCAAAGGGTATGTTTCGAGGAATGAGAAAGACCAAGATTGCAAGATGGTGTTATGGGTTCTTTTCTTTCAACACCCACATTAGAAAATAACCGATGCAAGATGATAGAGATTGCAAGAACATGATTGACGACAGTTTTATTTGAGAATCTGGCCCCAGACCTAGTTTCCAATAGGGACATCGATGGAGGCGATACCGTTGCCTTGTGTGGCTACGATATCCACTGTGGGAGGTTGAAGCCTGGGCTGCTATATGAAGTTCATGATGATCTTGAATGAATTAAAAGGGGCGCTTGCGAGCCTTGAGGCTTAAAAGGCGCGAGGCGCTAATAAAAAAGAGTATGATTTGGCAGAGGCTACCAGGCACAAAAGACACTTCATAAGATGGAGAACTAATGAAAACACACAGGAACTTTTTTTTTTCCTGAGACGTTTATCAATCTTACCTCTACTCCAAAATCGATTCTTAACACTCTGAGGGGATTTGTATTCTTCAGGAGGCTCATGCTCTTGTTTCTTAAAGTCTTCTTGATGACATTGTAGGAGTTTCTTGGCCAAGAAGAAGATATGTCAATCAGTTTGGTTTCTTTATGTTTACTAGCATTTGTCTCCATTGGAATATGTTTGTCAAGTTCTCTCTTGAAATCAAATTGATGTTCTGTACTTTTGTTTCAATTGAAGTGTATCAAACACAGATTTTGAATTTTGAATGGATGTTGTGTTCCATTCAAAGTATATCAAACGTATTTTTTCATGTTTCTGCTGATAATCTGATAAAGTTTGATTTGAGTTTGAACTGAATTAGAAAATATGATATGATAGAGTCTGAACTGAGTTGGAAGTCTGAATTTGATAATTATAATTATAAATATAATTAAACACTTGTTATAAACTAGAGAATAAGAGAGAGGAGAGAGAGAGAGAGAGTATAGAAACATAATTTAGGAGGAGGTAGAAGTTTGTATTATTTATTCTCATGAACCCCTTTATATAGGAGTTGAGTATGTATCTTAAAGACATAAAAGATGAGAATTTACGTGGACAACCACATATATTTATAATATTTACAACACTCCCCCTTGGATGTCCACCAATTTATGATATGGTGTTGGACGGCTTAATATTGCCTCATCAAAAACCTTACCAACTAACAAATATCCAACGAGACATAAATAACCCTGGTCGAAGGAGAAAAAGAGTACAACGTGCATATGTCCTAGATAGCATATTTTGAATGCTTCCCCTGATAAGAATCTTTGATCCCCCTGATTGTTGCAAGTTTCCATCATGTATGTAACAAAATACATGCCCCATGTATATTGGATATGGTATGTCGATCACATAGGTGAGACCCTGTGTGCTTTGCATAAAGGGGATTCATCATCAATTTCAATTCTTGCAAAGGTTAGGGTAAGACCAATTAAACTATGATAATAAATCTTACCTCAAGTAAAACCAATTTTATATGCTCAAATTATAGATAAAGATACTAGCAAAGAATAACAATATAAAGGAACAACGATTGACACATTTATCTTTAATATTCCGAGCATTGAAGTTAAATATGGCATACTTAGCCATGAATATCAATTCGCGTAATTGATAATTTCATATAGGCTCAATAGGAGCTCTAGATAACTTCATAACTTCATGGAAGTTAGAATATGTTGCAACATTGTGAGCATGATTCGAATTCGATTTCTTAGTACGTCTTGTCATAGTACTCATTGAGGTAATAAGTTACTTTGACCGTAAATGGATGAGTATATATGAAATTTAGACTTTTTGATTCCATGAGCAAGCTTGAAGCTCTTTCATTCATTCATGAACTTCCTTTTGGCAATATGAATCCCTTAAGGATTTAATTAAGCAATATACTTCTAATGACACATAGGATTTGGGGATTTGATTTTAGCAATTTGCTTTTAAGATATTCATAATAACCAAGACAACTGGCCAAAAGCCTCTAGTCAATATAACAACTATATGTAACACTATACTTATAGAAAAGTTATTTCTCAGAGAAGAATGATAATCTCATTCCTCTATAAAGAGAGATTTGTGTTATAGCTTTAGGGTTGATAAAATCCAAGTATATCATCACGTTTACAATATCCAAATTCATTGGAATTGCCTCTTTCCAATGTTGCCAATATTATAATTTGTCGACATAGCGAAACATGGTATAGTATACATCCTTTGATGTTTTTCAGTAGTGTTGCTATTTATGAGATATCATCAAATTTTGATCTCACACATTCATATATGCATGCATTAACTACGGCTGGGCACGGGCCGGGACGGGCCAAAATTGTGGTAATCCCGATCCCGGGCCCTGAAAAAAATTTCCTTACGGGACGGTACGGTTATGGCACTTTTTGAGAATCGATCCCGACCATCCCGAACCCGAACGATAACGAGACAGGACCAGGCCCAATTCTGGACATCCTGAAAAAAAAAAATGCCAGGTTTCCTGCAATTTCCCAGTTTTGCATTTCTACCTTTCCATTAAAGCAAGCTGTAACTCAAAGAAGACCAAATTGCCAAAGTATCAAAGCAAGCAGCAACTAAAAGCTAAACAAGAAGAAAAACATGATATAATAAGCTTCACATGCAAACTTGTAATATAAAAGTTTAACTCACCAAAGCATGAACACCAAAATCAAGTCGACATGCCTCAGTGCCTCACAGCTTAACTCACTCTCCAACTCCAAAAACCCAATTCTTAAGCCTAAGTATCAGAATTTCACAAGAACTAATGAAGCAAATTGAAACTACATCGTTTCAATCCCAATCAGTTACTACACAATATTTATTTTTGCCAAACCCGTCTAGATGAAAAGTTTGAAAAAGAAAAATACTGCCAACAAAATTAGAGACAAAATTTTTCGTCCCTAATTCTTTTCATCCAAAATTTAAAATTTGGTTCAACTAACAGCTTAAATTTTACCAATTATTTGCCAAATCTAAAACGCTTAGGAGACTAAATTAAATTTCATCCCCAATTAAAGTTTGGGACAAATATTTTTTGTCTCTAATTGAAACTTATTTGTCTCTAAGTAGCGTCAAATGGAGAGTTTTGAGAAACAAAACTTTTAGGGACAAAATAATTTTTATCGTCTCTAATCATGTGTTTGGGGACAAAAAATTGGTTCGTCTCGAAAAGATTTGTCTCCAAACAGGTTTTTTCTAGTAGTGTTTCCAAGATGAACATGGATTTCATATTTAAATTGTTGAGATTTTAATTTATATGATTTTGTCACGGAGTGACAGGTGTTATTCTGTTGGAAGAAAGGACGTTGATATTTTGAAAAGAACCAAAGTGTGAGTTGCTTTCCTTAAATTGAATGGGTGGATTTCTCGCGATTTGCATATAAGGCTGGGCATGGCCCTAGATCGGCACTACATTTACCAAGACCAGGATCGGACCGATGCCGGCAGAGATAAGTTTGGGCCAGGCTTGCACAAGATGGAAACAGGGACCGGTCTCAACTCGAACCGTGACAAAACGAGCCTGTTTCTCTGAGCATTCAGTTCCTGGCAGATTTTGCTGCAATGCTGCATTTTGGCAAAAATGCAGCAAGTAAGCAAACAACAACTAAACCACCAAAAATTCTATGTTTACATAGTTATCAACTGAACAATATTGCTAATAAATTTGATTTTTACAAAATAAATAATAAAAATGATCAAGATCAGAACGTCACCGGTTTGGTTTGATCCAAAGACTTTGAGATGCAAAGATTCTGAATTTGCAGTTATTTTTCAAAGCCTTTAAGAGATCTTGATAAAGAGAACAAATAGAAATGCTTGGCCACGGAAACCATAGCTAGAAGAAGAAAACAAAGAGATGAATAAGTAGAAGAATTAAACTGACGAATAGAGAAGAGGAAGAAAACATAGAGGGAAGTTGAGAGGAGATGAGAGGAGTTTCAAAAGAAGAAGAGATAAAAGAAAAGAGAAATTGTGTGGCAGAGTGAAAGGAGAAAAGGTAGGGTTAGAAATTATATATTAGATGGAGTGATATAGTATGTGGAGGTCTACAATAGACAAACTCACTCAGAAGATGACAACTAAGGTCATTTTGTTTTAACTAACCTTATCTTTTGGAGCCTAATGGGCTTAAAAGTAAACGTATATCACGGACCGAGATTGGCCTGAAACTTATAGACAGGGGGCCGGGACAATAAAAACTTAAAAAAAAAAAAGAAGACCCAATTTGCCTGTCCGGGCTGAGTTTTTGGCTTTACAGGCTTTTTTCCCCACCCCTATTTGCATGAGTTGCTTTCCTCAAGTTGAGAGGGTGGATTTCTTGCAATTTGTGTGAGTTGTTTCCTTAAGTTGAGCGGGTGGATTTCTCACGATTTGTGTGGGTTGTTTTCGTAAGTTGAACATGTGAATTTCTCACTATTTGTGTGAATTGTTTCCTTAAGTTGAATGGGTGGATTTCTCGCAATTTGTGTGAGTTGTTTCCTTGAGTTGAAAGAGTTGTTTCTTGTTCCTAACGTGAGTTGCTTTGGTGTGATTTCAATGCAGTCTCTTGAACTAAACTATATGCTAGGATTAATTACTATGACTTTGGATAATGTGATTTTTGTAATTCGCCTCTGCACGTTAAAATGATTTCAAACATTACTTGATGTGGTTTTTATTTTGACTATAATTGTGAAACTGAATGCCGAGTTGAAAGTCAAAGCATGTGGGTTTCAATCACGAGTTGACTTACTTGTGCTTGCTATTGAAGGATGATAAATTGATGGGTGCTGCTTTGATATATGCTTGTTGATTTTCTAGGTCGAGATAACTTAAGCATGAGTTATGTTTTGGTTGTTTGAGTTTGCTCACACGAGCTTTAAAAGCTTACCGGATTTGTTGTTGCAACCCGATGCACTATTTAATAGTATAGGGATTTATCATGCAGACTAGGGTGAGTGTGGTTGAAGGCATAGGGCTTCCTTGCTGATGCAGAGGTAAGTTTAATAACCTAAATGTTATGCACATGTTAGTCTTCCGATGTGTAATGAGTGTAGTATGTGCGTTTACTTATTGAATTATGGTTTCATTTTAATTAGTAAACTTTGTATAATATAGGCCTGGGATCAGTTCTGTTTTTGGCATTTTTTGCTGGAACCGAAACCAAAACTGATGTGTTTTTTCTGGTTCGGTGTGGTCGCTTTTTTTTGCCGGAACCGTTTTGAAACCGGAACCATATTTTTCGGTTCAGTTATAGCTTGTAACCGGTTCCTGTACAGAGCAAGAAAATAGCAAAGCTATCTAGTTTCCTAGTTTCGATTATAGCTTGTAACCGGTTCATGATCGAGAATGACTACTTGAATTTGATGAAATCTAAGGATTCAAAGCCATGTCCTGAGTTAGGAATCAAATTGGGAATTGGGGTAGTGATGAAGATGAACTGGAAATCCCAATTCGGGAACTATGAAAGGGAGTTTCGGTCAGTTAATGTGCTGAGTCTGAGAAATTGGGCAAGAATCTAGGGAAGAAACTCGAACTGGAATGGCAGCTTGACTTGGGGCTGTGTTTTCAAAATTGGGGAAGAACATGTACTGAGGGTCGGGCTAGGTCTTGTTTGATTGAAAGTGAGAAAAGAAATCATCATCTTGGGTATTTTTCTATTGTTTTTGGGTAAAAAGGCATGGTCTAGTGGGATGCACACAAATATGAGTTTATTTATTTATTTATTTTTTAATGTTTAACCTAGTTACTTTTATACATTCACCAGCTAAATATCAATTAAAAAATTCCCTACTTGCACAGCAGTCTCAAAAGGTATTACAATACCCAAAAGATGTTAATCACTAGATTTCCATTCACTCGGCCTTCACAAAATAACGCAAAAGCAACTTCCCAATCTCCAAAAAGTTGACCTTTTCCTTCCCTTCAAACAACTCATTCAGCTTGTTATCGCAAATGATCTCCCTCTTGTTAGCAGGATTCTACAGGTTGTGGAGCTTGATGTGGCTCCAGATCTACTTCATGGCCTCGGGCGAGAGGACTCAAGGGCGCCGCCGAGAGCTGGAAAGATCGGAGTCGGCTTCAATGCCGGCGTTCTTGTTCACGTTTCTCTTAGGCTTGATCACGTCGGCGTCTGCTTTGGGCTTGGGCTTGGCCTTGGCCTTCGATTTTGGTGCGGCAGCGGTGACCTTGACAGCGGTTTCGGTAGTAAAGGTGGAGGACTTGGCCTGTGCCTGGGTCCATATTGCGGTTCTTCCGGTTCTTGCATCATACGCAAACTCAGAACTGAAACTAAACCAGCAGACTTAAAACAGTTCGATTCTTCCAAAATTGACATCTTTCAACACAAGAAACGGAGCCGAATGGGCGGTTTCGGTGCGGTCCGGGCCAGTTCTACGGGTTCCTGGTTTAAAAATCCCAACCCTAGTATATTGTAATATGTGACTCTAAAGAACAAGTTTTTATTCACATTGTGAGTTCGGGACATAGTTGGTTGATTTTGTTAAAAGAAAAAGTTTTATAGATATATAGTGTTGATATCTTGACTATCATGCCCGGAGTTTTTGTGTTTGTCTAATTGTATTATTATTTGTGATTGAAAATCGGGGCATGACATTTTATGCGCTGTCCTTTTTCTTTATTTGTTTGGTCTTTAGCTGGTAATATTCCTACTCCTTTGAATTGGAATAGTTCCTTCTTACTATGCTTGAGGCCTTATTTAAGAACCCTGATACATATAGACTCTATTTCTCATATTTTCATAATTATTTGGTCTATTTGGTCTATTAGAATAACATCACTTGTATTTGAACTTCAATACTTGCAAGGGAGGTTAGTGGTAGACAATCCAACCCCTAACTTCATCCATTATATTACTAGCTTAGTTTAGAGTAGTTTAATTTACATTTGAGTATTTATTTTAGTTTGATTCACCACTAGGAACTCAGAGATGGGGAGACGAGAAAATCACATTGCATGGTTAATTCTATCAAGACCAAGGTCACCTAACTTGTTAGCAACAAAATTAGCTTCCTAGAAAATATGTCTGAACTGAATGAGCTGAAACGGATGAGTCAAGAGACCAATGTCCTGCACAAGCAACTTAATTCTCTAAGGAGTTGAAATTTTGTTGAGCACATAGTTAATGAGAATTTTTGAGTCACCCTCAACCCAAACATGAGTAAAATGATTTAGAAGAGTAGAATTTAAACCATCTTGGAGAGCAGTTGCTTTAGCAATAAGAACTCCTGTTTGACCAATTTTCTTTGAAGCAGCAATGATTGGATTACACAAAGCCAGTAGAAGCCACACTGCTATTTCTCGCAGAACCATCTAAATTCATTTTAACCTCATAAGAATCAGGAGGTTGCCATTTAATATAAAATGACTTAGAAACTTTCTTCTTAGGAATATAATGATTAGCCGGACAGTAACTAGTTTCAAAACAAGTTGCCCCAAAAAAGGTTTGAATTGGGAAAGGAACTATAGCTGCCAAAGACTAATCTGTTCCTTAAGTTTCAGTTAGACCAAGTAATGAATAAATTCTGATATATAATATCAGAGGGAATATCAGAATTATTAAACAGATACCGTAACCCACTATTCCTGAGTAAAAGAGTATGTTCCGACTTCCGACACACAAATGCAGCTTCACAATCACATGAAGTCCCTTAATTAATTTCCAGAAATAGAAACTAATAGTGAGCTGGCGTTCCACTGGAAGCCCACAGCCGCCAAAAACTTGCCAAAATATATCCCCGTTTCCGTTAACCAACAGTGGGATCGACGGCCGGGACCCACCAACGTCTTCAAGAACAATCTTTTATTATTACTATTTTCACCTTTTCCTCTTGACCGTCCATTTTCAAATTTCAAAATTTTGAAACGCGTCTCGCATCCCTTACCGGACCGAGCTCTCCCCGTGGACCCCACCCTTTACCCTAAAGCGGGTGGTGCCCTTCCAAACCCGACCCATTCGTCCAAAACAAAAGTACAAGAAAGCTCCTAAATTTTGACCCGTTTTGATTCTTCTTCCAATACTACAGCGTCGTCTGTTCGAAGTCAAATTGGCTCTCTCTCTCTCTCTCTCTCTCCTCTCTTTGATTTCTTAACGGCGAAGTGTTAACAGCTAGCTAGGGTTTTCGGAAGATGACGACGATGGAGAGCTTGATCGGTTTGGTTAATCGGATACAGAGGGCCTGTACTGTGCTAGGCGACTACGGCGGTGGCGACAACACTTTCTCTTCCTTGTGGGAAGCTCTGCCCTCTGTTGCCGTCGTCGGCGGCCAGGTCAGCCTCTCCTTTTTTTTCTTCAATTCTAGGCTTTTCGAGCCAGGGAGTACTTTTTGTGGAATTGGAAATTGGGGAGGGTTTTAGGAACAATTTTACTTGCTGGAGCTGGTTTTAACTTTTTTTTTTTTTGGTGTTGTTTTGGGATGAGAACAGAGTTCGGGCAAGTCTTCGGTGCTGGAGAGCATTGTAGGGCGTGACTTTCTTCCCAGAGGATCAGGTGAATTTCAAGCTTTTCGAGTTGGAACAAAATGTTTGAATTTCTTTTTTTTGTCTTTAGTTTTGAAGAATTTTTTTTTGATTATGGTGTTGTTTTTCGTGTGATTGCAGGGATTGTGACGAGGCGGCCTTTGGTGTTGCAGCTCCACAAGACGGACGAAGGGACTCAGGAGTATGCCGAGTTTCTTCATCTCTCCAAGAGAAGATTTACTGATTTCTGTATGTAAATTACTGGCCTCCTCGTGTTTCCTAGTTTCCTGCATGCTTGTGTATGTCAATGTTTGTTATGTTTTTCGCTTGTATTGATGTAAGATTGATTATTGTAGCGGAGAAATGGTAGATTTTCTTTTTGGTCCCAAGTTACTTTTATTCTACTAATACATATCTGAGTATACTGAGTTTAGAGTTGGCTACCTGCTGAGATTTCATGACCTCCTCTGATTAGTATGAGAGCAAGTTGAGTTCACACTACACGTGTTTTAATTTTTTTTTTTTGAAAGAACATCCGAAGTTTTCTGTTTGTTAGTATATCAAAAGTGTGAACTTGTTTGCCAATTGATTTTTACTTTTTTTTTCTTTGTTAATTAATGCTCTTGATAGAACTTTCTGTCATGAGTTAGAGCTACAAGAGAATGGAATTTGTGTAGAGATAATGGAATTGCTACATATAACTTTAGTTGTAGCAAGATAACGCTATGCCAAAACTAATTTATTGCTGTCTTTCTGCAGCCGCGGTTCGGAAGGAAAATTCAGGATGAAACTGATAGAGTAACAGGAAGGTCAAAAATGATATCTCCTGTTCCTATCCATCTCAGTATCTACTCCCCCAACGGTGTGTTACTACTACTACCACTACTATTTCTGCTGCTGTTTTTTCTCTTTTCTTTACTTTCCGTAAATTTTTACAAGGTCCCTGAGAACCCTAGTCATACGGAATCATTGGTGAAATTGTGAAACTCTTCTAGCCTTCATATTACTCTATTGTTTGTGTCTGCATCATCGTGCTTATTAATATGATATTGTGGCTTGTCATTCTTGTGCCTATACCACTTACATTTCCAGAAATAATTGTTCATTGCAGTTTTCTCAGATGTTTATTTCGCATATAAACCGCTAAACGCTTGTAGAACGTATAGAAAACAAGATGATGATTTCTCTAAGATTTGGGGCTATAGCAATTCCTAAGATATGTACATAATATATATTCTTAGAATTATCAAAGGAAGTCATATTTGTAAATTCTTGTACATCTACTTTGCATTATTGAGTGATCTGGCTTTCCCCCATTTATAACTTCTAGATATTCTTTTTAAATTTTGCATAATATTTCACTTTTTCAAATTCCTCTTTGTGCACTTTGATGACATAAGTGAGGGAGGAATTGGAGTCTTATTTTATGTTCTCTGTTGTTATCCATACACTTAACTGTTGATTTCCTTCATTTGGCAGTTGTGAACTTGACCCTAATTGATTTACCTGGTTTGACGAAAGTTGCTGTTGGTACGTTTTCATTCCAGTGTTAATTATGCATTAAAATGCTGTTCTGCATGATGTGATTTTATTTGTCAGTCATCAATAAGGCAGTTATTTTCAGAGGGCCAGCCTGAAAGTATCGTTGAAGATATTGAAAACATGGTTCGATCTTATGTTGAGAAGGTAATGAATTGTGAAGTCATAAACCCACACAAACACATTCATAAATGCATGCACATTTATAGAAGTTATGAAGTCACCTACTCATTGAAGAAGAAAAAAAGCACAATAATGTTGAGGCTGAAACATGCAATTATCGTTGATTAAAGGAATTATTTGTCATTGTGCATTTGATTTTTTTTTGAGCAAATAGTGTAATTTATCTTTCTCACTTGTTATGTGCTTTAGTTTTATCATGTTCGGTGATAATACCATTATTTTGCTTTCAGTATACTACTAGACATTAGACAGCTAAATTTTAAGCTGTTAGGGAATTGACCGCTAATTTATGTCAACCTAACAAGTAGATATTAAACATCTTGAAACGCACACTGTGGAGGGATATATATATATATATATATATATATATATTATCTGTTATGATCAAGTCATTTAGTATAGAATGCAAATAGGGTTTCCTATTCTTGGTAACATCTGTGTATTTCTATCTATTCCATCTTATTTTTCACATGATGAATATCAATTGTGTTCTGATTGATGATTTTGTGCTTATTGTAGCCTAATAGCATCATACTAGCGATATCTCCAGCCAACCAAGATATCGCTACATCTGATGCTATCAAACTTGCACGGGAAGTGGATCCAGCAGGTATACCCTGTTTACTTGTTAGAGTAAACCATTTCCCCTGCTTCTGGACTGTCCTACAGTTAATTTGTCTCATAAATTTATATTTATAACTTGTACACAGGTGAACGAACGTTTGGGGTGATGACAAAGCTTGATTTGATGGACAAAGGAACTAACGCTTTGGATGTATGATTCTCTCTGTTCTGTACCATCTTCACAAATGGTTTTTGCAATGACCAAGCTAATGTTCAGTTGCATTATAAATTCTGAAAATAGTTGGGTCATAATTAGCTAGATGCATTTGCATTCCGAATACAACAGTTTTCAACCATAAGGCATATATTGTTTTAAAAAGGATGTGATCCGTAAAACTCTTTTATCGTTTTCTTTACATGTTCCCATGCTTGTTGCATGCATGCCTTTTGCACTCATTGCTTGATATAAAGCTTTGTGTTAAAAACAAAGAAATATTAGTATTATTAATATCTTACATGTTTAACCCAAAAGGTTATTGAAGGAAGATCTTATCGCCTGCAACATCCTTGGGTTGGAGTTGTGAACCGTTCCCAAGCAGATATTAATAAAAATACGGACATGATTGTCGCAAGGCGCAAGGAACATGAGTACTTTGCAACCAGTCCTGACTATGGGCACTTGGCTAATAGAATGGGTTCAGAGTACCTTGCTAAACTTCTGTCACAGGTTTGAGTGTGAATATCTTTCTTGCAATTAAAAGTATCTTGCTCCTGAAATAAAGTATCCATTTTGATGATTTGATCTTGTTTATAGCACTTGGAGTCTGTTATTAGGGCTCGTATCCCAAGTATCACATCCTTGATTAACAAAACCATTGATGAACTTGAATCCGAGATGGACCATCTTGGTAGGCCTATAGCTGTTGACGCTGGGGTGAGTTTAACTCTATTTTGTAAATTTCATCATGTATCATCTTGGGTAATTTTGAGTTTGTAACCAAGACTTTGTATTGTAGGCTCAGTTATACACTATACTGGAACTTTGCCGTGCATTTGACCGAATATTTAAAGAGCACTTAGATGGAGGGTAAGATTTGTTCATTAAACTCTCAATTTTGGCTCATCAGTGTATTTGGAATTTAGTGTTCTCAGATGCAAAACTTTTGTAGAATTACAATACCATTTTGCAGTCTAAGTTGAAATGGAGCCTATATTGTTAATTTGATTAAATGATATGATATTTTTTTTTTTTTGGGTTTAACTTTAATATATTCTTTGCGTACTTAACTATCAGTCTCTTTAGTAAATGTGGCAAATTATCGGAGATATGATTCATGCATTGTACAGGAAACTTAATGTAATTGTTCTATATCTAATCAGAATGCTTAATAACAACTAACTGGTTTCTTGGGCAAAGAATTACATAAGAAAAGTCCTCAACAGCCAAGGTTTGACAATGTGTAGTAGTAAGTACTGGGTTCTAGGTGGTAGAGCTAATGTTTAGTTTCTAGCTGAATAGTTCATGTAGTGGACATAATATGCATTGGTATATCACACGGACTTATATTACTTTTTTTTTTTTGGTTAAACGGACATGATATGGATCAGTATGCGTTGGTTGTTTAGGTTATTTATCAATCAGAAAACAGGGTTTGATAGAGAATCAAACTTGCATTACCCCAGCGGATTTGGTTTATTTCTTTCACGAAAAAAATCATCTATAATACTACTCTGTGACTGTAACTTGTGCTTGATTTTGTCATGATAGGCGACCCGGAGGTGATAGGATTTATGGTGTCTTTGACAACCAGCTGCCTGCTGCTTTGAGGAAGCTTCCATTTGATCGACATCTGTCTATGCAGAATGTAAAGAAAGTGGTTTCAGAGGCTGATGGTTATCAGCCTCACTTGATTGCCCCAGAGCAAGGTTACCGGCGTCTTATTGAGGGATCACTGAATTACTTTAGAGGTCCAGCTGAGGCTTCTGTGGATGCTGTAAGTATTCATTTTTGGTAATCTCCGGTAGTAAATGATTTTCTGAAGTGTATTCAGTAGTTGAGAACTTTTGCCAAGTCTTTATCTTTGACTGGCTGAAAATCCATACTGTAGGTCCACTTTGTCTTGAAAGAACTCGTGAGGAAGTCATTAGCAGAAACTCAGGTAAACAGAACTTGTATGTTTGGTTTGCAGCTTAACAAGTGTTCTTTCAGTGATAAAGAGATTAATGATTTTGATGCTTGTGACTCATAGGAATTGAGACGGTTTCCGACTCTGCAAGCTGAAATAGCGGGTGCAGCTAATGAAGCATTGGAAAGGTTCCGTGATGAGAGTAAGAAGTCAACTCTGCGCTTAGTGGACATGGAATCCTCATACTTGACTGTGGAATTCTTTCGAAGACTTCCACAGGAAGTGGAGAAACCAGTTGGCCCAGGAGGAAAACCAGGACACCCGGGAGGAAATCCAGCTGCCAATGCTGCTGTGGACCGCTATTCAGAGGGTCACTTTCGGAGGATAGGATCGAACGTGTCCTCTTATGTGGGAATGGTGTCTGAGACACTGAGGAATACAATTCCCAAGGCTGTCGTTCACTGTCAAGTCAGGGAGGCAAAAACGTCGTTGCTAAATCACTTCTATATACAAATAGGAAAGAGAGAGGTACTCTCTCTCTCTCTCTCTCTCTCTCTCTCTCTCTCTCTCAATACACACAACCACACACTCCTGGAGCTCATTGACTTCATAAATAATCAAGTTGAAGACTTATTAAAAAGTGAACAAGATTACAGCCTCCTAAAACTCTCCTCAGATGGTTACTAGTATATTTCATGTCAGCCAGAATTTACTAGTGAACAAGATTACAGCCTCTTAAAGATATCCTCAGATCTTTTTGTATAATGCTGTTCTCTAGTATCTAACTATTCAGTGGTTCAAGATTATTGTGAATTACAACTATTAGTTTCAAAATCAGGGCTTCCATTGGTGAATGCACCTTCAAGCATGAGTGGTCATTTATATTCTCAAGGCTTGATTATAAGGGTTGGGATTAATTTGTTCCATTCTGGTTTCTTTGGCTTGTTTTTCAGGGTAAGCAGTTAGGTCAGCTGCTTGACGAAGACCCAGCATTGATGGAGAGGAGGCTACAGTGTGCTAAAAGGCTTGAATTATACAAGTCAGCTAGGGATGAGGTTGATTCTGTATCATGGGTCCGCTGATCTTTGTTTCTGAATGTCATCATAGTTTCTGCTACGGAGTTTTTTTCTTTTCATCTGATTATGTTGTTGACCCAAGTTCTCAGGCTTTGGGATGGGGTGGTGAATTCTTGTTTTATTGTTTGATTGTATTTGCTGTATTTATCTTTTGTATATCTGTAGTACGTATGTAATGTACTCTTTTATAATATATGATTACATATCAGATTGATGTTGCATGGCGTATGTACCCGCTTCTTTCCTTTTCTTCGTGTCTCTTATTTTTCCGTATTTTGCTTCTGCTTGCGAGTGCAAAGTCGTCGTTGGAAAACTTGATATTGTCTCTTGATTTCAGTGTTGCAATTTGTATGATTGTTTTATCAGTCTTGCCAATGAATAGTACCGTGAGACTTAAATGGATATCAGTTGAAGTATTTAACACCCTTCATTTCGGCCCCTAATCATCTTTAAGACTCATGTTTCCATACACCCGGTTCGGTTAGAAAGCGCTGTTCATCTGATCAGTTATTGATCAAAGAATTTATGCTCAATAATTTACATCAAAGGGTGGAAAACAAAACATTTCAACTTAAATAATTCTCTATGCCATTGGATTCATCCAAGGATTGTTGAACATTATTTTTTTAGTCAACAACTGATCAGGTGAACACTCATCCAACGCCTTGGAGCAATAACACCCACCGTCAGCATTCCGCCAAATCAGAAACTGCACCACTGGCCGAACCACCGAGCCAATCCTACTTGAATCCAATGGAAAACCTAAACTACAACACTACCCTATTGAGGAGCTAGAACCACTAGCCAAGGCATTCCAAAGAGAACAAGAAATCAGAGGTCAGAGCCTACAAGGAGAAGAGAGCGCCATCCCCGTTAACCGGTTGCACACCATGAATGTAGTTGCTGAATAGTAATATTCTCTCCCTTAAACACAGCAACATGATTTGAGAGCTGGGAAGCATAGTCGAACTCGAACATAACCTTCAAATGGCATTATATGAATACAAGAGGTAGATAGAGGAAATGCTTTGGTTGAAGATGTGACTTATTAATTTTTGGTTCAGGAACTACCACACAGTACAGCTGAACATAAACTCAAACAATATCAAAATAAAAACAAAGGCGTAGTCGGAACATAAATCATAATATTGGGTAATGCTTTCTTGAAGAGGTGACTAATCAATCTTTGCCTCTTTGGAGATAAGAGGCTGAAAGCCACGTCGAAGAGTTGCTTGCCAAACTTTGTCAATGCTGGACATGGTGTGACCACACTCGTGCTCATTCCAACCTTCCAATGCATGCACTATTCCTGCTATACGCCACGCACTCATCACCCTCCTTGGCAACCAGTTCTGATTGTCACAGTATATAAGCTTTAGTTAACCAATTACCTACTAAGTAAATAACAAACTAATAATGGATGAAGAAACATTACAGAAAGTTCTTTATTGGCTACTAATTACCCACCTCACAAGAGTAAACATTCTCAAGAGACTTGGGGATCTTCATTGCTGGTGTGTAGTGGTAGAAGCAGTCTCTGCGCAACTGTTTTGGTGGAAATTGAGAGAAGGGAACAAAAATTGTTCCTTTTGGTGCACTCAACTGTTCTTTTTTACTCAACCCATCTCCCACCAACCAAATCTGCATTGAAATTCCACTGCAAATTAAGTATCAAAAAAAGTAATTTGAAGAGAACAAGTTTTCTATGTAGCTCTAACCCGTAAACCCTAGAAAAATAGAAATCCCTATTTTCTACCTAAAAATTTGTTAAACAGAAATATATTTCTTCAATTAATTTGTTATGGTTGTTAAATATCCACAGCATATGAATAGATAGAAACAATAAGAAAGCTGGTATAGAAAGCAAAATTTTCCTTACCTTTTGAGCATAGCTTCTGTCATGAACCACCTTACCCTCTGTAGCATTTAATGATTTGGTGAGCTTCAAATACTCAGCCTGCTGTAATGTAACTACCTGAAACAAATTTATCCAATATCGATATCATCGGGTCAGAAAACATATAGGAATAGAAATATGAAGTCATATATATGAATATGTAATTGACATATACCTGGATATCTCTCCGGCACAAAGAAAAGGCAAGGGCATAAGCTACCTTTGTGAGGTTGCCTGCAAGGAGAACCTGGGTTGTTCCTTTCGGAATGCTGTTAAGGATGACAGCCACAGCTAAGCTACTCCCATCCACGACCTTGATTTTCAGCCGTGGATTCCTCTGGACATATATACCACCATTATTATTGAGCCTCTCACCCTGCAATGAGATATACGAAAAAAGAGATCAATCAATATCGATGAATCACATAGAGATTCATATATATATATATATATATATATATATATATATAGACACACACACATACATACAAGCCAAATTAAAAGAATTTAAGGGCTTAGGATGGCTCTAATTTGACCACTCAACCGTCAAGAGTTTAATAACACTATTAAACTCTTAGGTCAGGAAGTTTAAGGACATAAGTGAGCTTAATTAAATAGGGAATAAAATGTGACATAGATAGGTGAATTGATGAAAGAAATAATAGAGATCTAAACTTTAACCCACACACTTACACACTGTAGTTACCTGATTAAAGAGACCTAAACTTATAACTTTGACACCCATTTGCTCAGCTTCAAGTATGGCATCCTCAATCGCTCTGTTTATAGCTTCATTTTGCCATGAGAGCAAGTACTGCAACTCATAATTGAAGGTAGCAAACAAAATCAAATTAACTGAATTGGGAATATATCAAGATATAGAGAAAATGAAGTTAAGTGCTGCCTACCTGCAGACTGTATTTTGGAATAACCCAAGTTTGTAGTCTGTGTTTATCAAAACGCTGCCTCTCAATAACAAATGAACGGCCAAATATCCAAGTTAGCATCAAGGACCATAACGTCACAGGCCACAACAGCCATAAGTACCATGTTGAAGTGTGTGGATTAGAGGCCAAGGAAGCAAATGCCAGTGGGAGTCGGTAGATGGATTCAGTTGTTGTTAAATGGGTTAGATGAACCACATCAGGTGATTCCTCTTTCCTGAGTGAAGATTCGTGTAGAGTATCACTAGACTTGTCCATGGTACCATATATATAGTCATAGATTGGCATGAAGAGGGAGTAATTGGTTCGAAATTGTGTGTGATGCAAGGAGTGGTACCTGCAGATGAAACACGTTTGAATCATACAGAAACAGCTAAATAGACGCTTAAATTTCTGCACTAAAAAGATTTCTTACCAACAAAGTTTCAGATCGCTTATTTTGAGAAAGAAAAAAAATTAATTGATACAAGCTTATCAACAAGGAAAAAAAAAACTTAGTGGTTACTTATCACCATTTGAATGTATTTTTCATAATGTGCGTTCCTACATGTAGAACTTGTGTGTCTATGCGTATGCAATACATTGAATAACATCAATTAATAATACAAAGAACAAAATTGTCTTATTGAAGAAAACTTACGAGGGAGTATATATTAGATACTTAATAGGAGGAAAAAGAGAGAAGATCCAGTTCGGAATGAACTCGAAATTGCAGTGCCCCAAGTTGTTCATGAAGTCGATATAAGTAATATAAACAAAATAGGATGAGATGGATGCTGTTCCGATCAACAGAGTTGCCACCATTGGTATTGCGAAGAGCATGAAATATGTTATGTGCTCCGCAAATGGGTGAATGACAGCTGAAATATACATTCATCGATCCATGTCAGTAATTATAATTACTAATTGTAATTATTATTTCTTCGTATTGTTCTTGATGTTTTACTTGTCAAGAATAAATTAGAATAAAATTTTTGTTTCTTAATTTTTTTCTGCTAGATTAATATGAATTCTGCATTATTAATTGCATCTATACGGTCTTTACAGTAGCATTGAATTGAAGATTTCACATACCAAACAGTGAAAACAGAAGGTCTATTGCATTTTTTTTTTCTTGAGAAGAAAAGACTAAGAAGGGACATATATTCTCATTAATATTTCATTAAATCTATTCAAGATATTTATATATAATGCACGTTCTGTAGATCAGTAGATATTACGTACTCCTTATATGTGGGGCAATATTCCTGAAATAGTAGGCACACATTTTTTTTTTTTGGATATAAAGTAAACATCAATATCGCTTACTAATACCGTAGATAAATTTGAAATGTAACTGAACATGAGAGGACGAAAAATAATCTTTCCTGACATAAATCAAGGCAATATGTGTAGTTTTAGGCTTATTGGCATAATGCAAATCTTGGAATATAAAGATATGTCTTACAAGTAATTGGCTCAGTGACAATAGAGGAATGGTGATGAGAATGGTAGCGAGAGTAGAGGAAATGGTGGTGAAGTGCTCTGTGTAACCAGTAGTAGAGGTACTCTACCGGACCAGCATGAAGCAGCATCGTCATGACCAACCCATTTCCCCTCCAAATTGGTAGGTCAGTTTGAGCCATAGGCAGGACGCACCTGACTATGTAAAATAGGATTCCATTGAATATGATTTGATCATCCCTGTCCAAAACAAATCAATTCGAATTTTAAACAAAAATTCACTTCAACTTAACTGAGAACGAGTCTTAATTAATTTAAGTTCACGATGCAAACACCACTAACCAATCTCTTTCTCTGTCGACTTGTTCAAATTCGAGGCCCTTGTCCACGATTGTTCCTTTGCCTTTGGCAGTTTGATAGCGAGAAAGTGAGATCCATATCTGGTTGTGGAGCATCCTCCACAACAGAAATGGAAATACGAGGATGTAAAATAGATCTGTGCCTTCTTCTCCAAACATATATGAGTATGTGCTGTGAATCACCCAAGGAGCTAACACCACGTACTGCAACAACAAAACCTCATATACATCAGTCTCACCAAAGTAGTCCACAGAGTAAATACCATGCTGGTGATATATAACCGTGATATATATAGAGACATGCATTAGCTAGCAAGCATTCACATAATAGAGAAAGGCAGACCTTAAAGCTCCCAAGAGGTGTCCATGGCATTCCAGGTGTGGAAGCCATTTGTTTGTTTTTGAGTGGTGATCTCTACCTTGGGACTTTAGAGGGTTTGTTTATATAGAACATACTAGCATGAGGCCACACACTATGTGTGATCAGAGAAAAAAAAAAAATCAACAACAACAACACTATGTGAGGAAAGTTTTAAAATATAAAAGAATTTAGAAAGTGTGGAGAGGTAGTTAAAACTTTAAAGCAGTGGTAGCAGAAGAAATGTGGGTTTCATGCTCTTTTTTATTTTATTTTTTATTTTTATTATCATTTTGGTTTCCAAATTGATTTCAGTATTCCTATTAATTATTTTTTGTTTTAAAGTATTTTAATATTTGAGGGGTAAATTGGTAAAAAAGAATTAGTTATGGAGAGCAAGCTCTCATCTCTTAGTAATAGTATAGATGACGATATGTGTGCATTATATATTTTGGTAATAATGATGATAGAAACTGATTTGTGGCCTCAATGAGGCTTAGGATTTTTGGCCTCAACCTCGGTGTCATGCTATGTCACTTACAAACATCACCTATTTGCCAAAGGGTGTGGCTATTGCCACCCTATTAATTATTTTGTTCACCCTACATATATATATATATTTTAATTATAAGTTTACTTTGTTCATCCATTTGTAGTATCTAAAATACCATTTTTCAATATAACTTACTACGGCACCCAAAAACTATGCAGATTCTTGTTCTCTTTACCTAGCAGAGCAAATTTTCACCTGATACATTCACTCAGGTATCAGAAAAAGTATAGAAAGTTAAACTTTAAACTTTCCAACACTGTTTCATTGAAATTTTCAACTGGGCATCTAAAAAACTCAAACTGAGAGTAAACAACAACTTCCAGTTGTATTTCTTAAAAAAAAAAAAAAAAAAAAACGGTAGTACGTGTTTGGCTCCAGTTTTGCTGCAGCTGGTCAACAGTCTCTTTTCTTGCGGGGCGTGCCAGCACCGTCGGGTGCGGTCGTCGGGGGTGTCGCTTGACCTGACTTCTTTCAAGCGATTGCAGACGAGGAGAGCACCAACCTAGTCGCGGGGTCTTTTGTGCCTCGTGGTGAGGACTTTGCTGAAATTTCTTCTTGTTCACACAATCGATACTCAATATTTGTAGATTGAGCGGAGCGAATATCACCGGGAAGTAGGGAGAACGTGCTAAAGCAGGACTCTAGCTTGGCTGGTTTGCGAGGGCTTTACCCTTGCTTGGCTGGTTCCGTAACCGTTGTGGTCGTGGTGCTACAGTGGCTCTCGAGGAGTCTGGGACTGACACACGTTGACAGAGGGTTCGGTGGCACTGACAGTTGGCTCCCGAGGATTCTAGGACTGGAGTGTGATCACCTGTAAGAGGAAGAGATTGGGTTGCTCCGGAGATACTTGGATAATCGTAGAGATTAATTGATGAATTGGATGTCCTTGTAATTTCGTTGTAGCCTCTATATATAGCTGCTCTGCAGATTCATCAGGCCACAGTTGTTGGCATTGACACAAATCAAAACCCTTAATGGTTTTGATAGTTGTAGTGGGCAATAATTAATAATTATCACCTGGCTTGGATATTGCTAGAATATAGGCAAAGCTGAATGCCCATTGGATGCGGGCAGCTGGGATAATATATTTTGGTGCTATCCCCGCGAGCACATCGCATTAATAGCACACTAATATAGTCATGATGCTATATTCTTGTTCCTCTGCAACTGTGTACAAACCCTGTCGCACGCTTGCTTTCTTTATTTTACCGCGAGCCAAGCTGTACTATATTCTCTGACCTCCATGTGGGCAAAGAATATAATGATCACTCCATGCAAATTCCCGATAGTGGGCTCCACTGGCCTCTGCAGGGCTTCGCTGGAATTTCCAACGGGCTTCCCGCGGGACTGAAGGTCGGTCCTTCGGTTTGGGCCGCGTAATTCGGCCCATGGTGCTTGTCCTTTATGGACCCAGCCCAAAATATTCTTTTGGGCTCAAACAGTACATTTTATACTAATTCATAGAGGTATTATATCAAACACCCTTCATGCACATGTTCTAGCATAGCTAATTTCTATCACTACTCAGAATTAAAGAAACCCACTTTCCTTTAATATTAGCAACAACCTCCAATTGTATACTCATTCATAGAGGCATTATATCAAACACCCTTCATGCACATTTCCTAAAAGAGCTAATTTTCTTTGAAAGGCTAAAAGAGCTAATATTCATCACGACTCAGAATTAAAGAAACCCACTTTCCTTCAATATTAGCAAGTGGGCAACACTCTAAATCAGGAATTTGGTTCTAACTTTCAAGTAAACATCTTTATCAACAAAACCCAAAGTACCATAGATAACTAAGCAAAGCACATTTTTTCTTCAATATTAGCAACAACCTCTAGTGTATACTCATTCATATAGGCATTATATCAAACACCCTTCACGCACATATCCTAGTAGAGCTAATTTCCATTACGACTCATAATTAAAGAAACTCATTTTCCTTCAATATTAGCAACAACCTCCAGTTGTATACTCATTCATAGAGGCATTATATCAAACACTTTTCATGGCTTTCAACCACATTTCCTAGCAGTGCCAATTTCCATCAGGACTTAGAATTAAAGACACTCACTTTCCTTCAATATTCGCAAGTGGGCACCCTTTGAATCGAGAATTTGGTACCAGCTTTCAGGCAAACATCTTTATCAACAAAACCCAAAGTAGTCATAAATAACTAAGCAAAGCACAACAAAATTTGACTGCAAAAGGAGGCAAAACTTCAAGCTTTAATGGAAGTAGTTAGAAAGAGAACAAGAACCTAGATAATGGGTGTCATCGTAAGGTATAACCAAACCCCACTTAAACCCATAACAGGGTCCAATATACATACCGAAAATGCACAGATTCCAAAGCAGTAATAAATGAAAAAATGGTCAATTCGAAAGCAAGTGATTAATTTCAGAGTGAGAGTGATAGTGAAGGGACAACGCCCATGTGTAATTTTCAGTTCTAGGATCATAAACGAAGAAACATGAAAAGAAAAACGTGATTACCTCATTTTTAGGCTCCAAGTAGATATGATATATTTTGAGGCATAAAAGTTGTTAGCATAACATGAAAACGATTGAAGAAGATGAATGCTAAGAAAGCAAGCGTTAGGGTTTATCAATGAATAAAAAGATTAAGAATGAAGTTTAAGTACATGTTTCGTAGGGAGTAATCTAATTTTTTTAATAAGATATTTTCCTTTATTATAATTTTATATTGAAATATTTTAGTCTTTCAATAAATCAAAAACCTGTAGGATGAACAAAATAGTTAGTAGGGTGGCAATAGCCGCACCCTTTGCCAAAACATGCCATGTAATTCTTGAGTAAAAAGACTATCTTATCCTTTCAAAATCTAATGGCTCTAAATTATTTTGGCTTTCTTCTAAAAAAATTATATTGTTTGGCTTTTTTTATATTATATATACATATATATATATATATATATATATATTCAATGTAGAATTAATCAATCAATGTGGTGTAAGTATATATATATATATATATATTATTGTAATTCTAGCCTACAAAAGTCAAAAATTTTAATAAAAAAAAGTCAAAAATTAAAATTAGTTGCACAAAAATGGAAAGAAAATATACTAATATCGTAATCCTAACCCATGAAATCTGGTAAATTGAAGTAATATTAAACTCTTTATTAAATGAATTTATTAAAATTAATGGAAGGTTAGTTACCTTACACTGACAAGTTAATTAGAAAAGTCAAAAATTAAACTGGATCCACAAAAATGGAAAGAAAATATATTGATATCCTAATTCTAACCCACGAAATCTGGTAATTGAAGAAGTAAGAAAATATCATTAATAAACTGAGTTGATAGAGTTCTAGACTCTATTATTACAAAATTTCTCTAGAATTTACACACACACACACACACACATATTTTTGGACGAATTATATATATAATTTTTTTTTGATTGAAATATATATATATATATATATATATATATACATGTCTGTTCTAGGGCGGACGTTCGCAATGCCCCAAAAATACGGACGTCGATGCTTTTACAGCAATCAAGAGCAGACGTCAGCGCGAATCTTGCCAGACGGAGGCCAGAGGCATCCTCGCTTCTGGGCAGTGATCGAGGTGAAAGGTTCTGGGCAGCGATTGCAAACTGGTAGTCGGCGGGTCCACTAGCAAGAAGAAGGTCAAGATCGACCCCTGGTCTCAGTTCGGCAAGTCCCTCCACGTCGTCGCCTCCTAAATGGAGCAGAAGTATCGACGTCTGCACTTTTGGGGCAGTGCGAACGTCCGCCTCTGATCCTCTCTCTCTCTATAAATATATATATAGACACACACATACCTTTTTTTTATGAATTATATATGTAAAATGAAAAAAAAGCCAAAATAATGAAAAAAAGAAAGAAAAATAAAACCAATTTTTTTTTTATTTTTAGAAGAAAGTCAAAATAATTTAGAGCCATTAGATTTTGGAACGATAAGATGGTTGTTTTACTCAAGAATTACATGACATGATTTGGCAAACAAGTAATGTGTGTAGGTGACATGACATCTAGGATTGATGCCACAAATCTTAGGCCTCATTGAGGCCCTATATCATTGCCCAAATAATGATATATTGTCAATAAAGTCAATTCTAGAAAAGTACAAAAAAACTGCTTACGGTCGAGAAGTGTGTGTGTGTAGGGATCCTTTTTTAAGAGATCCCTTGTGGGACACGCTTTTCGATTGTATTTTGTCATCTCAACCGTTCATTTTTTAGGTCCTATTGTATAGATCACTTATACAAATTTTCAGCTAAATTGATGATTTTTAAGGTATCGAACTAGATTAAATCAATGGATAAACCGAATATGTCCAACTTGAACCATTCATATTTATAATTATAAATCACAGTTATGAATGCCTTAATGATTATTAATTTGGCTGAAAATTTGCATAGGTGATATACTCATATAGACTTAAAAACTGAACGGTTGAGATGTAGATATGTGATCGAAAAGTGAGTCTATCTATATATATATATATATATACGGAAATGCCTTAATGATTATCAATTTGGCTGAAAATTTGCAGAGATGATATATTCATATAGACCTAAAAACTGAACAGTTAAGATGTGGATATGTGATCGAAAAGTGAGTGTATATATATATATATAGGAAGGACGTCCGTGACTTTCTAATTCTGCGGACGAAACGATTTGAGCCGTTGATTGCTTTAATTGAAAAGCAACAATTCAGATAGAAATCTTCCAATAACAAGTGGGTCAAATAGCTTTGGTACGCAACCCGACTCCCCAATCTCACCCTCGTCGAGCCAGAGTCATCGTCTCCAGTTCTCCACCCAAAATCCTTGTCTTCCCACCATTGACGTGTGAAACTCGCCTCATGTTGCACAATTGTCTCAACCCAAGCTTCCTTCTTTTTCTTCCTCTCACAAAATTGTAGTCCTCCGATGGTATCCACCTCCCTTGGAGTTTTTGCCCCAAAAGTTGAAGACTTGGAAGCACATATAGTCATCTAGAGTTTTTCTAAAGTATGGGTTCCCTCTTTTCTGATACTTTTGATTTCCAATTGCTTTTTTGTGTACTATGTTTTTCTTGTGATTGCTTGTAGATCAAGTGAAGAAGCATGGAGAAAGTTGAAATTGGAGTCATGGCAAGCATTGCTTGACGAAGTGCAGGATCATTATGAGATTAATGCTGGAAAGGTAAATCCTCGGCTGAGCCAGTCCGGCTACTTATATTTGTGAAGGTTGAATATGTTGAAACACAGTTTGGCTAAGATATCGGATTGTGTACAGGGGTCTGGTGAAATAATAAACTAGATGCAAGTAACCTTAACTTTGCACGAAACCGATCTGTTGTCGTCTCTGTGTTGTAATAATTTTTCAATTTTTTTTATTTACTTCATATATCAATGTTATGATTTTAGTTGTAATTGAGGGAATCCTTTAGCATAAATTATAAATCAATTGATATGCATGTACATTATAAATCAATTTTAGTTGGCATTGTGAACTGTGTTGCCTTGGTCTCTAGGCTGTCCTGGATTTAAGTAATGAATTTTGATTACTTAATTTAATAATTTGTTTCAAAATTTTGCAGTTGTGGTTTTCTCTTTACTCAGTTCTACGAAAGCGAACTTCTCCTCATGCTACTGAATTTTGTCTACTATCCAAATGTATGTTGAGAGTAACTATTTACTTAACTTTCTTTTAATGATCTTTGAGGTTGTATGACACAATTGTAACTTTACAGTGTGGAGGACTTCATTTGCACATCCAGCTTTGGTGAAGAAAAAGCCTTCAACTTCTTTTTGCGTTCCTTGACCATATAAAAACTGGCGTATGCCTTCAAGCTAGTATTTTTTGAGAGCTTCAGCTCAAGCTAGTACTAGGAAACCAGGGGCTCATTAGTTGTTAATCAACAAAGTAGCTGTAAATATAGGTCAAATCATTTTAGACCAGTAAAAGTCTGTATATCATTGTGGGATTATCAATTCCCAAGGAAATATTAGTCCCACTTTAAAATGACTTGGCATATATTATATTTTATTTGCACATCAGAGAAGGAAAAGAAAAGAACAAATAAGAATATATAATTTATGTGGTTCCTTTGTAGTGTGCTTATGCCTGATGAAAGACTGATTTAAGTGTTGCTGCATTTTATCAATGTGCTTTAATATGCAAATAATGGAATAACTACAAAGGAAAACACAGTGATATGTCATTTCTATCTTCTGCTTAACTCATTTATCCTTGTGTATCTGATTGATTGGTGAACTTTGCAGGTTGCAAAGGAGTTTGAGATAGAACTTAAAAAAGAACCTAAGCCTAATACAAAGGTTCTCACTGATGAACCTACCATGGTGAGTGAAGAAAAAAAACCAGAAGTGAAGGTCCCAAGCTCCTAGGAAAAAGTATGAGGTTGTAGGAATCAGTCATATGACACATTATTATTTTTGTTGTTGTAAGACAACAAAGATCTGGAATAAGACGAGCTATGGTGTGTTTGATTCTTCAGGTTTTGGATGCAAGACGATTTCTATGTAGATCTAGTGGATTGGTTTTCACATAAAATATTGGCTGTGGGTTTGGGAATCTGTTTATTTGTGTAATACTTTTAGTAGTAAGGTGAGCTCTTAGCTTTACAAAATCAATGTATAGACTTTGTCAAATGTAATGTGCATTTTTTGAGAACACAGAGCTGTGATTATGCCAATCTGGAAGGTTCTTTTTATTTTGTACTTCATAGTATTATTGAAGGAATGAAATCAGTCTACATGAATGTTGTATTATACCACATTGAGAAATTGTTAGCAGGTTTAGCTTTAATTTGGGTGCATTTTGTTTTCTTGGTTGTGGTTGTTGTTTTGTGCATTTTTTAAGAACACAGAGCTTTGCTTGTGCAATTATGGAGAAAAGTTAGCTTTCTTGGTTGTGGACTTATGGTTGTTGTTTTCCTGCAATTTATTATTTCTGGTATTAGCAGGCACCACTGGCAGCAGACATTTATTAACAAACAAGGTTGTTTTACTTCCAAATTGTATACAGCTGCAGAATTGCACTTTTGATCTCATAGTTCCTTATTCAATGTTTCTGGAACCATTATACAAAATGAAACATCATATTTCTGGAACCATTACACAAACAAAATGAAACATGATCAGTCCACATCAATTCATAACAAAGCCTGGCATCATATTTTCTGGAAGGGTAAATTTCGCAAACAGTACACCAAGTAAAGACCACTAATAATTCTTATACACAAAGTTTCAAACCAAACATTTCGGTACACAAAATCTGAAACTCGACCCACTATCAGTACACGACGTCAATTTTTGACGCCAAAATGTCCATTATGCCCTTAGTTTTTTTTTAATACTTTTTTTTTCTGTTATTTTTTTTCCTTCGTTTTATCTCTTTCTTCTTCCTTCTTCCGGGCTTACTCCCTCGCTTCCAACGCAGCCTTCCTCACCTCGCATAACAAAAAAAAAATGACTCGAGTCATTTATAAATTTAGGAAAGAAAAAAATAACAGAAAAAAAATATTAAAAAAAAAGAACTGAGGGCATAATGGACATTTTGGTGTCAAAAATTGACGTCGTGTACTGATAGTGGGTCGAGTTTCAGATTTCGTGTACCGAAATGTTTGGTTTGAAACTTTGTGTATAAGAATTATTAGTGGCTTTTACTTGGTGTACTGTTTGCGAAATTTTCTCTTTCTGGAACCATTACACAAACACAATGAAACATGATCAGTCCACATCAATTCATGGCATTATATTTTCTGGAACCATTACACAAACAAAATGAGACATGATCACAGAGAGCATCAATTCATAACTAAGCCTGCCATCATATTTTCTGGAACCATTACACAAACAAAAATAAATCACATCAGTTCATAACTAAGAGTGGCATCAGATTTTCTGGAACCATTACACAAACAAAAATGAACCACATCAGTTCATAACCAAGCCTGGCATTTTAAAACAAAACAAGACTGATCATGTACAAAATTCCATTTTTCCAAGAATCTTCCGAGTATCCAACTAACCATTCACAATTGAAGCCATTACCTACAAAAATCTAATACTATTTGGCCTATTCACAGAGAGCATGTTGAACTTGACTCCTCATCCATACTAGTGGAACTTGACTCCCCATCTTTGTTAATAGCAGGTCTACATAAAATAAGCAAAAATAAAGTGATAAATAACAATCAATAAACTTGTTGACATAAACAATAATGTCAAACACAATTAACCATAGGTTCTTACTTTCCATGAAGTGTTGGACAATTTCTTTTGTCATGCAACTGACCAAATAGTCCACATCCATGGCATTGCCTACCTTGACTGTCCTTTACCTTAACTTTCCTCTTCTCTTTTCCTTTCTTCAACCTTCTTCCACACCTTTTTGCCCTCACTTGTTCTGGTTCATTAAAAATATGCTGAACATTATCAACCTTGGTCTCCAGAACTACTACATTTTGTTGGCTTTTGTTACCAATCAATGTTTTAATATTATCCAAGAAAGCATCCAAGGATTTCATAAAGAGCTGGCTAGCCTCCTCACTCACCATTGCCTTATCAATTGCATCTGTAGCATGCTGCAATAGTTTAGTCCTCCTTGTAAGTAAAGCTTTGTTGTCTTTAATTTCCATTCCATCAGAATCTAACACAACACTCTGTCTTGCAGCTTTAGTCCATCTCTCCAAGATGTACTGAGTAGGCAATTTATCAACATCTTGGATTTTAATCAAATATGACAAAACATGTCTACACCGGAGCCCTTCACTCTCAAACTTTCTACAGCTGCATGATGCAAAATCAGAGTCTTTTTCATAAGTCAGTTCACTAGACTTCATAGTATCAAGGTTCTTTGGCATAACCTTAAACACGCAATGCGTGACATTTTCTCTTAGAAGTTCTAGTTTAAATTTGAAGCTCTCTCTCAACTGTTCTTGAACTTCATAAAATATCTTACGTGTATAAACCTTGGCCATATGATCTTCAATGTCAAGTGACATGACAGTTCTTGCCTTCTCATCAATATTGATATGATCCTCCTCTAACTCATGATGGCGTTGATGAAGAAGTCCCCTCTTAAACTGAACTATAAATTCCACCAATGAATTCCACTCAGAAACATAATACTTGAAGAAAGAATGCTGACTCTCTGCTCTTTGACTACTTGACATTCCTGCTGAGAAAGCATGATTTACATGTGCTGGTATCCATGATGAACGAATTTCATATATTGACTGCAACCACTTGTTATCACTCAACCCACTTTTCTAAATATTTTCAGTCCATCTTGAGTCAAACTCCTCTCTAGTACTTGAATTCCATATGCAGCTATGAAAGTCTTGGTAGTTGTCCCGATATTTAATAGCATCTAGCTTCTCAGAAAACTTATTTAGAATGTGACAACTACAATATCTATGAAATGTTTATGGGAGTGCTTCTGAAATCGCTTTAGTTATAGCAAGATCTTAGTCAGTAATAATCATTTTGGGGGCATTTTCTGGCATAGCCTTCAGAAACTCCTTGAATAACCAAACAAAAGAATTAGTTGTCTCATCATTTAAGAATGCAGAAGCAAAGATGATTGTCTGCCCATGATTATTAACACCAGTGAATGGTGCAAAAATCATTCCATACCGATTTGTGTTGTATGTAGTGTCAAAGATAACTACATCTCTATAAAAGCTGTAAGCTCATCTTGAAATTGAATCAGCCCAAAAGCACCGTGTTACTCTGTTTTCCTCATCTGACTCCATTATATAGATAGAAGAAGAATCTTTTTCTTTCTCATTCTGAAAATGCATGTACAATAGATCTCCATCATGCCCCTTCTTCTCTTGACGACAACTTCTTCCATAATTATACAAATCACGTTGTGTACAACCAATATTTTCAATGGCACCCGCTTGAACACCAAAGAATTCAAACTGTTTATGTTTCTGAACATTTACCAAGCTTAGTTGCTGTGATAGAACTGTGTTAACTTTTGAAACACGACGGTGAGATCTCAACAAATGTACTCTAGGAGGGCTTGTTAATGGGTGGTTGTGACCCTCGACAAATACAGAGATTACATATCTTCCAGACTCCTTCTTTCTCACAACTGCAATTCTTGCTTTACAACCCACTTTTGGTAATCCTCTCTTACGTTTTTCTCCTTGAACCTTGGAAGTTCCTTGCTTATAACAGACATACTCCTTCCTCATAAGTTCGGTATTATCTTTGTTGGTTGCACTAGAATGACTTCTAATACTGAACCCTGCTTCTTTTGCATATCTATTGTAGAAAGTAGCAATACCTCATCTATTGTTTCAAACTCTTGGTGTAATTTAGGCATCAACTCTGCTTTTACTTGAGGAATATAAACCTGATCATCCTCTAACTCCATTCAATTAAAACTGAAAAGCACACATACACCCAACCTAAATTTGTCAGTCAGCAATGCCGATGAAAAGAAAAGATAGAAAGAAAGAAGAAACCCAGAAACAGAAAGATACCATACCATAACATAATCAATGAAAACACCATAACATCGACAAAAGAAAGAAAGAATAAACCCAGAAACAGAAAGAAGAAAAGTCCCAAATACAGTAAAACCCTAAATTTTGTAATTGAAAATCAAACAAATCAGAAAAGAGAGAGAATCCGTACTCTAGTTGTGTTTCTCTGCTTCCAAGTCTCTAACTTTTGGCTCGAAAACTTGAAGGGAGGTCTGAAAAATCCCAAATCTTTAAATTCAGAAAACTCAAAGCTTTTCCTTATACGGTGACTTGGAGACCTTTATCAGGGTCTTCATCGGTGAAGAACTCCGGCTACCACGTCATTGTCGAACCCAAACAGCAGCAGTGAGGAGGACTAAGGAGATGACGAGGTTCGGCGATAATTTTGATGAGAGAGAGAGAGGAAACAGAAAAAAGCTTGGGTTACAACAATCTTCCAACCTGAGACGAGTTTCAAGCATCAATGCAGTGTAGACATGGATTGGAAGACATCGATTTTGGGTGGAGAAGGAGAGAAACTTTGGTTTTGTCATTGGGAGTGGAGACTTTCCAATCGGGTTTGAAGTATAAGACTTGACTCGTCCCGCGATTGTTATTGGAAGATTTCTATATGAACCGTTGCTTTTCAATTAAAGCAATCAACGGCTCAGATCATTTCATCCGCAGAATTAGAAAGTCACGGACGTCCTTCCTCGATCAGGACTGTATATATATATACGGGAAGGATCTGAAGCGGGCGTCCGCAACCCAGAAAAAGTGAGGACGTCGACGCAGCAGAAGTTTTCAGGAGGCGACGGCGGAGCGGGGCTAGCCTGATGGAAGCCGGAGGAGTCCCAGACCTCTTCTGGGCAGAAATCGAGGTTGGAGGACGTCGGGGTTGCAGATTTTTGGGCTTCCATGGTTTCCGGCGAGCTCGCTGCACACCGCCGAGTTTCCGATCACCTTCACCTTCGCCGCTTGATCGAGGCTGTCTGGGATGTCCAGAGGGTGCGTCCGGCACCCGCAGCGCAGCGATCTCAGCCTTCCCGACGCCGGAGGAGGGACGTCCGCACTTTTTCTGGGTTGCGGACGTCCTCTTCAAAACCTTCCTGTATGTATATATATACACACACACACACACACATACGGAGGCGTTCTGAAGAGGACGTCCGCACTGTCGCTAAAGTGTGGACGTTCGAGATTTCTCCCCGTGCAAGCGCTGATGGAGCTGCGCCTCTTGTTGGACGGAGGCCAGGGGCATCCCGGACTAGTCTGCAGTCGGGTGGAGTCGTCGGTTACTAGTTTGCAGTCGCTACACAGAACGTTGAAGTTGCAGGTGAGGTTGCTGCCCAAAAGCGGTCTGGGATGCCTCTGGCCTCTGTTTGGCACGGTTCGCGCAGCCATCGTACCCTGATTGCTGCCAAAGCATCGACGTCAGTACTTTTGCGACAATGCGAACGTCCGCCCCAGAACGGCCATGTGTGTGTGTGTGTGTGTCTATATATATATATATATATATATATATATATAGACACATACATACATAAAGGTTCCCTTGTGGGACTTACTTTTTGATCATATTTCGGCATGTTGACCGTTTAGTTTTTAGGTCATAATATATAGATCATATTTGCAAATTTTAAACCAAATTGATGATCATTAAGGTATCGAACTAGATTAAATCAATGGACGAACCGAATCTGTCCAACCTGAACCGTTCGTGTTCATAATTGTAAATCAAAGTTATGAACGCCTTAATGATTATCAAGTTTGCTGAAAATTTGTAGAGATGATCTACTCATATATACCTAAAAATTGAATAGTTAAAGATGTGAATATGTGATCAAAAACTGGGTCTAATGAGTGATCCCTTAAAATGGCCAAAAAACAAAAAGATCTCTCACTAGAAGAGTCTTATATATAGACACACACACACACACGCACACACACAGTTACGTACATAAATATATTTCGTTAGATGGTGAAAAATCTATTACAAAACTAAATTACAGTAGGGAAGTATTCTATCAAATAAATTTTCATCAGTTGAATTCGTTTGGGAACATCAAGAAATGAGGACGATTATAGGACAAAATATTATTATTTTTCAAAAAATAAGTTAGATACTATCAGTATTATTATTATTTTTCTTCTTCTTCTTCGTTTGTAGTGCAATGTTATTGTTAGAGTGGAGGAATCAATTAAATTGAATATTTCAAGAAGCTCTCTACTTGAGAAACCCTAAGGCCAAACTTCCGTTTTTTTGCAATATCGTTTCTCGTCCCGTTGCGCCCGAACATCTGGGTTGGCCTCCGGCCTCGCCGCCGTCATGAGGCTGCTGTCGGATGGGTAAATCGACGTTTACAGCTCTTGGGGATCAGTCAAGGGAGGTTTCGCACAGGGCTTTATCGGGTTGGTTTTCCGACTGGGTTGGTGCAAGGTGGTAGTTGTGTGGTACAAGTCCGGCGATCGATCCCTGCTGGTGGTTCTTGGCCGACGGCGCCATGAGTTGAATTGATGGCGGTGTGGGATGTGAGGATCTAGATCGGGGATGGGTATTCCTTGGTGGCACCGGCTTGTGGCGGCGTTGCTCGTGGCGATTTGGGTCGTGGATGGTGAGTGGCCGTGGCAGCGTGGATTGTGGAGTTGCAGGTCGTGGTGATGCACGTCGTGGGTTGATGGAGCATGGCCAGACTGGTACGTACGGCGGGGGGAGGGAATGACGATGGTGGACTGGCCCAAACTAGGCTTGATGGACGTTGCGTGGTTTTTCTTTGGTGGATGCCCTTTTGGGCTTCGAGTTTTGGGCTAGGGTTTTTGCCCTAGTCCATAAATTATGTTTTAGTGTAGTCTTTTACAATAATTTCCTTTTAGGAAGCTAATGCACTTTTTGTGCACTCTAAGTATCTCTAGCGCCTCTAGAGTAGTACCAAAGGAGGATCTCCACTATGTCTACGTACATGACATGTCTAATGAGTGGGTCTATTTCTATGTCACTATCTTCTTGTCTGTCTGTAGATGGCAGCGGAAGGGTATGTAACGGCCTATTCTGGCTTTAGATAAATATATTGGCACCCACCTTGTGGGTTTGGATTTGATTCAAAAACAATGTTATTGTTAGAATCATTTATTTTCTAAACCAACTTAAAAAAATAAAAAAAGGTTAAACGTACTTCTTGCCAAAAAAAAATAATAATAACTTTAAGCTAAACAAACAAGAAGGATCGATCAAATTCTAAATTATTTAGTAAGCCACTGCATTAAAGACCATACCTTAACCGAGAGTCTGAAAAAGAAAAAGAATGTGTACGTGTGTATATACCTAAATGTATATATTATACTTTAATATTGGCCACAAAGAAAAATAGTTTTTTTTTTTTTAATAATCAAAACATAGAAGAATTGTAATGGGGTTCAAATAGTTAATATTTAGGGAAAATGATCATTTACCGAATTTTGGGGTTAATTAACCCCACTTACCCAAATACTCTAAGAGATTGCCCACTTACCCAATATTTAATATATATTTTTCCCTAATGCCCAATTAAGTATTTTTTTAATTAATTTTTATTTATTTTTGGGACAATTTTGCACTCTCCTTCTTTGTCACTTAGAGAAAGAAGTCATCGGAGACCTTGCCGGATTCCGATGACCAGTAGCCGGCAGCGGAATCCGGTGACAGGAATCCGGTATCCGGCTCTCCGAGTGACAGGAATCTGGCAACCGGTCACCGGAATCCCAAATCCGGCTACTGGATTGGTGACCAGATTCCGGCATCTGATTTTATTGCCCCCTAATAATACCCAGTAATCATATTATTGCCCCCCAATACTCTTTTTATTGCCTTCCAATAATCATATTATTGCCCTCAATAATCATATTATTACTCTCCAATAATCATATTATTATCCTCCAGTGAATTGTATAAACTCCCAAAACCAAAATGATTACACTATAGACACAATTGATCAATTTATATGTTTAATTCTACACGTTCATTTTTTCCCTTCCCCATTCTCGGAGCACACAGTATACCAAAAAAAAAAAAAAAAGGCCACCCAGAAATTGCTCTGGGCACCAGATCGGATCGACTGGGGATGAAGACACCGGCGATTGCTCTAGGCACCCAGAAAACTTCAGTCTTCCACCCCCTTTGATCTGGGGACGAAGACACCGGTGGTTGGCGCGACCAGTGGCTTGTGGTCTGTACAGATCGGCGACGAGATGCAGGTCTAGCTTGTCGCGGTCTGGGTTGAGGAACGTTGGAGGTCATGGTTTGATGAGGAACAATCGAACAAATCTCAGAAGCTTTGATCTTTTGTTCAACGACTTCGCCAACTCCGGCCGGGATCGTTTGTTCAGAAGCTTTGACGGTGGGCTCGAGGTCGATGAAGATGGCGTGTGAGACGTGCTTGCCGGCGCCGGTCTCGGAGAAGAAGGTGTTGAAGGAGTCGTCACTCGGCATCTGGCCGTCCGGCTGGAGAGAGAGAGAGAGAGAGAGAGAGAGAGAGTCAGAGAGGAGTGTAGTTTGTTAATTAAAATGAGAGCAAAACTGTCAATAGATGTTAGATTGGGTAAATGGGAGCAAAAAACTCTTAGTGGAGTAAGTGGGCATTTTTTAGGTTGAAATTGGGTAAGTGGTCACGGCCCCTACAATTTATAGGTTTGTGAATTTGTTATAAGCTAGTTATTATTTATAGGTTTATGAAGAATTGAGTTATTTCATTGTACTGGAGTTCAACTCTATGTGCTATGGCCCTGCTCCTACTTAGCTTGTTTCTTAGACCTCGTTTGATTCATGAAAGGGAAATCAATTCCCTTGTCTTTCCCATGGGGAAGGGAAAGTAAAGTTCCTGTCAGGTTTCCTTTTCTCTATTTGGTAAAGCAGGGAAAATATTCAAGAAAGACAATTTGATTTTCCTTCCGATGTTTCGTTGGTGCAGGAAAGGAAAGTAAAAATATATCAATGTTTCAATAATACCCTTGTATTTTAAAATAAAAACATCATAAAAATTCAAAAGTACACCAATTTTTTATGCAAGAGAGGGTATTGTTGTCCAAAATTTTTGTAATAAATGCTGGGAAATGGGAAGGTAAAGTCAATGCCATGGGATTTGAGTGGAATGATTTTCCCCCATATTTTCCCCTATGTCAGAAAAGTATTTCTGGAGTCCTCAATTCTGCGAACCAAATGAAGCCTTAGTTCTGCTCCTCCCTCCTGCATGCATGTGAGATTTATAGAGCTATTTCTGTTTCATAGTTTCTGCTGTATTGTTATTTGTTTCTAATACAAGTTCCCAATTCTACAGGCTAATGAGTTTTGTTAGAATGTAATTCATTTCTATAGAATTTCAGTTACGCATGCACCTGGAAATCCATGATATATATGACGGGAATACATGTAAGGTTTAGTTCAAGATGACATTCAGGTTATAAGGATGTGAAAGGCAAAGTGTTATTTGCATGGCTCCTCACCTAATTGATCAGCAACCGATGTCAATAATTCCTTTTTATAGAATTTCTGTTACACATGCACCTAGAAATCCATGATATGATGGGAACACATGTAAGGTCTAGTTCCATATGACCATTCAGGTTATAAGGATGTGAACGGCAAAGTGTTATTTGCATGATTCCTCACCTAACTCATTAGTTAAAGGATATATATATCTAGGGGGTCGACCACTTACCTTTTGAATTAAACTAGATTTGTCCCAGTTTTACACATAGATTTCTTCACCATCAAATCCACCTATCTGCTAATTCATATATGTTTTACGTTATGTACAGGAAGAGTACTAAATTTAATAATTAATAATACCATTGAATCAAATTTCTCGACAGCTAGTACATAGAGCTATTTCTATTGATCTAATACGAACCTAATTATTTAGTTAGTAGAAAACCTAGTTTTAAAAAGAACCGATATTTACATATAATGGTTGTTGTACGTGGCTCTATGATCGGGTGTAATGAATGAAGGGTCAGTGTGTTTTTGGAAAGACTTGGCTTTGCAATGAATTTTAGATACCAAATTAAATTTTCTTGGTAGGAAAATGCCAAAAATAAAAATTTACAAATGAAAGAAGAGCAATCGTTATGATCAACGTACGTACATACATTCATGAATGTTTGTTCATTAACTTCTCTCAAGTCTCAATCATTTTGTACAACACTTCATGGTAGGAGTGACCCCCGGGCCCCGGCCTTGTTTCAACGTGAAAAAGTAAAGCGGCTTGTTTATCAAAAAGTCTCTATTTCATTTGTCAAGAAAAATATATCTATTCAATAAAAAGCAAATACAGTGACATGTACTAATTTTGCGAAATTATAAGAACAAAATGTCAATAATTAATTGGATTGATCAGGATCCTCTTCTTGTTTATCCTTGACTTCAATTCTAGGCCCTCGATGTAATATTCAAGGACTATCATATTGACACATTAGCAAATAATCCTAAAAGCTCATTTACTATTACTTTTTAATGCCAAATGCCAAATATTTAAAGAGCATTTAGATGGGCGGTAAGATTTGTTCATTAAACTTTCAATTTTGGCTCATCAATGTATTTGGAATTTAGGCTCCGTTTGGTCGCGCGTTTTCTATTATATTAAGCGTTTATTTAACATATTAGATAGACTTGATGTTTGGTGAAACAATAAAAAGGTGCGGTATAAAAAAATTCAGGTCCGTTTAGAGCAAATGCACCCATAAACCAAGGGCAATTGCTGATTTGTCAACTAAATTGGTACTACCAATCCACTATTCATCCCAAATTGGCAATTGCCTCCAGCTTACACAATGCATCAATGAAAAACAATTTGCCTACCAATTCACTATTCACAATTCAAATTTGAATAATTCATTAATTCAAAATAATGTTAAATTTATAATTTAATTAGATAAATAATTAATAATTAGATTAATCATACAATATTAATTTAAAATAATTAATGAAATTTTTTTAAAAACAAATTAAATTGTATATCAAGTATAAATATCATTCCCAATAAAAAAAATAGATATCATTATCTTTAAAAAAAAAAGAGGATATTTTGTTGTGGGAAGATTGATAATTGAAAGAAATGAAGAGAAGATTGATGGAAGAAGAAGATGGAGAGGTAAAATTCTAAATTTTTGAAAATTTTGGTGTGAGAAATTAAAGTGAGGAAATAGATATTTATAGAACTTTTGAAAATAAATTTTAAGAATTTATTTTACCTTACCGATCATTTTTTTGGTGAAAAAAAATTGTCATTGTCATTTAATCACAGCCATTAGATCGAAGGATCCAACAGCTACGATTAAATAATCGTAACAGAAAAGTATAGGTCAAAAAAAAAAAAATCATTGGCAGCAGGTCCACATGCTTGTGGAGCCCACCACCACGGTCGGGCAATTCACTGATCGACGATTGGTCCCCATGTGCTGCACAGTGAGTGCCTGGGCAATTTTGTCCCGCTGCATGGCCAACAGTGGTCCTCCTCTCTCCAATTGGTCACCCAATTGGCTTGTTGGTGCATCAGCTCTTACCACTTTACCGCAGTTTGAAGAAGGCAAGAAGCTGGTAAAGGCCTGCTTTTTACCGAGATTTCCAACCTCTTCTTCTCTCTTTAGAAGTTAGAACCCCCCTCACCCTGGACGTCCTTCCGCTACTTCTTCTCTGTGATCAAATTAAACACCCTTTGTTATTATTTGGTTATTTTTTCTTGTTTTCAGTACACGACCTTCCCAATTTCTTGATATCCCCTTCATCTTAATTTCATCTTCTTCCTTCACTTTTCCTCCTGGCTCAGTTCCATTCCGATCTTAGAATAAGCTTTTTGTTCTAATTTGCTCCCAATGGCTTTGTAACTTACAAAGTCTCTTGTTGATCTAATTATGCTTGCTCTTAATTTATTGATTGTGTAATTTTTGATGGTTGTATGTATTTTAAGGTTGGTCGATTAAGATCTGTCTTCTTCCCTGTAGAGATTGAACTCATTCTTTCAGACCAAAAAAGAAAAGAAAAAAAGAACTCATTCTTTGCTTATATAATGGCGGAAGTAATTAATTCTATAAACAAGAAAGATGCCAAAAAGTAATAATGCAACTTGGAGGATTATGATCATAGTTACTATTGAGTATGAACATTCTGGCAATTCGATTCAAACCAGGTATTTTATTAGGATATGACCTACATCAGATGAAAGCTATTTCCAGGCGTAGCCGGAAGTTTCTATATCACTCGATTTCAATTTCTTTGGTGTTCATAAGGAGAGAGCTTTGGAGATTGTTTTATTGTTGTTGTTCATTTTCGTCATTATACAGTCTTATATGAGTTTCAAGTCACAAGTTACCAAACACTCCAATGGCAGTGTCCAATGCTTTTTAATAATCATACCAGCCTTAAACAAAATATAGTTTACCAAACGGTTAGCTGATTATTTTAACAGTGATTATTTATTTTCACAGCTTAGCTTTTTAATAACTGAGTATTTTCACAAAATGAATTTTGAGGAATTTGCCTCAGTATTGTAGGCTCAGTTATTCACTATCCTGGAAATTTGCCGTGCATTTGACCGAATATTTAAAGAGCACTTATATGGAGGGTAAGATTTGTTCGTAAACTTTCAAATTTGACTCATCAGTGTATTTGGAATTTAGTGTTTTCAGATGCAGAACTTTTGGAGTTCTACAATACCATTTTGCAGTCTTAAGTTGAAACGGAGTCTATATTGTTAATTTGATTAAATGATATGATTTTTTTTTTTTGGGTATTTAACTTTAATATTTCTTAGCGTACGTACTTAACTATCATCTGAGATATGACTCATGCATTATACAGGTGTTTGAGCCCAAAAGCAATTTTGGCAAAATCCTCTAGTGGGTTCGAGCCAGCGGGCCGATACCTACGGCCCAAAAATAAAACTACTCGGGTTTGGGTTATAGCTTCGCTCATTCCGTGTTTCGTAAGGAGACGCAACCTTATGGAAATCGAGTAGTAGAGGTGAAACAGGAAACTTCAATTAAGAATCCTTCTAAGGCAAGGAGCAGTCGAAACCCTATGGTATAAATATAGGGTTAAGCGGCGAAATCAAGGACCTCTCTAAAATCAACTAATCCCAGCGATTACAAAGCCTCCTCGGAGCAAACCTTCAACCTCGTTGAAACCCGGTGACCGCCCGCCAGTCCTAGTCTCCTCGCGAGCCGACTGTCAGCATCACCAGATCAACCCGGCGACCGTACTTCCAGTCCCAGTCTCCTCGCGAGCTGACTGCCAGTACTACTGCCACCGATACACCCAGTGAAGCAAGGGTAACGCCCTCGCACCCAGCGAAGCTAAAGTTACGCTTTAGCAAAACCCGTGATTTCTCACAACTTCCCAGTGATTGCTCTGCTTAGTCTACAACACTAAGTATCGATACGGTGAACGCAAAGAGATCACAACCAAAGTCCTTATCCGTAAGGCAAAAGTCCTTTCCCAAAAGGCAAGAGAAGAACCCTGTGACGAGGTTGGTGCTCTCCTCTTCCACAGCGCTTGAAGAAGAAGTCAGGTCAAGGGACTACCCCAACGACTGCACCCCGCGGTGCTGGCACGCCTGCGCAATCACACGCTCAAAAGAGACTGTTTGCAGCCAACTGGTTTTGGAGCCAAACAACAGGAAAGTTAATGTAATCGTTCTATATCTAATCCGAATGCTTAATAAAAAAATTTAAAAAAAGATAATTGGAGCAGTCTTCTATCTTTTAGTACTACTGCTCGATGAATCTCTGATATAAAGTTGGTATCACATGGCGTGGATCAAGGTGTCGTCAGCAACATGAAATGGTTCATAGGTATATTGATTCGAGAGAGTGGGCAGGGGAGAGGCATTATAAATGTAAAGACAGTAGGATACAATGTTTACAAAATGAATTTTGAGAAATTAGCGTGGGTTCAGGAAAACATTTTGGGTGATTTTGTGGGTGGTAACTCCTCTATATCTGTGCTTGGTTCATAATGGTCAGGATGTCAACCAAATTGCAGATGCTTCAGCTATGGCTGGGATCGATCGGATAAGTAGCGATTTATTGCTTACATATTCATTTGCCTAACTCAATCCCCCGTACGCGCGGCTATAACATGAGAAGAAAGTATTGCGTTGAAGGATCATGTCTACCAGGTTATCATTCATGATTCATCTTTTTCCACTAATCCCAGAATGCTAAACTCTCGGCTGTTCTCCATATGTATACACCAGAATGCCCTAAATGTATAAAACCTAATCATAAATTCAAAGGATTCCATAATTTTGGTCGCATAATTAGCTGAAATGATAAATTAGTTGTTGTGAAACCTTTTGTTAACGAATAGGAAAACATAATAAGCATATGGACTATTTGTGGTAAACACTAGTATAAGCAGTTCGCAAAATTCAATCAAATTTCTATATATATATATATATATATATAAAGGAGGGCTAAAGTAGTGTTATTATGGTAAAAAAAAAAAAAAAAAAAAAAAAAAAAAACATGTGTGTGTGTGTGAGAGGAAACTTTCACCTCTCTCTTTGCCAATAATGTACACGTGCATAGCACCGGTATGAGGTCAGTGATTTTAATTCCGTGCGCATTATGATAGTTTCTGGCCTTAGCAAAAGTCTTCTTACATTCTTCATTTGGGCAGTACTGCACCTATCTTAACCAGAGATGACATCCCAGAAGTGCGACTTCAGCTAAGGGCGTAACACGCTTTGGGGATGTGGTGGCTTTATTACATTGTGTGCAAACAAAACACTTGGTACTGGCCGGGCCATTCATTTCCTCCTCTGATTCTTCCTCTCACTACTAGAATAAAGTTCATAGACATCAGTTCCAAACTGATGTCTAATAAAAAAATTTCCGATGTCTTAGTGGGTGATGTTAAAAATCATGAAAACTTAGACATCGGTTGTTAACCGATGTTAAAAATGACTCCAGACATCGGTTCCTTTTAAGTAACCGATGTTAAAAATGACTCCAGACATCAGTTCCTTTTAAGCAACCGATGTTAAAAATGACTCCAGACATCGCTTCTTTTTAAGCAACCGATGTTTAAAATTACTCCACACATCGCTTTTTTTTAAACAACCGATGTTTAAAATGCTTCTAGACATCGCTTCCTTTTAAGGAACCGATGTACATTTTCTTTACTAACATCAGTTACAATCTACTATTATAGAACTGATGTTCTTAGTCATTTATAACATCAGTTTTTTTTTTTTTCATGTAGTTGTCTTTTCGTGCTTCTTGCTTCAATTTCTAGTTTAAAGGTGATTTGCTCCCTATGTGCATAAATCAGTTTCTTCACTAGAAAAATATCACAATGAGAATACAAGTTGTTAACAAAGAAAATTCTCATTAATACTATTTTTGATAAAACAAGTACAAAGGGTAGGGAGAAGGGGACATATGGCCTAAACTTCTCCATATACAACAACAAAAGAAAAGAAAATAACATTCCTCTCTCCACACACAGATTGTTGCAAAAAAAAGATGACCATGAAAAAATTGTAAGCATTGTCTGTATAGAACATACTTCATGTGATCATGCAGGGTTGCTTGAAAATCATAAGCCTCGGGTGGTCAGCAGACACTCTGGAAGATGAAATCTAAATAAGCACAGAGAACGATATCAATGACAACATCCATCAAATGAGCAATATTACTCTATTTCAGCCAGGTCATTAAACAATATGAGATCAATACATGACAAGACATTATACCGGCAGTTTCATAATGCTAGACGGGCGAGGAGACATTGACCGAGGAGATGGATGCCTCAGACGATATTCTGCCAGCCTTCTTTCATTTCTTTCTTGACTTGGTTGGAAATGCAATGCAACCAACTTCTGTTCTAGTTCTGAAACTGTCACCTCCACTGCAGCAATAATGCTTAGGAGCTCTTGAGCCTGTATGTAACAGAAGATTAAAAAATAAATGATTTATACCAAACATTAAGTGCACAATGTCACATTGCTCGCAAACTACATATTAATCCGCTATGAATCCAAAAGTCAAAAATTTACAAAATGTCCCCTAGGTTAATTTTAGGACTTTCACTCGCTTGTTGAGCATTGCTTTAGGAAATGCTGAAATAGAGAGGATAAATTAAACAATGTTTAGAAAACATACGTTGTAAGGAAGGCATGCGGGACTGGAGAATTTAGTAGCATTTTTCTCAATTGCATTTTCCAGAATAGCACGTAGCTCTATTTCTTCAAGCAGCTGCTGTTCCAATCTTTGTACCTATAGTAGAAGCACATCCATTGGTGACACTATGGCAAAGATGTCCTTAAATATACAACAGCTCCAAGATACTGGAGGAGATTTGAGCGGATTCCAAAGATTTCAGCTCTACAAATTCTGAGCGGATTTGGAATGCAAATTCCTAGAAGAGAGAGTCCATGTCCTAAATTTACTAAACTAGCCTGGAAATATCTTTATTAAATAACAGTAGACTTCACTTGCAAATGAATAGAACAAATTCATTCATTTCCAGATCAATTGAATTCACGTGGTTCCCAACAGAACATTTTAGCAATTCGAAAGCATTTGCCTGCAAGATGTGCACCAGTACTGACCTTTGACAACGAGTCATCTTTCACAACCTCTGACTGAAATTCAGAATCACATGAGATGCTAGAATGAGAATATTTACAGAGAGAATCACTTCTGCAAAATGCAACCAAAGAACAAAGAAGAAATCATTACAAAGGAAAAGCTCAGAGATCCCCTGCATATATAGCTAAAACAAGAAAGAGTAATTACAAAGAACAAGAATGCAGCCTTACTGGCTCAACTTAGTTTGCACAATCGGTGAGTCACACATCATCCTGCGATCATGGGGTTTGGCTTTAACCACATAAAGCAAATCCTCCAAATGCAAAAAAGCTTGGCTTCTGGTACTAGAAGACCAGAAGCCATATGCAGGTACAAACAAGCTTTCGCAAATCCTGCAAATCCACTTCAAAGGTAAAACATCTGTCTCTTTTGCATATAAAAATTTAGAAACTTCAAGATGCTTTGCATAAAACTTGCCCAGCCAAATACTAACCAAACCAGGAACACTGGCAAAAGAACAACCCAAATACTCCTTTGCATAAAACTTGCACAAAGAACAAAACGATCACCACCAGTCAAACACAAAGAAAACACCCAAACATCCATCAAAACCGAACATCCAAACCTCAACAAAAACCACCCACTGAAGACCAAGATCAATACCTCAACAAAACATAAAAATCAAGATCAATCGAAACCCAACCACAACAAAATCCACCGATTCAAAACCACAGACATCAATAAAACATCACCTCTGATGAAAAACCTCTTCTTCTCTTCCCCCGATCCCAACAAAGCAAGAGCTTCTATTGTTTTCCTTTCTTCGGAATTTCTTTCGATGACAAATACCACAGTATAGCGTCAAAGCCTCGAGTTTCGACACTCTACTGAGCATAAGAAGAAGAAGCAATCAGGAAAAGCTTAACTGAGAACAAAAACAAATGCAAAAAAACCCAAAATCGACACTATTAACTAAAAATTAGAACTGCTTTTCCAATTTAATTTCGCAACTGGCTCACCATGATAGTCTGAAACAATTGATTTTGAGATCTGATTTCACTAAATGAGTCGATCTCGGTGTATAGTAGGTAGAGAAACGTTCGACTCTATACGAATCCGAAGAGGACCACAGTACTGGACCACCCTAAAGCACAGACGAGAAAGAGAAGGAGGAGAGAGAAAGTGGATCTGGAGGACTCTGTTTCTTCTGTCACCGATCTCCGACCATCAGGGTAGACTCAATGGAGCCACCATCTTCTTTGCCTTCCTCCGACGAGTCAACGCTAGGCTGCACGTCCTCCGGCCATGACTAGAAGCATGGCCACACAGCTCCGTCCAGTCCACCTCCGAGCTGACCACAAAGAAATCTATTTGTTTTCTAGGGTTTTGTGGTTTGGGTCGATCAGGACGGGGAGAGAGTGAGAGAGAGAATCGTTTTCTAGAGTTTTGTGTTTTGTTTCGATCAGGACGTAGAGAGAGAGAGAGAGAGAGAGAGTGTTGGGGGAGAGCAGAGCAAATGGGTCGCTAGTGAGTGAGGTAAAGTGCGAAACAAACCAAATCTAATTTTGTTCCCGCTTGCACGAAAACTTTGAACTCACACTTTCCGCGTTTTTTTTAATTTTCAAACCAAATTTTAGACATCAGTCAACAGTAAAAACTGATGTTAATTATATAAATAGAAATCGGTTTTTCAGAAACCGATGTTAAAATAAGTTTTTACATCGCTTGAAATCTTAACCGATTTAAATGACGTGATGTCTATTTGCATATTTCTAGTAGTGTCTCTCTGTCGTTAATCAGTGGCGTAGGAGTTGATAGGTTGTCTTCAAGATGATCTCTCTCATGTGCGCGCAGTCAATCAGTAGGCAAAGGTCACTTGCAAGCTGGAGCTAGGGCTTAGGGTTTTAGCATTGGATGCGTACTAAAGGTGCCCACATGCTTGATCAGATAACAAAATAAAGCTTACATATTAAATGAAAATATAGTACGTAGATTTCTTTTGTTATCAAGTACAATGGTGCCCTGCCTTGTGACTGGCCTATATTAATTGCAACGAAATGAGGCGCCTTGTTTCCATACCCAGGCGAATAGAAGAAGAAATCTGCAAGGGCACCATCCTATCTGCGACTCTCTTCCACCATCAAACCTGCCACAGGAAAGCATTAATTGCTCTTCCGCATTCACCCACCTCACAGCATCTAAGCTATCAGTTTCCACATCCACTTCAATTAGTCTGCGCTCTAAGACAGCTCCAATCCAAGCTTGATGGCGAGCACTTCAGTTAAACATAGGGCTGGGCAGGTAAAACCGAAATACCGGATCCGTCCCGAACCTGTACAGAAAATAAGCGGGACGGGACGGTATCAAAAATATAAAAATCACTATTCGGCCCGGCCAGTACCGATTTATGTACATATATGTTTTTTATATACATGATATATATATATATATATATATGTATGTGTGTGTGTGTATATATATATATATATATATACAGATCCTATCCAGAGCGGAGCTCAGCTTTGAAATTAACATGTGAAGTTCGAGTTTTCGGTCACTTTTCTGTCACATATCCCCATCTTGACCGTTCAGTTTTTAGGTACTACTGTATAGATCATCTCTGCAAATTTTCAGCCAAATTGATGATCGTTAAGGTATCTAACTCGCTTAAACCAATGGACGGACTGAATCTGTCAACCTGAACTGTACTAACTTTAAGGCAGTTATCAATGTCTTAACGATCATCATTTTGGCTGAAAATTTACAAAGATTATCTATACACTAGTACCTAGAAACTGAACCGTCGAGATGTGGATATGCAACCGAAAAGTGAACGAAAACTCGAACTGCACAAGTTAATTTTCAAAGTGAAGCTCCGCTTTGGATAGGCTCGGTCACGTTCACGTTCCATCCTTGACCACGGATCTACTAAAAAGCTTTAGAACCTGCTCTGATGCCAAGTGAAAATATAACGACAGAATGTGTTTTTCTGGAAAATGGGGATTGCAGTGCATGGATCAATCCTTACTGAGCAGCAGAAACCAAAATAGCAAACAGAACACCACATTTTGGTTACGCAATGAAAATCTCAAATATGAGATTAAAAACACTGCGGGGCTCTTACTCTTGAGAACCCAAAATAAGAATCTTCTTATTAAAAATGATATGTTCTTTTACAAACTTGAATAGCACTAGCTCAGCTACAATGTTTAGAAAGCTAACACAAAGTTTGTTTATCTTCTTGAACTCCTTCACTTGAACAATCACCAAATCACGCTCTTCTTTCTTCACAGTCTCTCTACTGATCTCAAGAGAGTTTTTATGCATATGAAAACATGATCAATAACACTTAGACATGGACCAAGGGTTTTGACTCTTTGTGAAGACTCAATCTCAAGCTAACATGCAAGACTCTACCAATATTCTTGCGTCTCTAGGTTCAGTCCTTCTGACTGTGTATGTTTCTCAATATATGATAGACCAACGAAAAAAACTCAATCACTCAAGATTCTACCCTAATTAGACTCTCATTAGGAAAGAACTTTTAATACAAGAAATCCACCAAATTCTAAAGATAATCAATTAGAAAACCTACACGTCCCAAAATGTCTAGGACTTAAAAACCACGATTTTAACAATCAGAAAAATCTTTTAGATAAGTAATTCCATAAAACCCAAAACCTACTTTCCAAAATCAGACTCCACATGAAACTGACTCCTATGCATATGCAGATGCTTTTACCTGTGATTCTCCAAGATCAGCAAAGACACTTTGTCATAATTTTGTATGAAAATGCCAATACGATATGTACAAAAATTGTACCTAGCTACAACCTCCAAACTGCATGCCCAAGATTTCATTGAAAGCCCCGTCACAGTTCAACTTTAATCTCCCCATCACATGTGGCCTCCATCGAACTACCCTCTCTTCCTCTAATCCTCTCTTCTAGTTCCAGTTGGATCGGACCTTCCCACTGTCCTCATCGCATCTTGGACCTCAACTATCTGTCAAACCCTGCTCTTAACAATGTTAGGCTGCACGACGTCATTACCATGCAGTTTCCGCATTCTTTCTCTCCCTCCAGTTAATCCATAATAGAATTAAGAAGCTGAAGCATCTTCTCAATTAATATCTTCATGGTCATGGACTACTCGAGGAAAAGATTAAAAAACAAGGACACCGATTCAATGCCAAATTAGAATAATAATAATACCTCAACCTTTTCAACACCGCGCCACACTTTGATCACAGCTTCCAGGTTGTGTGTAAGGTTGATTCTCTAGCCTGGTTGCACAGAAAACAAACAGCAGATCGATCGAGGTTGTAATTCTTTTCCAATGCAAAGCTTCGATTCCATGCATGCATGGGGCAAACCCCATCGAACACCCCCTCTGAAAAGTGCTGCATTTTAGGAGGCATTTTAGTTTTCATAAGTGCCTCCGCCGATCATTGCGCATATTATCTTGATGACAAAGGAGCAAAGAGACTACACTAGTTTCAAATCCGCTATATTCTCTAGAGCTATGAGAACCCCATAATTGTACTGTATCTCGATCTCGACTCTAATAGTAAAGAACCACACTCACTTGAAATTAACCTTGTCCGTGTCTTTTATTTGTTCTTGATTAGGGTTACCTTTATTTATCTGATTAAGCCCCAATGTGAATTTAGGGAGATCATTTTGTCTTATTGATAGACAGAACCAGTGGTCAAACTATCAACGAATTTTATATTTTTATTGTTAAAGTAGATTATGTTAAAGGAAAAGCACATTATATGCCTTCGTCAAAGAAACAGACGAAGAGGGAATCAAGCAATTACAAATCACAGCTCAATCAGTATTTAGTATCATCAATGTAATTGATATTTCCGTTGTAATCCTATCCCTATATAAAGGGGTTATGAATGAAATGAGTAGACCAATTCCAATTCTCATTTTACTTTTACACGTTATCAGCACGCTCAGAGCTAATAGCCAAAGAAAAAAACCATAATTTTCTAGTGTTTTTTTTCTTTCCGTCAAAAAAAAAAAACCCTAACAAAAAAAAAAACCCTAGAAGAAAAAGTTTTTCATCATCTCTGCCGCCAATTCAAAAAAAAAAAAAAAAAATCTCTTCCCAGCAGCAGATCAACCATGTCCAAGACCGCCCCCGACCAGACCGGCCTTACCTCTTCCCGGCCTCCTCCTCTCCGGCCCTCCCTGCCTACAATACCCCAGCCTACACGAGCCTCACCTGCGCAGCCCAGCCCCGATCGCTGCTACAAAACCTCACTGGTTAGATCGGCCTCACCTCACCAACCCTGCCTTCGCCTCCGCCTTGCACGTCCGGTGTTTGCAGTCACCGACCTCACCTCACCAACCCACCTGCAACGGCGCTGCTCTCTCGCCCAGCTCAGATTTGCGTGCGTCCTCCACCCATCATTGCTGCAGCAACCCAGCCGGCAAACCCATCACCGATCCTTACAGCACCAGACTTCAGCAACCAGACCTGAACTTACTCCTCACACTCCGACCAGCAGGCAGTTTCGATCCAGACCTCCGACGATCAGATTTGTTGCACAAGTCCTGGACCAATGTTGCTTCGACAACCCAGATTGAGGCACTACAAACCAGAAGAAGAACAGAGCAGAGAACCAGAAAACGGGAAGAAGAAGAAGTGAAGAAAAGAGAGAGAGAGAGAGAGAGAGAGAGAGAGAAAGAGAGAGAGAGAGAGAGAAAGAAAGAAAAAGAAAAAAAGAGAGAGAATCAGAAAGGAAAAATCAAGAAAAAAAAGGTGACCTGGGCCAAAGTAAAGACCCGGCCCAGACAAGAAAAAAAAAAAAAGGCCTTGCGGCCCAGACAAGAAAAAAAAAGAAAAAGCAGGCCTCTGCGGCCCAGAATAAAAAAAAAAGGCCTCGTGGCCCACTGCTGAAAAGAGAGGAAGCGGTTCAATTTTTCTCAAGCTCAAAAACATCGTTACGCACGCCTGCATCAACACGCGCGTGCGCTAGGATTATTTTATTTTCTCCAAACCAAGTATGTTCTATTTTATTTATTTAATTTCATATTATGGTATATTTCATTATTTATAATTAGAACTTTTGAGCATGTTTAATTAGATAATTTTGATCTTTTTAAGCATGTTTTTGTTATTTATGTTTTACATAATTATGTTTAAGCATGTTTTAAGAGAAGTTTTAAATACACATCCCTAATTACTTAATACACACTCCATACTTAATACACCACCAATTTAATTTCTTATTCTAATAATTTACTAAATACACAACCCAAAGTACCTAAAATACCCCTTAATCTCAAAAATCATGAAATATCATACTTTTTTACTAAGGTTACTATTTAATATGATTAATATATTCTAGTATATTGACATTTTGTAAATGGCCATATTGATTGCTTGTGTTAGTTATTGAGAAATCCATAAAGATTTATTATTGTTCCCTTTAAGTAGATGCATATAAATAGGCTTTGTGTTATTTGAGCTCTCATCCACCAAACACCATGTTAATCAAGTATAAAATTATGAGTTGCACATTCAACCAAAACTATACCAGTAGTTTCTCCATAGTTGCGGAACTAAATAGTTGTCATTAGAGGGACCAAACAAATTAACAATTACAAAGTTTTTTCACATGTGATGTTTTATATTAGAAAATAAATTGATTAATCATGACTCTTAGAACAAAAAAGGAAATTAACTAAAAAATGGGAGTAAAGCGATATGTTTTAAAAATATTTAATGCCATTGATTTTGAAATTCTAAATATTATGGTCTCTAACCTCATCTAATTACAATTTATTTGAGGAAAAATTAAATTAGATAGTTTCTAACTTTATTCTTGTATCAAAATTGGGAGGCCATGTATAGAAATTTGTTGTGTTTATCTAACTATTTATACATAAATAGAATAATATAAGGAAAATATGACTATTTTTTTTCTTTTTCTAATGCATAGATGTCTGTTTTGGTCATTTAACCTACCTACAAAATCTAATTTGAAATGTAAAATAATAGGGATGTGTATTAAGTGATTAGGGGTGTGTATTTAAAATTTCTCATGTTTTAATTATGCTATAGTTTATACTTTATTTTGAACATGCCCTATATATCTTGTTATATATTATTTATGCAATTGTGAGCATGTTTTGTGAATTTTATTTACTCTTATATATTCCTAAGCATGCCTTTATATTATGCTATTGTTTATATTTTATTTTACGCATGATATATTATTGCTGTTATTATGTGTAACATACATATATTTTGGTATATATTTGTGAAATTTGAGTATGCCATGTAATTTATTATATGCTATGTTTTTATTATTTATTATTAAATGTGCTATTATTAATTTTAGAATGCAACATATACAATTCCATTTTGTCATGATAATGAAAATTCTTGCGCATTATACACACAATTACTGTGATAAAATATTTTCACATAGCATCAAAAAAAAATGTGACCATTATCAATCTTGGTCTTGAAATCTAATTCATACGTTTGGAAAATAATTCACGTGGATGTCTTTATGACTGCATAATTTATTTCTTCTCTCTTGTTTATGTAGATGGCTGATCCAACTCGACCTGAGTTTGACATTTTGGACTCAGACGGACTTGAGTACCATCGTTGGGTCTCCGATATGGAAACTGCCTTTGTGGCAAAAGACTACACTGCCACCATTACTGACCCCAAAGATGATGAACTATTTAATAAGGTGAAAGCAGATGCCTTAATGTTTCTGAGGCGACATATTGATCCTAGCCTAGGCTGGGAGTACCTTCAGTTGAAGACACCCAAAGAATTGTGGGATGCCCTTAAAGGACGTTTTGGGAACATTCATGACACTTTACTCCCAGAACTAGCTATTCAGTGGAATGGAATCCGCTTGCTTGACTATAAAAACACTACTAGAAAACTTGCCTTTTACGACGCGCAAATTACGGCGTGCATGCCTTGCACGCCGTAAAAGATTGTCTTTTACGGCGTGTTTTTATGTGCGCTGTAAAAGACTTCTCTTTTTGATCTTTTACGGCGTGCATATCATGTGTGCCGTAAATGTCACATTATATTTACGACGTACATTCAATGTGCGCTGTAAAAGACTTATCTTTTTGGTTTTTTACGGCGTCCATATTATGTGGGCCGTAAAAAGACTTCCCAATTTAATCTTTTATGGCCTTTTTTAATGTGCGTCGTGAATGACTAAATACCAAAAGTGTTGAAGAGCCCGCTTTTATTTTTGGCTCAAATTCTAATTTCCCTCTATACTGGAAGTTTGCTATGAAAACCACGAATTCGCCCTCGGCTCAAAAAACTCACCCAAAATGGAGGCGCTCTCTCTCTCGTCCTCCCTCTCTATCCATCATCGCAAACACCCAAAATCACCTACCCATGTAATCATCAGATCTTCCACCTTCGAATTTCCGATGGCGTTTCCCTACACAAACCTCACGCTCTTTCTCTCTCTACCGTCTCCCTCGCCTTCTCCACAGCATCTCTTGCTTCACTTCCTTCTTTGACTCTCAGAAACCCCAACAAGGCCTTCAACCTTAGAAGTGCCTTTGTGCCCCAAAATGGGCTCAGAAAGGGCTTCGCTTGCGGTGGATTGAAATGGAGGCTTGAGACCCAAAATAGGCAAGTCACTGTTCGCTGCGATGCTGCGGTCGCCGAGAAAGAGGTCGCCGATACGCCCGGTGAGGAATTCCAGTACCAAGCCGAGGTGGGTTTCTCTCTGTTTCTACTAAAGTTTGGTTCTTTTTGGGTTCTGACTTTTAGATGATTTGTGGTGTTTTTGTTATATGGGCAATCAAAATGGATGCATTGGGTTTAAATTATGGGGACTTTACTCATAGTTGGGACTGTTTACAGTTTTCATTTTCATTTTTTTTTTGCCTTTGAGATTTACTTTATCAGTTTTGAATTGAAAGCTGAGGACTTTGAAACTAATTACAGGTCAGTCGGCTGAGGACTTTGAAACTAATTACAGGTCAGTCGACGAAAACGAGGGATTTTAAAAAATGAATTGATTTGCGTGATCAGTGGTAGTGAGGAGAGTGAGTGAAGATTTTGCGAATCTTTGTGATTATATATATAGAGGTAGATAGTGATTGTGTGATTGACTCTGATATTACAGATTAGGAGCTGCATCTGAGGCTTGGCTTTGAGCTACTTAGCGGAGAGAAATGGGATCAGGAGCATGGAAAATTGAGAAAAGGGATCATCTTCGAAGCGATTCCTTTAAAGAAGTGGATAATGTGCTTGAAAACAGGTCTCTGTCGATTATCGTGCTCGGCGCATCCGGTGATCTTGCCAAGAAGAAGACTTTTCCTGCACTCTTCCACCTTTTTAAGCAGGTTTAGTTTGCCCAGCTTCTTCATTGTTTATGATTGATCGTGATTGTTTGGTTCTAGAATTTGATTGAAAATTTAGTGCTTGGTAAGGATTGAGTTGAACGTGCACTGGTAGTGACTGTGCTTTTTGTCGGTTGTTCTTTTAGGGGTTTCTGAATCCAAATGAATTTCACATTTTCAGCTATGCAAGGACTAAGATTTCTGATGATGAGCTAAGAAGCCGCATACGTGGGTGAGCTTTCTGGCCTATCTTTGTACATTTGTTTCTCTCAAGTATGACAGCTCCACTGACTTCCACTGTTGGAAATTCTTTTTGCGCTCTTTCGCAGATGTTCTGTTCTTTTTCTGCTGGTATATCAAATGATAAATATTGATGCTTGATATTAACTGCAGATATCTCATCCAAGGAGCTTCATCCAAGGACTTGGATGATGTAACCAAATTTTTGCAAATGGTTAGTGCCATATGTTTCTAAAATGGTCTACCCAAATTTTTGTAACCATCAGTTTCTAAAATGGTCTACCCATTTGTGCTCCCATGGTGGCCAACACCAGTTCCTAGGCTCTAGATAAGATTCAGTTAATTTCATTTCTCTTGCAGTTATCTTATGCTTCTCAGTGTTGTTATGTTCTAGTAATTTACTTGTAGCATTTAATGGATATTAACTTATATATCATTAACATGACTGGAAGAGACTGATATAGCAAAACTTAATTGGAGATGTTAACAAGTAATATCTCAACCAACTTAACCTCGTGGTATTTGTCTTTCCATGGAATAACTGTCAGTTTGAATCCCTCATCTCTGTTTAAAGAAGCATTATGTGAATTGGGTATGACCAGCGAACAAATTGATTCTGAAATAGTGACGTACACCTAATCTGATGATTGCATGTCTTTAGATTGACTGAGAAACTAGGGCTATTGAAGTTATTGTTATGACTAAGTTTTGGTATGTTTGGATTTCTTGAATGAATAACTATGTTGCATTTATCTTAGACTAGCCTGAGAAGTGAATATCTGTGTGTGGATATATACACATGCTTTCAAAGTCCAGATTTTGTGTCACGTCCAGGTTGTTATAAGCTTGTCTTTCTTTCCAGGTTGCTAGCAAAATCAGACCGTAGCTGGTGATCATTCTACCACGAAAACTAGCTTACAAGTTGAGCTAGGTAACATTTCTACTTCTCACCAACTTCATTTTTGTCAAGACACTGTCTTCATTTATATATATATATATATATATATATTATTGTTGTGCAGATACTGACTTCATTTATATATATTATTGTTCTGCAACACTGACTTCATTTATATATATTTGTATAGGACCAAAAGCATATAAATAACAATCATCAAAAGAAACTCTAGAAACAAAAACATACAGCCGATAGAAAACATAGAGGTCATGCTTAAGATATAGTCATATATTCACAGGTACCTAATGATGTCTTTAGCACTAGTCCTAGCATTTGCATGTTCTATTTATATTCTTGACCTATAGTGATATTTTTCTCTTTTACAAATGCATGTATAGAATTTAATCTGTGGAATGTTTATGTTCTGAAAACAATACAGGGGGGCTGTTTTACTGAAAAAAATACATTATGGACAAAGAATGGGTCAAATTTGAAAGGTTAAATTTAAAATTCCCAATAAGCTAAAATTTAGTTTAAAGAGTGTGTTATACACAAGGTAACATTAATTAGTTTTCTTTTCTCTAGAAACACCATGGAGTATAGACATGGAGCACGTAAATTCGTTGATGCAAGTAGTTGTTGCAAGTGCTAGTATTATATCAAAACATCCAGAAGTTGAGGTGCATCATGTGCCTCTTGGCCATGATTGTTGGAAAGTATCGGTGCATGAAGTTTTTCATGATATAGCCTTGTATCGCCCAACAAGCGAGTTTAGTAAACTTTATGCATCCATAGGAAGTATGATTGCATGGCCTATCAAGTACATCAAAGTGAATTAGGCATTTTGGAGGTAATTGCTTCTATTTTCTTATGATACATTAATTGCTAAATTAGAACTTTAGCTGCATGTTTTTTCCTTGATTGAAAAACAATATGACAGGCTACATTTCATTGCTCTTTTTGTGTTTGTTTTGGTTGTGCAGGTAAAAATTGGCACCATGCATGGTATGAAGATGTTCAAAAGGTCAAACCATGGATCACTATAGATTATCTTTTGCAATGAACAAAGACAATTCTAATCTAAGATGCTCTCTAGTAATCTAGAATGCTATTTTGGTATGCATTGTGATGATAATTTGTTGGTATTAAGTTGTTTCAATTCTATACAGTATTGAATTGCTATTGGCAATTAATTTACATTTTGTAATTTCATACTTCCAGTTTATTATCTACATTCTTATCTCAAAGGTTTGTGTAGTTTTATTTAGATTTTGAAATGGTATTGCAAAATTTACAGGAAAAAAAAATTCGGCGCAAATATTACCCGCCACAAATTTTCAAAAACATTTATGTAAACAGGACCACATTTACGGCCTGCTTGCTAGTCAATCACGGCGTGCTTTTAAGATCAGTTACGACGTGCTTCTGAAGTCAATTACGGCGTGCTTTTGATGTCAATTACGGCATACTTTTATATTTCAAAATCGAAATAAATAATTTATAGAACCCTTTTACGGCGCGCTATTTTTGTCTTTTACAGCGTGCTTCTAAGATCAATCACGGCGTGCTTCTGAGATCATTTACGGCGCACTTTTTTGGTCAATTACGGCGCGCTTTTATATTTCAAAATCGAAATTCAAATTCTCTGAAACTCTTTTACGGCGCTCTTATTTGCCTTTCACGGCGTGCAGGCGGGGTCTTTTACGGCTTTCTCTAAACACGCCGTAAAAGAGTTTTGTCTTTTACGACATGCCCATTTACGGCGCTTTTTTGTGTGCCGTAATTTGTCTTTTACGGCGTTCTTTGTGGGTCGTAAAAGACCATTTTTCTGGTAGTGAAAGGTCAATGACTTCAGCAAGGACATGTTGTGCTTAAAAGCACGTCTCAATTTTTGTGGAAGGGAAATCACAGAAGATGATATGATCTATAAGACTCTTACCACCTTTCCTAATTCAACTTTTATACTAGCGAACCAGTATCAGTTGGATTATGACAACAAAAGAATCACAACCTTCAATAAGTTGATAAGCCTACTGCAAGTGGCTGAGAGACAAAATAAGATTCTCTTGAATAACAATGCCAGGCCCACTGGGACAAAGAAAATTCCCGAAGCTAATTATGGAAAAATGAAAGGTGGAAATAACTCCAATGCAAGGGGGTTTAAACGTGCTGATCCCTACCCACGTGGCAATCATGCACCACGTGGAAAGAGACATGAGGATCATGGAAACAAGATGCAAAAGGAAAGAGTTGACAATGAACCAGGCTATAGGTGTGGATTCATTGGGCATTGGTACAAGAACTGCCAAGCAAACAACAGAGTAGCAGCCAATTACAAGAGGTATAGAGAGTCTAAAGAACAAGAGGCTCACTACATGGAAGAAGAAGGTCATGACCTAAACGTCAACCTTACAATTGCAGACTTCAACGGCAAAGAGGAACTTGCTAAGTCAATGGATGCTCTCAATCTTGACTGATCTGCTTTATTCATTTTATTTTCCAAAGATAGTTGTGAAGGCATAATGCCTCATTTTTAATTAGACTATTATTTGGTCTTAAAGAATGGTTTGATGAATTAGATTTCTGAACAAAGACCTTGATTTGCTTATCGTTGGCTTATTAATAAATTTTGAATTTTATTCTGAAGCACTGAATTTATTCAAATTTATTTTCTATACACATATTTACATGGTTCAAAATTGCAATATAAAGATGTAAAGCAATACATCTAGAGAAAAAATTATTATTAGAATGAAAAGATTATCATTATACTACAATAGAATTACTCTAAAGAATCTGAGATATATTTAAAATCAAAGACGCTATGTATGCACCAAGAGCTAATCGAACCTTGTTAATGTTTCAAAGAAATTTGTGCCAACAGTTATCATGTAAAAACACACCGTGAGAATGGAACTGAATACCTTGATATTACATCTAATGACTGTGGAATGAAACACATCTTAGAGAAACTTATGAGTTAATTTAGTGGACTGTACCTCACTACGATTCGGATCATTGAATCCTATACTGTCACCAACAATGAAATGTGGGACACTGACTCATACAGGCTTTTGCATGACCGCCTATGGCACCGAGGTCGTGACATGATGATCCGTATTTTTCAAGAACTCACACGGACATCCCTTCTTTCGAGTGAAAAATGGGAGAAAATTTTGCCACACTGCAAGGTGTCGGTTCTAGGATTGCTCAAATGCAGTCATTGCATTCTAAAGTACCAGAAGCACTACCTCCCTCCCATTATGCCTCATTGACTATTTCAAAGGCACATCACTCGTTTTGCAAAGCCTGCTCTTTAGCAAAAACAGGATCGAGACTTTCCTATGCTAAAGATACAAAACAAAACATTCCATTCTTACAAAGGATACAAAGAGATGTCTGTGGACCTATCCATCCAGAATGCGGACCATTCAAGTACTTTATGGTTCTGGTGGATGCTTCGACAATCTGGTCACATGTCGTTTTATTGTCCACAAGAAATGTTGCAATACTCCTAGCACAGATTATACGTTTAAGGGCTCACCACCCTGATCACCCTATCAAGTCTATAAGGCTTGATAATGCTGGAGAGTTTACATCAAAAGCATTTGATGATTATTGCATATCTATTTGGATCGATGTAGAGCATCCTGTACCCCATGTGCATACACAAAATGGTCTCGCAAAAGACACCATCAAAAGGCTACAGATGGTGGCTAGGGCATTGGTTATTCGCACCAACCTGCTGATGTCGCTTTTGGGAAGCGACCAATTTAACCCTGAAATGTCATTAGTAGTATAAAGTAAATAGGGATCGTTCTATTCCGGGGATTGAGGGTACACCTGTCATTGTCAAACAATTAAACAATTAAAATTAAAACAAAGTATAATATTTACAAAAATATAACAAAAATATACATATTTACGAAAAAGGGGGATTTTTGGTTTTTGATTTCTTTTTCCGAAAATAAATACTAAGTTAACTAAATAATTAAAATGCAAAAACATAAAAATACAAATGGAATGCAAGAACAAAGATCAAACCGAAATATATAATTAAAATCAATTCAAGTTCATCATTGTTCATCATAGTCATGCAAGAGGAGTTGATCATGTGAAACGTTCAAAAGCAAACAATTTCCCATATTTTACTTTCAATGCTAATTAACCTAAGCGAAAGCACCTAGATTAATTCTATCAAACATGCAATCAAACCCTAGAAAGCTAGTCAATCATGTCATGTTTAAAGCATTAAGCACCTAGAAAGGCTATCAACTCAAATGTGCAACTTAGTATGAAAAAGTCCACCTAATTGCAATCTTCTTTGATTAAACTCGGTTTTTGTACAAAACCTTTACTACTTATTGATTCAAGAACACAAAACCAAAAAGTTGATTCATGTTCTCAAATTCGTAGCAACATTCACATAAGAACCCTAAATGTTTCGAACCATTCAAGATTATCATACAAAAGATTTCTATCATGCAAATTTAATCAAACACTCACACAAAAGCAACCATAAATCGCAATATATGAATCTGAAAATTAACAATTAATCATAAAATTTCAGAAATCAACACTTGTTCAAACAATTGTGTCAACTAAGGTAAAACCAACGAAAATACAAGCAAAGGTTACAAGGATAATCGGATTACACCGTGATGAAGATGAGATGAATGAAGTGATGAATGGTCTCTTGAATTTCGAAAGCAATCTTCAAGGATGGTGATGGATGATGTGCACGGCTTGTCCTCTTCTTCCTTGGCCTTGCTTGAACTTCGTGGTTGCCCTAGAGGATGGAGAAGATCACGGCTAGGCTAGAGAGAGTTTTCTGATTTTTTTCAAAGTGTATGAACGTAAAGATTGGAACCCCTCAAACGTTGAGAAGAGGGGAGATTATATAGGGGACGGCCCCTAGGTCTCCAAGTCGTCCAAAACCCTAGAGAAACTCACGGCATGTGCTTGCTTTCTCCACATAATTTCCTCCAATGATTTCTTGCCACATAAGCCCTATGAGGTGGTCCAACCAATCACAAAATTCCAATATTAATTCCCTAAATAATTCTTGCCGAAATATAGAGATAATTTCTTATTTTTGTCATTTAATTTCGGCCAAAACTCTTTAGGGAATGTAGGAATGTATCTAGACTTCTTTTGAGCTTTTCTTGGTCTCCACCTTTTTCTCTTTCCTTAAAACTCTCTAGGATATTTCTTTGCCGTCCAAAACCCTAGGGTTTTGACGTTCTCCCTTGTATTTCTCTTCATTCCTCACGGCAATTCATCTAGGGTTTCTTCAAGTAGATTTTCTTTCCATAAAAATAGCCCTAGAAAATCTCCCTAGAAAATCTCCTTTTAATTTCTGATTTTTGGACGCCTCTTCCTTGTTTCTCTCTTGCAAATTCACGGCAAAACATCTTTAGGGCTAGGGTTTGCGTCACAAACCCTAGTTCCATGGGCTCTTGTGGGCTTTTATCCAATTAGCCGAAAATCCAACAAGTCTTGAGAGTTTTTGGGCCTCCATGCGTCACTTCTATGCCATGTCATCTTCCAACGTCACAACACTTTATTTTTCCATTTCTTTTTCATAGTAACGTTGGAAACTTCATTGGTGGGCTTTCCTCCTTTCCGCAGGGTTTCCTGGTTGGACCAGGAAAACTTCTTTTCTTCATTTCTGCTCATTTCTGTGGCTCATTGTTCTTCATCTTTGCTCCCCTTGGTGTTCGCAAGCTCCTCTTTCCATTTGTGAGTTCATTTCCACTTTCTAGCTCGGAGGTCCTGAAAATAGAAACTAGTAAGAAAAATAGAAACTTTCCTAAAATGAAAATGGCAACTTTCCTAAACTGAAAATAAGAAACTTTCTAAGAAGGAGAAATAGAAACTACCAAAAATGGAAACTTTCTACAAATAGGAACTTTCCCAATCGAAGAATGGAAACTTTCCTAAACAGAGTTTTATTAAGGAAATAACGCAAGAAATGTAGGGAAATGCAGTTAAAACGTCGCATTAAAATGCTCCTATCAAATTCCCCCACACTTAACTTTTGCTAGTCCCTTAGCAAAATCACATTAAGACTCACACTAAAGTTAAAGACTCTGCAAAAACAATGACTCTATTGCCCTTCAACTTTTTGTCTCAGCAATCTCTTACTTTCACAACACCAAGATTAGCACTCAACCAAGATTCAATGTTTAAGCATTCGAGAGTTAATTGAAACACATAATCTTCACATACACAAGTAGGACTTGGTTGTAACAATGGTGATGGTTCTGTTAAACATGTTTCAGACAAGTATGATTCAAATCCTCACAAGGTATATCCACTCTTTCTTCTCTCAGATCATGGCAATGCTTAAAAGCTTATACACTCAAGTATATGTGAAAGATAAACAAAGTATCACATATGTAAGAAACGAAAGCACAGGTATAATTTTCTTTAAAGATCTCATGAAGGATACCAACTACTTGCACAGATGGACCCAAGCCATAGGTTCAACTCTTGTAACTCATCTCCACATCAAGGGCTGTCCCATCTTAAGGATCAAGAAGGTCTTCTCAAGGGTTGTAATGGGGCCATGGCTCAAGGTTTAAAGAAACGAAGGATAAGGATTTATCAAAGTGTCCTAAAAACTTAGTAGAGCACATATAGATGTAGAGACCTCGAAATATCCCACCAAGGCATTGCAAAAACGTCACTTTCCCTAGAGGTAACATAAAAGGGCCTAATGTCTTCATGTTGGGCCCAATCTTCATTGTAAACTTCCCTTGAACTATAGTGAAATGGACAAAGGCCAAATTTTTCTGTAGTGGGCCTTCCATTCAAAGTAAACTCCGAAATCACTAAGTATGGGGGAGTAAAATCCATAAACTTTTCTTTTCTAGCCGTACACATTTTTCTTTTCTTTTCATTTTTCACGGCTTTCACATATATTTTTTTCTATGGACAAGTCTACCCCCACACTTGAACTTTCACCTCTTCTCACTCTTCATCCTTAACACCAGACCCATGTAGTATGTCTCGAAAGATAGCTCCACTAAGTTCTTAGAACAAAGGGTAGGGTTGTAACTATACTAAGCTTCATGGTTAGGGATTTTAAGGGTGATGAAAGAAAATGCTTAATGTAGGCTCAAAAGGGTTTATGTAGGGGAGTCCCACGACGGGCACAAATAGGGACACAAGTTTATATGGCAATGGTGGTAGTTCCTAGGGTGCCTCTATCCCTTCCAGAATCAGGGCCATGTATTGATATAACGTTTCAACAAGCACAAGAGTGAATTCTAGCATTCTCTAGTCCATCAAACTTAATCTATGGCAAGCAATCAATCAAATGAAGAATAATGAGATCATCAAAATATCGCCAAGAAATTGAGAATATATTTCATTTATCACTCCAAGAAAAAGGGACATGGCTCAATTATCTCACATGGGCTTTTATGAATCAAAACTCATCTTAACATGCTTTATATTCTGTACCAAAGTTTCGAAGTCCATATCCACTACAAGGCACATATTTTTCAGATATCTCAATTAACCAAAGAATACCATTTTAAAAATCATCTCAATCTTGTGATCCTCTTTTAGTCATGATTTCAGAGATATAGAATCATCCTAGACAGTTGAAAGGGCGTCCTAAGACTCAAAACAAAAACAAAAGCAACGAAAATTTTTTTGAATTTTTTGACATTTTTTCAAATTTTTTTTTTGTATTTTTCAATATATATGACGCAAAATAAAATACTCAAATATAAATCCCTTCCCCCACACTTAAATATTGCATTGTCCTCAATGTAATCAAGAATAAGCATGCAATGAAACACTTAAGCATATAGGGATGAAATTTACGAAAATAACGACTAAAACAAATGAAAAACGAAAAATAAAAGATAAGGATAAAGAAAGCAAATCTGATTTGCATGGGTTGCCTCCCAAGTAGCGCTTGGTTTTAACGTCTTCTCAGCCTAGACGTGGTTTCCTCTTGTCCTCAGTTGGTTTGACCTTCAAAGCCTCCATTTGGGTTTGGAATTGTGTTGCTCGGAAGCTTACCAGTTTCATGAAACTTGGTCATGAAGTCCACCACTTGTCCCATCTGCTTCTTAAGCTCTGCAATGTCCTTGGTGTGGGTCTGTTGTCCTTGAAACAAAGTCTGTGTGGCACTAGTCAATGCTTGAGTGGAATTAGTCAATGCCTCTATCGTCTTATCATAGTGAGAATTGGTATTCCCTACGTTGTGTTGAGGAGGCATGTAAGGTCTTTGATAAGGAGGTCCTTGAGGACGTTGGAAACTGCCACCAAGAGGGTTCTGACCATTTTCATTGTTGGTCCACTTGAAGTTGGGGTGGTCCCTCCATCCAGGGTTATAGGTATTCGAATATGGATCATACCTTGGACGTTGGGGGCCCCCTTGGTTCCCTTGATAGCCTCCTATGGCATTCACAGACTCCCAACCACCATTCTCACTTAGTTGAGGACATTGATCCGTAGGATGTCCTTGCATAGAGCATACCCCACAAGCAGAGGGTCCTCCATGGCCTTGAGTAGTCGCCACCTTGTTCACAAGAAGGGTGAGTTTGCTCAATTGATCCGCAATGGCAGGACTAGTGCTCACCTCATTTACCCTACAAGTGGGTTGTCTCACACCCTCATACTGTTGGGAGTTTAGGGCACGATTTGCTATAAGTTCCTTCCCAACCGCAGGTGACTTATCCACAAAAGCTCCTCCAGCTGCAGCATCAAGCATTTGCCTTTCCAAGGGTAAGAGTCCTTCGTAGAAGCATGTAAGTAGGGTCTCATCCTTCATCTGATGTTGAGGGCATTGTGCAAGTAGGGAGTTGAACCTCTCATAGTAAGCAGAATAGGACTCATCATGGGCTTGCTCAATTCCACTGAGCTTCTTCCTGAGTGTGATGACCTTTGAAGCTGGGAAGTATTTTTCCAAGAAGGCCTTCCTCATTGTTTCCCATGATGTAATACGTCCAGCAGGAATCTCATATAGCCAATCTTTGGCTCTGTCAGCTAAGGAGAATGGAAATGCCTTCATCTTCAGAATGTTTTCATCAGCTCCTTGTGGTTGCATGTTTGTACAAACAGACTGAAATTCTCGAATATGCTTGTTAGCATCCTCCATATTAAGGCCATGGAAAATAGGGAGTTTGTGCAACAGTCCACTCTTTAGCTCAAACTCTGCTTGTCTTCCAGCTGCAGGGGCAGGGTATACTATTCCTGTAGGGGGTCCTCCTTCAACAGTTGCGGTGGAAAGTTCCCTAATAGATGCCATTCTTTCTTCCTTGACTTCTTCAGGTGGTGGTGTAGAGTTGGATGAAACCACAGGTGAAGGTGAACGTGAAGGCGGAGATGGACTTGGTGTAGGTGATGTAGACTCCTCAGAACAGTAGGTCCTCTTCCCTTGCTCGTTAAATGTGTACTCTCTGTATGTTGAAGGAGAAGGACTTGTGAACTCAAGGAGTGAAGGACCCTTCAAACGAGCGAACCTTGCTTCAATTTCCTTTATTTTGGTGGGTCCAAACGGCTCGGTCATTCATAGGAATCCTGAACATCATTAAAATTTAAAGAAATTAGTAAAGTATAAAGTAAGTTAATTACAAATTAGTGATTTATACATCGACTTCACTATTCACGAGTCACTATTCACAAGTTACTATTCATGATTTATAAGTATAAAGAGAAGTATAAAGTACAAACTATCCACAATTGTCACAAATAAACCACGTAAGAAATTTATACAAGTATAGAATGTACAAAACTACACAATTTACATGTGAAGGCTATGCTCAAGTGTATTATTATTATTTACAAATAAAGTTAATATCTCAATTGATTACAAATTGTAAGTCGAGCCCAATAGAAACCACTACTATTGGTGAGATACGATCTAGGGATAGTCGCCTAGACATAAGTCGCTTTCCTTTGTTTCAGAAGGCTAGATGGCCAGATTAAGAGGTAAGTGAGAGGGAGGACTCATTTTGGTGACACTACGGAGGCTACTCCCTCATTGAGGTTTAGGCCCCTATTGGCTACTCCCACATTGTGGTTTACGCACAGTCTATAGTATCTCTGAGATCCAATTTGAACCCATCACCCAGGGTCTCAACCTAAGACACCATCTATATGCCCCTTACTCAGCTTGGAAAGAACTCATGTGTTAGACAGTTCTCCAAATGCTAATAAAAGCCGCCCTCAACCTCATAAGACCTTAGAAAGACACTAATGAAGGGTTAAGGCCAATATTAACAAAAGGGCCCTTATCTACTCATACGATTTTACACACTTATAATAATCAAGAATTTAACTACATTTATAATTAATTCTTTACATTTCTTTTGTAAAACAAGATTAGACACATTTCACAAAACTTTCAAACAATACTTACACACAAACGTCACAAATTTTTTTTTTTCTTTTTTCTTTTTTTTTTTTTTTTTTTCACGAAATTAATTACAAATATCTCCATTAATTCCTTTTCTTTTACAATTATTTTCAACACTTAGGTACGGGAACAGGGAGTCTCGATGTGCAATGGGACTGAAACAGCTACCCTTCTCAAGACTATGTTTAATCCAATATACCTTAGTGAATCACAATATTTTCATTTGTTATATATACCATTGATTTCAAATTCAATTCCAAGCGGTAAATCAAGAGGACGTGCGGCCCAAGTATAGTCGTCTAGACACAAAGTACCTCCTACATCCTTTGGGCAACCTTACTGAAATGGCCAGGTAGGGGAGGGCGACCACAAGAGGTAGAATCCATTTTGGCATGAGCTACTCCCTCATTGAGGTTTAGGCCCATTTGCATGCACTTCTGGATTCAAGAACCTGTCATGAGCGTTGTCCCCTTTCTAGACACCATCCCACATAGGCTATACTTACTTGGATGAAAAAGGTCCTAAGTGTGAAGACAGTTCAATGAATGTTAATAAAGGCCGCCCTCAACCTTAAGGGACCTGGACTAGGTACCAATAAGGGGTTTAGGCCAATATTAATAAACACGACTTCACCTATTCCTTCTTTAATTTACAACTCACAATTAAAATTCATATTCAACAATATAAATAACAACCTAAGTAATTAATTAACTAATTAACTAACAAATTATGAACAATTAACAAGTAAATTTTTTTTTTTTTTTTTCGAACACAACATATAAACAAAACAAATATTCACAATATATAACAAGTGATTTTTCAATCCCCGGCAACGGCGCCAAAAATTGATGTCGCTTTTGGGAAGCGACCAATTTAACCCTGAAATGTCATTAGTAGTATAAAGTAAATAGGGATCGTTCTATTCCGGGGATTGAGGGTACACCTGTCATTGTCAAACAATTAAACAATTAAAATTAAAACAAAGTATAATATTTACAAAAATATAACAAAATATATACATATTTACGAAAAAGGGGGGATTTTTGGTTTTTGATTTTCTTTTTCCGAAAATAAATACTAAGTTAACTAAATAATTAAAATGCAAAAACATAAAAATACAAATGGAATGCAAGAACAAAGATCAAACCGAAATATATAATTAAAATCAATTCAAGTTCATCATTGTTCATCATAGTCATGCAAGAGGAGTTGATCATGTGAAACGTTCAAAAGCAAACAATTTCCCATATTTTACTTTCAATGCTAATTAACCTAAGCGAAAGCACCTAGATTAATTCTATCAAACATGCAATCAAACCCTAGAAAGCTAGTCAATCATGTCATGTTTAACGCATTAAGCACTTAGAAAGGCTATCAACTCAAATGTGCAACTTAGTATGAAAAAGTCCACCTAATTGCAATCTTCTTTGATTAAACTCGGTTTTTGTACAAAACCTTTACTACTTATTGATTCAAGAACACAAAACCAAAAAGTTGATTCATGTTCTCAATTCATAGCAACATTCACATAGAACCCTAAATGTTTCGAACCATTCAAGATTATCATACAAAAGATTTCTATCATGCAAATTTAATCAAACACTCACACAAAAGCAACCATAAATCGCAATATATGAATCTGAAAATTAACAATTAATCATAAAATTTCAGAAATCAACACTTGTTCAAACAATTGTGTCAACTAAGGCAAAACCAACGAAATACAAGCAAAGGTTACAAGGATAATCGGATTACACCGTGATGAAGATGAGATGAATGAAGTGATGAATGGTCTCTTGAATTTCGAAAGCAATCTTCAAGGATGGTGATGGATGATGTGCACGGCTTGTCCTCTTCTTCCTTGGCCTTGCTTGAACTTCGTGGTTGCCCTAGAGGATGGAGAAGATCACGGCTAGGCTAGAGAGAGTTTTCTGATTTTTTTCAAAGTGTATGAACGTAAAGATTGGAACCCCTCAAACGTTGAGAAGAGGGGAGATTATATAGGGGACGGCCCCTAGGTCTCCAAGTCGTCCAAAACCCTAGAGAAACTCACGGCATGTGCTTGCTTTCTCCACATAATTTCCTCCAATGATTTCTTGCCACATAAGCCCTATGAGGTGGTCCAACCAATCACAAAATTCCAATATTAATTCCCTAAATAATTCTTGCCGAAATATAGAGATAATTTCTTATTTTGTCATTTTTTCGGCCACTCTTTAGGGAATGTAGGAATGTATCTAGACTTCTTTGAGCTTTTCTTGGTCTCCACCTTTTTCTCTTTCCTTAAAACTCTCTAGGATATTTCTTTGCTGTCCAAAACCCTAGGGTTTTGACGTTCTCCCTTGTATTTCTCTTCATTCCTCACGGCAATTCATCTAGGGTTTCTTCAAGTAGATTTTCTTTCCATAAAAATAGCCCTAGAAAATCTCCTTTAATATCTGATTTTTGGACGCCTCTTCCTTGTTTCTCTCTTGCAAATTCACGGCAAAACATCTTTAGGGCTAGGGTTTGCGTCACAAACCCTAGTTCCATGGGCTCTTGTGGGCTTTTATCCAATTAGCCGAAAATCCAACAAGTCTTGAGAGTTTTTGGGCCTCCATGCGTCACTTCTATGCCATGTCATCTTCCAACGTCACAACACTTTATTTTTCCATTTCTTTTTCATAGTAACGTTGGAAACTTCATTGGTGGGCTTTCCTCCTTTCCGCAGGGTTTCCTGGTTGGACCAGGAAAACTTCTTTTCTTCATTTCTGCTCATTTCTGTGGCTCATTGTTCTTCATCGTTGCTCCCCTTGGTGTTCGCAAGCTCCTCTTTCCATTTGTGAGTTCATTTCCACTTTCTAGCTCGGAGGTCCTGAAAATAGAAACTAGTAAGAAAAATAGAAACTTTCCTAAAATGAAAATGGCAACTTTCCTAAACTGAAAATAAGAAACTTTCTAAGAAGGAGAAATAGAAACTACCAAAAATGGAAACTTTCTACAAATAGGAACTTTCCCAATCGAAGAATGGAAACTTTCCTAAACAGAGTTTTATTAAGGAAATAACGCAAGAAATGTAGGGAAATGCAGTTAAAACGTCGCATTAAAATGCTCCTATCACCTGCCTATATCTGCATGGGGTTATGCAATATTGCACGCAGCTTTACTTATTCATTTCAGACCCACTGCTAGCTAACCATTTTCTGCGTACCAGTTGGTAACTGGATATGAGCCTGACATTTCACACTCACGTATATCTGGTTGCGCAGTATATGTGCCTATTGCGCCCCCACATCGCACTACACTGGGTCCTCAGAGTCGATTAAGTATTTATGTTGGATACGAATCCCCAACAATTATCCGCTATTTGGAACCCCTGACAGGCGATCTCTCTACCGCTAGATTTGTGGATTGTCACTTTGATGAGACAGTCTTCCCGTCGTTAGGGGGAGATAGGAAAAAGGATTTTCCAAGGGAATGACAGGAATTGTCGTGGTTTGTCCCCACTCTGTCTCATTTTGATCCCCGCACTTCACAAAGTGAAAGTGAAGTGAAAAGAATAATCGATCTTCAGAACGTAGCAGATTCGATGCCTGATACGTTTACTGATATCGCAAAAGTGACGAGATCACATATACCAGCTGCAAATGTGCTTGCAAGGTTAGAAGTCCCCAACAAGGGGTACGGTGCCGCAGATAGAGGCACTGCAACCGCACTTAGTAGAGGTGTGGTTGAGGCCGTGGCTCCCCAAGGAAGAGGGGGAGGTCACTTGGTTAGATTGACACTCACCCAAGGAAGAAAAGGGTGAGTAAGGCATAAACCAATCATCAATGTATAGAATCCCTCTCATGAGATTATCTCTGATTATAGTTATGTCCATGAATCAATACTGGAGGACGCTCCGATTTTTGAAATGATTCCAGAGAACAAAGAAATCTCAAAGGTTTACGAGAGTGTGTATGAGTTGATAGAAAGATCTTCCATACACATTGATGATATATACTGTTGCTCAAGGAATCATAAAACACGATGATATCGAACCACGCTCTGTTGAAAAATGTCAACAAAGAGCAGATTGGCCTAAATGGAATGAATCAATCCAGGTAGAATTAGATTCTCTGACAAAGAGACAGGTATTTGGTCCGGTAGTGCTAACCTCACCAAGTGTAAAGCTTGTAGGACATAAATGGACCTTTGTTAGAAAGCGTAATGAGAAGAATGAAGTCCTAAGGTACAAGGCTCGCCTTGTGGCGCAAGGTTTCTCACAACGCCCTGGAATTGATTACGAGGAGACATTCTCTCCAAAAAATGGACGTTATAACGTTCCGCTACTTAGTTAGCTTAGTAGTTTCCAAAGGACTGGAAATGCAGCTAATAGATGTGGTTACTGCATATCTCCATGGGGATCTAGATTCAGAGATATATAAGAAAGTGCATGATGACCTTACATTACCCAAGCCAAGTGACTCTAAACCACGGAGTGCGTTTGCAACTAGGTTGAAACGCTCACTTTACAGATTAAAACAATCCAGGCGGATGTGGTATACCCGTCTAAGTGACTACTTGATTAGGAATGGATATAAGAACGATGAATTATGCCCCTGCGTATTCATGAAGAAAACAAGTTCCGGATTTGCAATTGTAGCAGTATATGTCGATGATATGAACATAACAGGTACTCTTGATGAAATAAGAGAAACCACGAGCTACTTGAAATCCGAATTTGAGATGAAGGATCTTAGGAAAACTCGATTCTATCTAGGCCTTGAACTAGAATACCGAGTTTGTGGAATATTAATCCACCAGTCTGCATATGTCCAAAAGTTAGGCGATATAACATGGACAAAGCACATCCTGCTAGCACTCCCATGATCGGTCGAAGTTTGGATGAAAGGAAAGATCCATTTTGTCCAAAGGAAGATGACGAACAAGTGTTGGGAGCTGAAATTCCCTATCTAAGTGCAATAGGCGCATTATTGTACTTAGCCCAATTAACTCGACCAGACATTGCATTCTCAGTGAACTTGTTAGCTAGATTTAGCTCAGCGCCAACGCAACGTCACTGGAATGGTATCAAGAACATCTTCGATACCTAAAAGGAACCATTGACTTGAGACTGTTCTTTCCCTACAGAGAGACAAGAGGGACAGCAGATGGAACTGCAATCCCTGAAGAAAATATTGATGGCGAAAGTGCCACTCACTACACCGAAACGCCAAATGATGTTTTGGTTGGTTTTGCTGATGCAGGGTATCTCTCTGACCCACATAAAGGTCGTTCCCAAACTGGTTATGTATTTACCAATGGGAACACGACGATATCTTGGAGATTAACCAAGCAAACCCTTGTGGCTACCTCCTCGAACCACTCAGAGATCATTGTACATGAGGCGGTTCGTGAGTTTGTATGGTTAAGAACTATCATTGCACATATTCGAGGGATTAGTGGTTTGAGTTCTACCACTGAAGAGCCTACTTGCATTTATGAACACAATGCAGCTTGCATCGAACAGATGAAGCTAGGTTGTATTAAGGGTGATAACACAAAACACATATCGCCAAAGTTGTTCTACAATCAGCAACAACAGACCCTTCTCAAGATTCAAGTGAATCAAGTAAGGTCTGAGGAGAATGTGATAGATTTGTTCACCAAATCACTGCCTAAGGCCACATTTGAGAAACATGTGAAAAGCATAGGAATGCGAAGACTTTCCAAGCTCACTTGATTAATGTAATGATCAAGGGGAGGTGTAGACGTCAGGGGGAGTCTAACACACACATGTCATTCTCAAATGTAGAAGGTGCGTTGTGCTCTTTCCTTCGACAAGTTTTATTTTGTCCCACAGGGTTTTTATTGTTACTTGGCAAGGTTTTTAGTGAGGCAACAACTCATGCACCATTTCGTCTTTGACTTGGCACAAGGGGGAGTGTTAAAGGAAAAGCACATTATGTGCCTTCGTCAAAGAAACAGACGAAGAGGGAATCAAGCAATTACAAATCACAGCTCAATCAGCATTTAGTATCATCAATGTAATTGATATTTCCGTTGTAATTCTATCCCTATATAAAGGGGTTATGAATGAAATGAGTAGACCAATTCCAATTCTCATTTTACTTTTATAGATTGTAGAAGGAAAAGAAGGCTATAGGATATGAAGACTTCGACTGCTACTAGAAATTGAAATTAATTGGCCATGGCCGATGCAATTAAAACTGGACAATTAATCATGGTCATCGAGTCCCCATTGCCATACAGGGAAATCAAGATGGTGACAGTGCACAGAGGGTTTTTTTTTTTTTTCATCTAAAATTTGCATGGGTAAAGTTGGATTTAAGTTATCCAAAAATTAAAGGAGGTATACATACAAAATTGAGAGATCTGAATAGTAACACTCCATAAAAAAAAACTGCGATCAAAGAAAAAAAAATATATAGTGATCAACATCGGTGTTGTGACAATTATAATAATGAGCTCACTTCAAAGTAAATGTGTCCTACCCACTTCTACAAACAACACTGAAAGAATCACCACATTTTTCGGAGTTAGAAATATATATGTAGGAGGTGCAAATAAAATTTTGAGGTGTGACCAAAAAAAAGTTGAGAAGCAAATTTTTTCTCAGCTCATTGAAGCCCAAGAGAGACGAGCATAGCTAGTTAAATCAGTTACGTAATGGAATCCACATCCTAACTGATTATGTAAAACTCAGACAAAACATATTATGATCACAGTATAAATAACGTGGGTGGGGAAGTTTCTTAAGGGGAGGAACGTACTGCATGCAATTGTCAATCGATCTTCCAGAGTTTAGTATTCTTTTTTATTGAAAGAAATCAACAACGATAACAGAGCCTCCGCGATCAAGCAATGGATCCAGATATGATTCATAATACCCTTTCAATTCAAATTTTTTTTTAATTTATTTCAATATTTCATGAAACTATGGTTTGCCAATCTGATCTCGATCTCTAATTGGTATCTTTATTTTTGGGGGTATTGTTCAGATTAGTCAGGATTGCCTAAGCACGTTTTGGATTTGGTTTTTGAGCGATTGGTGTCACTCGTAGACTATGTGCAATTCAGTGTCGTGTGTAGGTCATGGCATTGTGTAGCAAAGAAGAATTCAAGTAACTTATGCCTAAGATGTCAAGTTATCCAATGCTCTTGATTTATAGTGACCAAAAAGGGACATGGAATTTATACAATGTTGTGGACAACAAGGTCCTGGCTTTGGAATTAAGAGTTTCAAATAAGTAGTTTTGTGGGTCATCAAAAGGTTCATTCGGTACTCCCTCCCAACATGGAAGCAGACTTGAGGGAGATTTGGGCTGACCGAATTAGATACAACAACTTTGTCTTCAAGGCTACTATTTCTGCAGACCCAATATTAAATGCGAAAGATTGCATTAATGTTGTAGTCATATATGTGGACTATTGTAGGTTGGCTTCTATTAGACTCAACAAAGACACTACATGAACTTGTGGTGACAACTTATGTTGATGATAGGTGGACGTTAATACGAATCCATGGAGCCAGCTTTTGTCTTTTGATATTACGGCTCAGTCCAACTTAAATGTGAAATTGGTTGGACACGAGATTTCAGGAACCAAGTTTATGCAGAGATATCTCAGTGTATTCAACTGAGAAGAAATTGTTGATGGTTGATAGGTATTGTTTCTACGAAAAAGTAGATGGATTTTCCAAACGGTTGACAAAGGGAATCAAAGTCTTTTATTTCAATTTCGATCAGTGTGAGTGGATTGAGAAGAAAACACTCGGTGATGTTGCTCTCTTCATTGGTGATAACTCTTCGCTCTCTGTTTTGGCTTCAAATTTTTCAGGGTGCATGCCGAATTGCATATACTTCAACCACAATTGCGATCGCATAGGGAAAGATTTCAAACATTACGACTTTGCTGTCTATAACGTGGAAACTGGAATTGTCTCACAACCTTATGCAAAATATGCTAATACCTTAGTGAATATGGCCAATCAACCTTGTATCTGGATTGTACCAACTTTTCAAGCAAGCGACTGATATAAATGCATGCATGAATAGTAGTTAGTAATTAATTATTCTTGTGAGTTGTCTCTTTTACAGGGTTTGTAATCCAATTTGGTTCTCCAATAACTCTAATTAGTTATAATAGATTGGTAAGTCAGGATCATGGGATCGAAGATTTTGATATTGACTTTCAATTTGTACTATCCAGTCCTTTTTGTGATTGATTAGAATCCAAATTTTATTGATATTTTTCAACCCAAGATTAGCACCGGTGTACGAGGACTATTGGACCTATAAGCTTGTGTATTGTTGTGTACACCAGGTCTTCTCCATTAGTTCTTCTCTTAGTTTAATCAGTCACACTAATATATTGTTGATCCCCAAAGTGACACTGAACAAGTTGATCATTTTAGACCTATAAGCTTGTGTAATGTTGTGTACAAGATATATCATTTCAAAATAGACTTAACCCACGTTTAGACAAATATATATTTCTAAAAATCTGGATACTTTTACCCTAAAAGATCAATTCTAGACAATATTCTTATTGCTCATGAACTTTGTGTTTGCCAATTGACTTTTATTGTTTTTATTTCTACTCGAAGAAGTCTTAGATCTGTAGCCTTAATTTCGCTATGTCTAATAAGTTGACATTGTCAGGATTGCTTTTGCTCTAAATGCAAAAGGAGCATGCACAATCCTTTGAATTGAAAGGGTCATGGGGAGTGAACATTTTTTTTGAGATATAATGCTGACAAAACTTCAAGAACATTGGCCAGCCATCTCCATATATCCCAAGTTTGAGAATACAAAGAAAAGAAAGAAAGAAAAAATCACAGCCAAGAGTCTGAAATGCTCTTTACTCTACATCAAGTATACTTCTACATATTAAAAAATCTCAGAATTCATGTTTTACAAAACAAAATATGTTGATAGAACCTAATTAATTGTTAGTAGAATAGTGATAGGAGCATAAAATGCGACAAATATAATGTGCAATTCTTCACATTTTTCTTAGTTATTTCCTTTAAAAAGACTATTTTAACTATGTTTTCTTTTTAGGTAGATCGTGAAGTGATTCAAGAGAGATAAGAGCTTAAAGGAGCAAAAAAGCAATGGACCATGAAGTACCGTTGCAAAAGATTAAGTTTGATCAACCCTTTGGCTGGAAAGAACAAGGAAAGTCCATGGAAATAGTTGTGCAAAATAGTTTCTGCAAAGCAAAAAACTGCAGTTTCAGAATCAGCTTTTCGGGAACAGTTTTGGGGAGCATTCTTTGCATTCTTCCAGCTGCATCTTTGCAGGAAGGACTAGCGATCCTTAACTTCATGATGTTTTACTTGAACAAGAGCTAAAAAAATGTCAGAAGCGTCAACGAGGCAACAAGAAATCAAATTCAAAGTAGGCTTCCCAATAAGGCAGAAACTGTCAGTTTTTCACCAAGCTTTTTGGGAGAACTTTTTCGGCGACTTAATTTGAGTTTTTCCAGAAGGTTATTGATCATTCTAGAATAGGAGTCAAGAACCATCCAGAAAAGTGGCGAGAGGAATTCTTTCCTTGTCCAAGAATTAAGCTTCAGAGACAGAAATTGAGTCCTAGTCAAAACATGACAGTTTGGCGGAAATCTTCTATAGATGGATTTTGGGTGCATTTTTAGAAGGTTGTTAAGGCTTGAAAATCATTTAATTGTGCACCAATTAGAGGAATGATTTTCAACAGCAATAACCTTCCAAAAATGCACCAATTAGAGGAATCCTCAAGCAAATAGGGGAGGCTTTCAAAGCAGAGTTGGAGAAGGAAACTTGGGCTGTGCTCCTCATATATATATAGAGCATCTAAACACGTTGAAAATCACCCATCTACAGTGCCATCTTCTGCCCTAAAAACCCTAGTTCATAGCAAAGTCTAAAATTCCTCAACTTCAAGAAGCAAAAAGCCGTGCACACTATCATCCACCTTCATCAAGCTTTGCCGTGTACCATCTTGAAGGAAGTTCTTGCATCCAAGGCTACCTAAAAGTGAATTAGTGGCTCTCATCTTCTTTCCTTTACCGTTTTTAGTTTCTTGTAATTCAAACTCATTTGTTTTTAGTTGTGAATTTTAAGACGACGTGTGGCTTTTACTTTTGTTAGGGGCGAGGTTTGAAGCCCCTAAGACATGTTTTAACAATATTTTGTTTCTTAGTTTCGTGATTGCTTTGTTGTGAAATTGTTTATTTGGTTTTGGCTTACAGATAACTCTCTCGCATGTTTATGTATTATGAATGCGCACATAAAATATTATGATCATGTGAGTGGGGGTAGAAATAGGTATTTTAATTAATCTCCTAAATGGTTAACCACATTTATTGCAAAGGTAGCAAAGTCTATAGGACCCAAATCAAATAATGGGAATTGCATGCTAGGTAGGTGTTCCACACTTGTATTGGATTCTTGTTTCGATCAAACTTCCACATGTGATTAATGCTTAGAATAACACTACTACAAAAATCACATACAAGGACATCCTACAAGGACACATTTATATGCATGTGTCCTAATAACCTTATGAGGAACAATAAAAAAAAGGAGCCCCCGCTGATTTTTTTTTGCCAAAAGTTGAACTTCCCACTTGTTTTTCCCACACAAATTTGCAAGTTGACCCGCCTCTCTCTCTCTCTCTCTCAAACTGAGACTTTAGAGATCAGACCTAAATCAAAACTAGATGGTCCAGATCTACCAAAAACACAACCCCCTCTTCCTCGTCCACCCTCCGTTTTCGATCCATGTCTCTCTCTTCTCCATTGGCGGCCGGCTTCTCGGCCTCTACCTCTCTTACTTTGATTTCTCACTCTTGAAACCCTAAGCTAACACCACAAAGAAGCCAACCCAAAATCTAAATGCAAACCACTCTCCCGTCACACTTTCTGTCTTCCTCCACCGTCATTCGCCATCTGCAATTTCTCCATGCGCATCTCTTTAATCTCTTATCACTTTAGTCTATAAGCGCCAAACCCCTATCATATTCTTTTCTAATTCCCATCCAAATTTTCCATATTTTTCTCAATCTAACACCCAATTTTCTCTGCCCAGCATTTTGATCTGCAGGTACTTTAATATATTTGATTTTTTTTAAAATTTCATTCAAGAAAGTAAAAATCTTTTCTGGGTTTGGATTTGATTTAGTGGAAAGTTCTGGGTTCATAGAAAGTATATGTTGGGGTTGTAGTTTTCATTGAACAAAAGCCCAGATGTCTATTTTATTTTGAGGGGTTTAAATTGCTTAAGGGGTTTATTCGGATTTATGCAGAAGATTGATTTGTGGGAAAGAAAACTAGGGTTTGAGTTTAGAATCAATTTTTTGGGCTTTTGATTAGCATGTGCTTTGTAGGATTGTAAGATAAGAGTTTGAGTTTTGTAGTGTTTTGTTATTTATAGGGTGTTGGGGATCATGGGTTCCAAGGATCCTACTCCGGTGGTTGACAAGGTGAATGGGGCAACGTAGCGCCGGTAGACTGGCAAGTGTTATAGATCTTAGGTTTGATGTAGATGTAGAAGTGTTTATGTGAAAGCTTGGAATGTCAATTACATGTTTTGAAACTGTGCATGTGTGATTAGGAATGGTAAAGCTTGTCTTACTTTAGAAGCTTGATGTAAGATGGTATAACCTTTAGAATAAAAAGGGTGCAAGATGGAAATTTTGAAATGGGGTTTCTGAAGGAAGGGATTCAGGGTATAGGATATGTAAACAAGTATGTTTGGCAACAAAACAACTTGTATAGCTATTGAAATCTACTCAACTTTTGGCCATTGTTGGATGTGTATGTGTTTTAGCCATCTTGAGTTTTCTTTTGCATAAAATGGAGTGATTAATATATTATGGATTAGAAATTGTATTAAAAAAGTTTGTGTTAGTTAAGAAAGAATACCCAATTGTGGATTAGATGTTGAGAAAGCTATTTGATATGTGCAGGGCTTGTCCTGGAAAAATTCCTAAGCGAATCCACAAGGCTGTGAGGAAGAAATAGAAGCGTGAGCATTTGAATGATCTTTTTCTTGATCTGTTTGATGCTCTTGGTAACTTCTATTGTCTTTTCGTGAACATCTAATTTTCTTTATCTTCCTTATGATTGGAACTCTGAAACATAAAGATTTGGAACACTTAACATGCTTTGACTTATTATTGCTAAAGTTGAATGGTTTGTAAAGAGTTTTCACTCTCTTCATGGCGTGCAAGTGAAAACATAAATGTGGTATTGCTCATATTTTCATAAGAGGTTAGTATAGTATACTATGACACCATAAACATTACATAAACAGATATGATGGAGTGCACAGAATGCAAGTTTGTTGTTGTTTTGACCTGATTACATTATTGTTGTGTTTGCAGGTCTTGTGTGAAAATTAAAGCTTGCAGGCCCTAAGATCTGTAAGGGTTCTCAATCCCCTTTTGATTTTACATTCAAATTTTCAAACTTTATGTTTGCCTTGCATTTTTATGATCCTTTTATAGCTGGTATTTGATGGAGAGGTCATTTGTTTGTTATTATATGGTTTAGTGTTCTTACTTGAAATGGTAAATAACATGTTTGAGGAATGATGGTTTTGACAATCATCCACTCATTTCTGTTTGGTTATCACAGCTGCCCAACGAGCCTAAAAAGGTGACTGATTGTTGCTCATTTGACATTATTTTTGGCAGAAAATGCATCGATCTTGCTCAAGAGAGTTACTACAAAGTAAGTTTCCTTGGTACCTCTATCTTACATATTTCGATTTGCCAAGTTGATACTATTTGATATTGACTGCTTTGCTCTTTTGTGTTTTCTGCAAACTCCTAATATGCAGTTTGAGGCTTTGACATTGTATCAATTATCTAAACATCTGTTTATTGGCTTGTTGTTTAGGTTCTTATTTTGGAAAGGACAAATCATTGGAGTTCCTGCAGCTTTACATCTGTTCAGGGTTTATAGAACATACCGAATGAGAAAATTAGTATAATGTAGTTATTGTTGTAAATATTAATGTGGCTATTCATGTAATAGCAATTAATGTTGCGTGATATACGCCAATTAAGATTGATTGGTGATTAACAAAATATAATTAGCGATTGATTGATTATAATCAGACGAGTGATTGATGTAATCGTTAAATAGTTACCTTTCGTAAACCTGAGGTACTCCTATATAAACCTCATTGTGAGATGAATAAAATCACTCCATTTCTCATACTTCATTCTTGGTGTCAAAACTCTCCCTCTCTCAAATTCTTGTACTATCGTTTTACAACACGTTATCAGCACGAAGCTCTAACCCAAGCCATAGCCAGAGAAAAAAAAAACCCCCCCTGCTGCAGCCTGTTTGCACACCCCGAAACCTCTTGATCGGGACCTCAGATCAAAATATTTCCTTCATGAAAGTTGTTCATCTCTGCCTCTTCTATCTACCCTCCAAATTTCAGCCTTATTGGAGTCGTTTTGAGACCTGTACACCATTCGAAGTGGGAGCTGTCCAGAAAAGGCGAATAGCTCTTGGATTGGCTGAGAAGACAACCTTCTCAGTTCTGCACATATAAACTGAAGATTCATCAGTTCTTCATCAAGTAATGTTTCCAAATTCTAATTTTAATTCATGTTTTCAAACTTGATTATATGAACAATCACCATGATGCATGAACCCCCAAATTTACTTTATTAATTTATTTGGTTGATACATATATATCTGTCATATATATTTGTTCATGTTTTTGGATTTGATTGACATATACCGTGACACATTGACATGTAGGATTCCTATTTAATATTACTACAATGCCAGAAGCGTTTATTCAAATCATTAATTTCCATAATAATGTGCATCATTTCCTGTTAATGCCGTATATTACGCTCATCACCATAATGATTTCATTATTGACTTTATGATATTTATTTACTTCATTACAATTTCTTAATGTTGTACATTAAGTTTATTGCCATAATGATTATGTAATATTTATGGGGTTAATGAAGCGTTAATGCCAGAAGCATTTAAAGAAGAAAAAAAAGACAGGTTAATGGTGAATATTAAATGAGGCTGAGTCAGAAGCTCAAATCAAGCCCAAAGTCACAACAACAAATCAGAACCAGAAGCTCAGGCCCAAGTTGCAAGGCCAGAATAGAAGCTCACTACATGTTGCCATGACAAAAGTTATGAATCTTCTCAAACTAGGCTCATCCAGTTGGATGCGATGTCTAGGCAAGGTTCAGATGAGGCCGTGTATTTAAGTGAGCCTCGCTCCACCTAAACCTCATCCTTCCTTACCTGGTCGTATTCAATTGGAGTTACCAAAGGGTTGTAATAACTTTTCATTCCTTGGCAGACCAGTTTGAGCCCAGTAGGCCCACTCTCCCTCTGCAGGAACTAGCAGCCCAGCAGGCCTCACATACTCTTTGACTTACGCATGAAAGCCCGGGTCACAAGCTCGCAGACTAAGCCCGATAGGCTTCACTATCAAGCCCACTCCTTCTTTGGTCCAGCAGAATCAAAAATAAAAGGAAAAATGATTTCATATTGTAAATAGATTCACCATATTTAATATGTGTAATTAATTGCCAGAAGCATTTATTCACATAATTGTGTGATAATTAATCTGTTAAATTAGTAGCATGCAATTAATATCTCAATTGATTTGTGATTTTTATTTATCCAAATTTGTGAGATTATTTAATTTTCTCAATTCAATATTATTATGTTACTTGTCTAAATTTTCGCACTAAATATATGTGTAGAAAATGCAGGTACCTAATGAACTAGAAGTTCTAAATGAACCAGTAGTTCATACATAAATCGAATTTATAGTTTCGATAATGCCATTTAAGAAACTTGAAGTTTCCTTCATAAATTCATCACACATGATAAAACCAGTAGATTTTACATGTCTAATCCGATTTTTCATACCATGTTATAGAACCTGAAGTTCTCATTACTTGCTTATGGACGATATTACCCAAAGCACTAATATTATTTGTTCCTTTCATATAAGAAATGTCAAATCTCAACATATTTGACTTTGTTGCTTTGGAGGTTTCCGGAAGAAACTATCTAAAGTGGACTCAAAATGTGAAAATTCATCTGACTACAAAGAAGATGAGATCAACAATCGATACTCATGACAATGTCGTCACTGATGCTTTTAAGGCAAGTGCCATAATGTTCATAAAGAAACATAAGAAGAAAGCACTCCAAATTGAGTATCCGATGAAGAGGATCCACAGACTCTTTGGGTCGCTCTGGAAGAGCACTTTCACCATCAGATGACCATTTCTTACTTGAAGCAAGACATGATTAGCAAGATATTGAACAAGCCCATCTGCCCAAAAGAATACAAGGAGAGTCACTTTATTAATTCTCAGAATTGATCACTATCTTGTTGCTCACTGAAATGAACAACAACCTCCTGTTGAGGAATGATCAAGCCAAGCCCATCGGTACCTGAGCAGCACTTTTGCTTGAAGGAATTGATGTTGCTCATGCAAACCTAATCTCGAAAGGAGAGATTGTGACCATGGAAGGGACAAAGAGTCTGATCTTTTTAGACAAGTAAAGAGAGGTGGCCCATAAATGGCCCATATAACCGGCCCAAAACATGGCCCCATGTTATAGTGCCCCTGCCTAACAAGCCAAAGTGGAAAGGAACACTGGTTCGGCCCGCCGCCACCAAAATTAGCATGATCTTTGTTATCGATATGGAGGAATTAACTGCTGGTCTCGCACCTGCTGTGCGATAGCCGAAGCAGTAGATGAGTATTACGCCAGTCGCGGAACTCGAAATACCAACTTTATTGACGGGTAATTTTCTATTGATTCCACACTAGAGATCATGGATTTTCAGGCAGTTACTGAACATACCGAGGATTAAAACTCGAAGACATGGGTACAATTGGTCCCTTGTGCCATATTTTCATCTTAATGAATGAAACATCTTCGGATTATTTTTGGTGATTTATGTTTTCAATCATTTTGGATTATGAAAATGTGGTTATGTTCGAATGTATTTAATTCAATAAACTTATTTATACATGTGATCCATTGAATTAAATAAATGAATAGACATATTCTGTGGGGAAGTTTGTTGTCTGGTTAAAAGTGCTATTACACACACCATACTCCCAGATCGGAGATGTTTTTCAAACTTATTGTCTATTCATACCTCTGTGACAACCGTATCAGGCCAATCCAACCTGATAGAGGGTTATGGCAAAACCCACAGTATGTTGTCCAATGGTACTGAACCTACCATTAATGAGGCCTTATAATCTCCACGTTCCAGAAGAACGTTATTGAGTGTTAAGGATATTCGAACCAACAGTTACCACGTTGAAACCACTGAGAAAAATGAGTGGAATAGCTTTGCATAACCTCTGAGTGTGCGGCCAGAAGCGTACATTGGAGAAATTGAAATCTGTTAGCTAGAAGCTAAGTAATTCAAGCAACTACTTGCTATGGCATGACCGTTTGGGACATCCAGGTCACAGTATGATGCACCGTATCCTCAACTCATAGCAGGTGCATCCCCTTCTGAATAAGGGTCTTGTATATAATGACACACTATGCCATACCCATTAAGAATATTTCATACTAGACCATCATATGCAAAGACTAGTACATACACCACCATTTTTCTGCACAGAATGCAAGGGAAATTTGTGGACATATCCAACCACCATGTGGACCAGTTAAATATTAATGGTTTTGGTTGATGTATCGACAAAGTGATCACATGTAACACTATTGTCCACAAGAAAACGCTGCTTTTGCTAAACTCTCGCCTAGATCATGAAATTGAGGGTTCACCATTCGGATTATCCCATAAAGTCCATAAGACTTGATAATACCGGAGAGTTTACATCGAAGTCTTTCGATGATTATTGCATATCCTTTGGGATTGATGCTGAACATTTAGTTCCCTATGTTCACACCCAAGATGGTCTCGCAGATATAATCTTGGTAATGCGCACCAAGCTTCTAATTTCTGCATGGAGCTATGCAATCTTGCATGCAGCTACGTTGGTCCCGTTGAGGCCCACTGCTACCAACCTTACTCTGCGTTACAGCTGGTGACTGGGTACGAACCTGATGTTTCGCACTTACACGCATTTGGGTATGCAGTCCTCGTGCCAATTGTGCCGTCACAATGTACAAACTTGGGTCCTCAACAAAGGATGGGCATACATGTCGATTATGAATCCCATCCATTATGTGCTCTTTCGAGCCCTTGACAGGCGATCTCTTTACCGCTAGATTTGCGGATTGTCACTTTGATGAGACAGTCTTCCCGCCGTTAGGGGGAGATAAGAACGTTACTGTTCCTGATGAACGACGTGGAATACGTGGAATGTCCCCACTATGTCTCATCTTGATCCCCAAACCGTACAATGTGATAATGAAGTGCGGAGAATTCTAGATCTACATAGTGTAGCCCAAAATATGCCAGACGCTTTCTCTGATCTAGCTAAAGTGACGAGATCATATATACCTGCTGCAAATGTGCCTGCAAGGATAGACGTCCCTGTAGGATGTGTCGTCCCAGATGGACGAGGTACGACCATGGCGGCTAACCAGTCATATGTCTCTGCCCTGAAGTGAGGTAGACTATTAGGTTCGAATGATTCTTTTCCCTAGAAGAGGGTAAACTTGGCACAAACGAATCCTCTTGACATCGCAATCTCAAAACCGATCCATCTCATGAGATAAATCCGGATTGTGGGTCTGTCCTAGAAGAGACAATGTTGGGGGACGCTCCAACATTTGAACCCACTCCCGAGAATAGAGAAACTCGGTAAATTTAGTGAGATTTGGAATCAGGTTGAGATTATCATCGATGATATATTAGTATTTGCGGTGGCCACCGAAACTATAATATGCGATGACCTCGAACCTTGCTTTGTTGATCAGATTCAATGAAGAGACGACTGGCTAAAAAAGGAAATAAGCAATCCAGGTCAAATTAGATTCCTTGACAAAGAGAAAGGTGTTTGGACCTGTTGTTCCTACACCTCTCCATGTTAAACCCGTAGAATTTAAATGGGTATTTGTAAGGAAGCGTAATGAGAAAAACGAGATTGTGATACACAAGGCTCGTCTAGTGGCGCAAGAATTTTCTCAACGCCCTGTGATTGATTACGAGGAGGCGTTTTCTCCCGTAATGGACGTCATAACGTTCCACTACCTTATCAGTTTGGTAGTTTCCAAAAAAAACTGAATATGCAGCTTATGAATGTGGTCATAACTTATCTCTATGGGGATCACTATACAGAGATATACATGAAAGTTCCTGAAGGACTTATGATACCCGGTGCAAATAGTTCAAGACCACTGAACATGCTCTCCATTAGTTTTGAGGCGTTCACTTTATAGATTGAAAAAATCTAGACGGAGATGGTATAACCGTCTAAGTGAATATTTGATCGGGATGAGATATATGAATAATAAACTATGCCCATGCGTGTTTATTAAGGAAACAAGTTTCTGGTTTTGCAATTGTGCGGTCTATGTCAAAGACATGAATTTGATTGATATTCTTGAAGAAATCAAGGAAACCGCAAAGCCCCTGAAGTCGGAATTTGAGATGAAAGGCCTTGGGAGAACAGATTATTGTCTCGACCTGGAGCTCGAGCACAGTGCAAATGAAAAATTTGGTCCATCAACCAAATTACAATCCAGAAGATGTTAAGACGCTTTAATGAGGATAAAAGCAAGCACACCCATGGTCGTCTGAAGTCTAAAGAGAACCGTATCGTTCTGCAAATGATAACGAAGAGATATTGGTGCCAGAAGTCTCATATCTAAGTACAATAGGCGCATTATTGTACTTGGCTCAATGCCCTAGATAGGACATCTCATTCGATGTGAACTTGTTAGCTAGATATAGCTCTGCGCCAACACGCAGCCACTGGAATGGCATAAAAGACATTTTTTGCTACCTTAGAGGTAAGGCGGATATGGGCTTATTCTATCCCTACGCATCAAGGACTGGATCAAATCCCCTTGATCCTCAGAATGATGCTTGCCTTGTTGGATATGCTGATATAGACTATCTATCAGATCCGCACAAGGCACATTCCCAAACTGGTTATGTCTTTACCATTGGGAATACTGCAATTTCTTAGAGGTCTACGAAATAGACACTTGTTGCTACCTCTTCGAATCATGCTGAGATACTAGCTCTTCACGAAGAAGTATGTGAATGTACATGGCTAAAAGCCGTTACAAAGCATGTTCGAAGCACATGTGGACTGCATTCCACCACTGATGAACCAACCATTATCTACGAGGATAATGCTGCTTACATAGAGCAGATAAAGACGAGTTTCATCAAAGGAGACAACACCAAACATATTGTACAAAAGTTCTCCTTCAATTAGCAAAAACAGGAGCATCAGAAGATTGAAGTTAAGCAGATTTGATTTGAAGACAATCGTGCAGATCTCTTCACCAAGTCACTACCAAAGTCTACATTCCAGAAGCATGTCCAAGGTATTGGTCTACGTAAACTATCTGAATTACATAACATGTAATTTTCAGGGGGAGTCGAAATCAGGGGGAGTATCCTGAAGCATACTCGTTTGACCATCGTGTACTCTTTTTGTCCTTCGTCCAGGGTTATTTTGTCCCACTGGGTTTTGTTACCTGGCAAGGTTTTGACGAGGCACATCTTTAGCATGGTCACCCCACTTACTGCATCCAGAAGATGCTTTGATTCGACATATATATGCATTTGCTCATCTTTTTCCTTCGACCACGGGTTTCTCCCACTGGGTTTACCGGGCAAGGTTTTGGTGTAGCAAATCTAATGCATCCCTCTCGTAGACATACTACCTACTTATGGTGCTGATAAGAAGACTCCACCTATCTCTGAAGCTGTGATACTGCTACTCCACACTCAAGCGCGTTGTGCTCTTTTTCTCCTTCGACCAAGTTTGTTTTTTCCCACAGGGTTTTTATTACTTGGCAAGGTTTTTGACGAGGCAACTTAGAAGCGCATAGCAGGGGCAACACTATTGACATGGAATATCCAAGGGGGAGTGTTGTAAATATTAATGTGGCTATTCATGTAATAGCAATTAGTGTTGCGTGATATACGCCAATTAAGATTGATTGGTGATTAACAAAATATAATTAGCGATTGATTGATTATAATCAGACGAGTGATTGATGTAATCGTTAAATAGTTACCTTTCGTAAACCTGAGGTACTCCTATATAAACCTCATTGTGAGATGAATAAAATCACTCCATTTCTCATACTTCATTCTTGGTGTCAAAACTCTCCCTCTCTCAAATTCTTTTACTATCGTTTTACAACAGTTATGGTACTTTTTAAATTTCATTTTTGTAGTTGACTCTCCTTAGATTGGATCTTAATTAGTGTACATATTGTAGTAGTGTATTTTGGTGACTAATATATTTCTTGTGGCGCTTTTAAGAATGCTTGCGATAATTTCTTTTTGGATGGTTTTCAACATTTAAGGACACAGTTTATGTGTCCTTGTAAGCAAAGGATGACACCTCTATTTCCATTTTTAGAACACATAAATTGTGTCCTAGTAAGGTAAAGAGGACACAGTTTTCTTGATATAAGAACACATTTTATGTGTCCTCTATTGTATACGAGGACACTTGATATGGACTTTTAAGGACACAGTTTAAGTGTACTAGTAGGGAAAAGAGGACTTTTTTCCAGTGTCCTTGTATATGACTTACAATGACACCCGGATAGAGGACTCTTTTTTTAAAGAGTCCTTGTATGTATTTAAGGACACGGTTTAAGTGTCCTTAAATCATGTTATTGTAGTAGTGTAAATTATTGATAGAATAGCGTTCTATACCTTGATTGTTTATTCTAAAGGCTTAGTAATGGTGTGTTCATCTTACTTAAGTAATTTAGGGAAGTAATAAGAACTTATGCATGCGTTCATGGTTTGTTCTTGATTGAAACCTTTTTTACGACTTAATTAGTAATTGAAATTAGGATGATAATTAAATTTGTCTCAATCATGTTTTGGTGGTGTATTTCTGAGTTCCTAACAGCTTCATCCATATATTTTCAAAACCCAAAAAAAAATCTTGAATTGCTTTCTTTATTTTCTATTTATTTTTCATTAAAAACCAAAAACCCCCAAATCAATTTCGTTTTAGGATTGCAACGCACTCTTTGATCCTCTCTGTCCTTCCATCTTATTTCTCTTTTTCTTTTGTTGACATTTTTCTTAGTGTTAGTTTAGTTTTTGTTTTGTTTTCTTTTGTGTGATTAATATAGTTACCCTCAATCTCTGGTTTCGAACGATCCTTGCTTATCCTTTACTACTGACGATTATATTATTGCAGGGTTAAGTTGAACGTCTATTTTAGGTGTATCAAACAGGTAGAGCCTCATTTAGTGAGATTTTGACAAGCTCTACAAACCATAAATGCTTGAGTTTCAAATGCATATGAGCACAAATCTCATAATCAAGGCTTAGTGCATTTACCAACATGCACGTGAAAGGTCTTTTCTTTTGTGAATGTTTTCTTGCAGGTGGGTTTAGGGCACTTGATTGAGGTGATCTTTACCTTGTGTAGATCTTTAGAGTGAGATTTCATCCCATTGAAATTTTGGAACGACAAGATGCACCCTGAGCACAAAAAGCGAATGACTGCTGCAACTTCAACACTTCTCTCATCTTAATTCTTCATCATTTTCCTCTGCTAATTCCTCCCCTTCTTCATTAATTTCCTCTGCTTATTCCTAATCTTACACTACATAAAAGTTTTACTAAATATAGCACACACCTTTTTGTGAAAAATGATATTTTGAAATCATTTTGAGATTTGATGGATTGCAACGGAAAAATGTTATACTCCCAAGGAAATGAATTACTCAATTGTTTGATCCATGCAAGCGATGATTGTCAACTAAAATAAAACATAAACTAAGGAAAAGAATAAGGAATAACCTTTGCCCATGAAAAAAATCGGGAAAATTTCGCAAACAGTACACTAAATAAAGGCCACTAATAATTCTATACATAAAGTTCAAAACCAAACATTTCGGTACACGAAATCTGAAACTCGACTCACTATCAGTACACTACGTCAATTTTTGACACCAAAATGTCCATTATGCCCTCAATTCTTTTTTTTTTAATAAATTTTTTTTTTCTGTTATTTTTTTTCCTTCGTTTTTTCTGTTATTTTTTTTTTCTTCCTTCGTTTTTATCTCCTTCTTTCTTTTCACATGACTAAATATTGGCTGAGTTACAAAAATAAGTTGTAGGACCATAAATCTCACCAATTGGAGGGCAAGGGCGGCATTGGAAGCGAGGGAGTGAGCATGGAGGTGAGGAGGGCGGCGTTGGAAGCGAGGGAGTGAGCCCGGAAGAAGGAAGAAGAAAGAGATAAAAACGAAGGAAAAAAAATAACAGAAAAAACAAAGGAAAAAAAAAACAGAAAAAAAAAATTTATTACAAAAAAAGAACTGAGGGCATAATGGACATTTTGGTGTCAAAAATTGACATCGTGTACTGATAGTGGATACTCCCAAGGAAATGAATTACTCAATTGTTTGATCCATGCAAGCGATGATTGTCAACTAAAATAAAACATAAACTAAGGAAAAGAATAAGGGATAACCTTTGCCCATGAAAAAAATCATCGCTAAGTAACTAAAAAGTTTATTAATTTTTGATGAGGAACTACCTTTTCGGACAGAATATTTGTTTGTAAAGCTAATTTAAAAATTTAGTTTTTGATGAGATAATGATAGCTGAAGAAACAATCGTCGACAAAAGTAATTTAAAAAGTTCACTTTTTTTATGAGCAACAATTGTTATCGAAAAAAATTCACCGGCAACAATAAAAGGAAACAACTATATGTGACCAAAGGGTCGTTGGCAACTGTAAATAAGAACAGAGAAATTCTTATGTAGGGCAGACATATCAGCCACGTGGTACACCCAACCAATCATCTTTCTTTATTTTTTTAATTGTATTCCGAAACTATCCATGTTTAATTAAAATGAAATATGTAAAGCACCTCCTTGCATAAGTACCGATTGACTTGGCGTACCGCCACATGACACGTCTGCCCTACTTAAGAATCTCTCAATAAGAACAACTAGTTTGTTTGTTTGTTTGTTTTTTTTTTTTTTGTTTCATCAGGAGCCAAAGGCCCAAACAGAAAAGAAAAGAGAACACAAGCTCATATGGCTGGTGGTCTTCCTAGGATGGACAACTCCAATAATGTCATAGAGAAACACCTCAGAAGCAAACACTGGGGTCTTTGAAGAGTGCAAGTGCCTGGAGAAATTGACACAGCGGTTAGCTAGAACATCAGCCAACATATGTCTCTCCCTGTGAATATGACTGACCTGTATGGTAGCGAATTGCTGCATCAAATGCTTACAATTCAAGATCAAAGTGCCTAAAGGGTGGAGCTCAGCATTTTCTTTATGTAACAGGTTCACCAAGTTTAATGATGTAGGACGAGAATGGACCCAGTCTAGCCGAAAAACCATAAAAGAAAGAAGCGGTGTAGAATCAAGAAGAGTGATTGGAAAATAGGTAACTCACGCGTAATCAGGTTACTAGCTGTTGGAATATTAAAGAAGATTTGGTTTTGGACTTTTCGGGTTTCTCGTGTGAAAAGTCAGGTTTTGATTTTGAATCAGATTTAACTAACTTTTGGCCAGAATGTCCGTTTGAAACGCATGATACCTTTCCAGAATGGGAACGACGAGATCTTCAAGACTCACTTTAGTGAGCCCTATCAGATTTAAGCCAAAATGTATCGTCTTAATTATCCAATTCGTGATTTAATATTTTTATGTTAGTTTTACATTCCTTTTATTTTAGGTTTTCTAGTTTATTTTGGATTTGTTTTGTTTTAATCCGTGGGCTTTAGGGTTTCATTGTTAGTCGCCCTAGGGTTTCTTTTCCCATATATAAGCAACCTTAATTAAACGGCTGCAGAACTATCTTTTATCATATTATCAATCAAAATTGAGAGTTTTCTCTTTTATCTCTGGTGGACTCCAGAATCTTTGCTTTGGGTTTATTGCTTGTAAACCTAGGGTTACTTCCGCCCGCGTCATTTAAAGAATCATATTCCACCTCTAGATTAGTAATAGACAAGTCTAAAGCCCATTGCAGATCATAAAACATACCCCAAGCTTATTTGCACATGAAACCATTTATCCAGTGCCCAAAAGAATCTCTTATTACTTCTTCTACTCCAATTGTAGCAATACCAACACGGGAGCCATACACATTAAGTTTGTAAAACCCCAGGAGAAGTCTTACACCAAGATAACATATCAATCTGCACGTCTTTCTGCATAAGGGGTTTGCTATTTGCACAAGAAGACATTCCACTGCATTAAGAAAAGTACGCTTTTGATAGATATTGGCACATAACCAACTCATCCAATCTAAATTGAAAGTAATCCTCATGTTTAAAGAAATATTAATTAAAAGCTTGCCAAACCTTGCTAGCTCTGGGGCAATCCCTGAACAAGTGAAGTCTCCTCCTTATCACCATAGAAGTGACAAAAAGGATCAGCAGCCACGTTTCGTCTGAATCTCTGAACATTGGTAAGGATTTTCCCTTGCAGCACAAGCCATAAGAAAATTTTAATTTTTGGAGGGATGGGAATAGTCCAAACCAGATTCCACCTATTACTTGATCGGTCTGGTTCATCCAAAGAAGTTGATAAGCCGATTTAACTGTAAAAACTCCAGAAGAAGTACCTCCCCAAATGAGTTTATCAGGGACCCGTCATAGAGATCGGAATACTTGTGATTTTATTAACAATCTCCAAAGGTAAACAGCTTTTGAGCTTGGGAAGATTCCATTCACCATTACACCAAAAATCTTGAAGTTGAACCATTACACCAAAAATCTTGAACAGTAGACATATGGTTAGAATGTGTAGGATTACAAATAATCTGACTTATCACACCACTGAGGACCACTTATCATACCAAAGTATAACATAAGTACCGTTACTAATCCTCCAGTGAAGACCTTTCCTCAGAAGTTCACCACCATAAACAATCCCAGTCCAAGTACTGGAACAATTTTTTGGCTTCCGATAGTTATGTTGTAATAAGGAGTCATCCTTTAGGTATTTTTCTTGAAAAATTCTACACCATAGACCTTGATCACCCTGAGTTATTCTCCAGCTTTCTTCGCAAGCATAGCTTTGTTCATATCAGTAGATAAGAACAACTATTGGCCACGAAAGTGTCCTTGGCAAAACTAGTTTAACAAATTTAGTTTTTGATAAGGAACAACTATTACCGATGAAACTATCATGGACAAAAGTAAATAAAGAAATTTGATTTTTATTTATTTATTATTTATGAGGAATTGCCGACGAAATCTAGTTGGTAAAAGTAATTAAACAAACATAATTCTTTTTCAAGTATCCATGTACCTCCTCTCCATATTTGTTTCGTGTCATTTTCACTAGTGAAATGAATGTCGAAGAAACCACTAACCAAAGGTACTAATCTCCATCCTATAGGGCTGCAAGAGAGGGTCTGAGAGAGTCACTTCTCATTGGAATTGACCCTTTGCGAAGTAGAAGTCTGCCGATGAGATTGGTGCGAAAATTCTTAAATTGTTCATGATACAAGTCCTCACAAATCTTGATATAAACCTTGACATCGAGAATCCGTGGACTTGGGAAGTTGGCTAAGAAGTGCACAATCATCTACATCGACCGCACCGGCCACCAACAATAGAAGCAAAAGTCTGAGGTTGAGTGCTAATTTGTGGCTGAGGTGCTGGGTTAGGAAACTGATCATCTTGTTATCCATCCATCAACTCTAGCCCCAAGTGTCTTTGGAGTTCACATTGATTAGATGTGTGCGCCACTGGAAGTTGCTGCTGGAGAAACCCTAGGTTCTCTCTCCAGTTGTCAAAGACATCTTTCATATATTCAAAAATTGAAGAATACTATGTAATAGTTTAGCTCAATTTCAGACAGGATTTTGTTTTGATAAGGGTTCGATATCCTACAATGTAACCAAAAAAGAATAGAATGCATGTACAATTGGGATATGCAAGGTCAAACCTCCAGTGTATAATTTAATGCTTTTGGTCTTTATGTTATTGCCCTTTATTGTTTCACTGCTTTCTTCTCCAACTCTTCCAGTGCTTCCCACAATTTTGGGTCACCAAAATCTTTAATAACAAAGGAGGCTCCAGCATCTAGCAGTAAACTGTCAGGGTTCCTTGTGCCCAAACCCACCACCGGCATTCCAGCTGCTACTCCAGCTTTTACTCCTGAGACAGAATCCTTCACAAGCAAAAACAAATTAAAAGAAAGAGTGTAAAAGGTATATCAAAGTTTTACATTAAAAAATAGATGTTGATGCAAAGCAGAGTCATGGGAGCCAAACCTCAAAGACGAATGCATGCTTATTTGACACATTAAGTGCTTGGAGAGCTTTCAAGTAAGGGTCAGGAAATGGTTTTGCTCGATCACATTCATTTGCAATAACTAGAACTTCAAAGAAACTCAGGAGGTCCAGTGCTGATACTAATAGCTCGCCATTTGGTCTTGGTGCATTTGTTACTGCAGCCCGTTTCAAGCCTTGATTTTCAATCCATTCCCGCAACTTATGTAAGCCCTTCATAGGTTCTAACTGTTCAGATGCCAATCTGCATATACCACTCCATTAATCTTGTCAGAATGAGTCTTTGGAATAGAGAAACTGAAATGGATGAAGCATTTATTGTGCAAATAATACATAGGGTCCTCACCCCAGTGCTTACCTCTGTACAATTTAAGAAAAGAAAAAGAAAATAGTACTACAACTCTTAATTTAGCATTTGAAAGAGAAATAACAGTTCCAAAACCATGTAAGAAAAAGAAAATTATAGTTATTGATGAAGATGGTGGTTAGTCCTTTTAAGCCAAAACTTCTGTTCACAACAGAAGTACAACTCATCTCTCCATAGTGCAAGGGATTTTTCATCATTTTACCTTCGGAACATGTCTTCCTTATCTTCAAAAAATTTTCTTGCTCTTTGGAGATCCCAATCAGGAAAGAGAACACCACAGAGCTCCTCATTGTGCATCCCACTGATATTCTCAATGAAGAATTCCTCAGTGATAGGAACCCCACCATTAAAACCTACCTGTACACCAGTATATGAGTCTTAAAAGATGCTAGTGTATATGTGAATGCATGTGTGTGTGTGTGTGTGAGAGAGAGAGAGAGAGAGAGAAATCTTACTTCTTGAAGCATTTCACGGAAAGCATAATAATGGAGCGGATCTGAATCACACAATGTTCCATCTATATCAAATAGAATTGCTTCGAGAGGAGCGACAAATGCTAGAGAACATTTACTGCCACAACATAATGGGAAGTGATTCAGGCCAGCCTTAAAACAACAACAAAAACATCAAAAACATAAAGAAATGAAAAGATGCTGCTTGTCAAGTAGCAGGACCTGGGGAGAGAAATAATAAACTGAGCAAAGACATATCACAGATTAACCATTTTTTTACTGCTGAATGAAGTAACCTTGAAGTCATTGTTTTCCCTGAAATATTGTAGCTATTTTGCACGCTTTCCAATGCGCACTCCAGATATAATTGTAAGCTTGGTTGCTCTGAATGAAATGAAACCGTTGTCTTTACTTTCCTAATTTTCTCTACTTTAATACTTGGTCCTATCAGTCTGGTATAAGAGCTAGGTTGATAACATCGACAAAAATGTAAGCACAACTATCTCAAAGTCTCAAACATGGTTGTAAATGACGTACTCTGAGAATCTGAGATACAATATCCTCAAAGGTTTACAGAAAAAATAAGAACACAGAAAACCGCTGCAGTCAGTGCTTATTCTCCTACATGATATTGCTGGTCTACCTAGGCCTAGACTGAAATGTATAGCCTCATGAGCTAGGTTTTCTATTGTTTTCCGCCTCCATTCATCCAACACAGAAAAAAACAAACAAAAAGATCATAACAGGTGATCTTTTGATCTTTCATTCCACTCAAAGTTGCCTCTAGTCTGAACTCTACTTAACTGTCAATGTTATCTCCAAGTGATAGAGGAGTGTAGCTGGATAATAAGATAACCAGTTACAAATCATATGTCTAAGTCACCAATTTGCAAAATGCATTTGGCATCAGGATTTCCTTCGTTCCCAATGCATCTGAAGGAACACAATCCTTTCAATGGAAGGGAGTGGACATTTTTGCTGAGATATGATGCACACGAAGCTTCTTGAACTGTCCATGATATTGCCCAAGAAAATCTATAGATCCCACTTACAGTAAAAAAACAAAATTTCACAGTTCAGGGTCTACATTTCTGCTGATTTGAGTGCTTCAATTTTATCCGCTTTCCAAGTCCAAAGCATCACTTTGCAATGACCATACTTCAACACATTCAATTCTCTCTCTTCTATCCAAAATATAAACCAATGATCCAAATTCCGTGCTAGACATGGATTTAACAACTGACATTTCAACTGGGGACATAGCTAGCTAACCCTGACAATGGTCTAGGCATAATTCTTGTTAACAATGGCATTCTCCTACGAGTTAGATGTCTGGGAAATCAAACTAACTCATCCAATCATGCTTTTTTCTCTAATTTAAAGATGCAAATAAGCCAAATACGAATGCATTATATCCCAATCACGCATTTTTCTTCCTTAACCTGTATCATTGTAGTCATCAAGATACAGAAATCCATAGCACGAATCAAATTGCATATCATTTGAGCCATCTTTGTGGTGATGGGTACGAATAAAACAACTTTGCAACGTGATAACAAACAATCGTGAATGGACAATTGATAAAAGAGATAGATAATGTACCTGTCCAGTGGGCGAGGGTCTGATGAAATGGACATCCTGGTGAGAAAGGTAGAGCCTCGTTTAGTGAGGTTGTGTCTCTGCAAATGGGTTTTGGGGAATTGGTGGGAGAAGAGGTGGTGGTGATAGTGAAGAAGCTGAGGTAGAGCTACCATAGTATGGAATGTGAGCAATATGAGAACTGAAAGGTTTCTGATATCTCTAAAGCAACTGTCTGAGTTGCACAAATTGAATGGTTCATTTGTGTTTCTGGGGTTGTCTGTTTTAGTTGTTACGTTTTAGGGATATTTGTTGACCCCGGGTATATTCCTTGGTCGCTAGTAGTTGACATTGTTCACCTTGCAATTGCATCCCAATTAAGGCGTAGTGTTCCACACTAAACACAAATGATCATCACATTGTGTGTGCAGCCTAAATAAGATTTTGTGTCATGAAATGAGTTCTATTATTTATAGCTAGTGAATTTAGAGCGCAAAAACAAACAATTAAGCAAAACTAAGCTTGCTGCATACAATTTAGGCTCTTTAATCTCGTAAGTAGATGCAGTGGAGAAATTATTATCCTTGAACTTCACGTATTTATTATAACCCATCTTTTTATGCCTTTATAATAAGGAAGTTCAAATGTCGATTGTGTATTAAATGAGACAATTACTTGACAAATGAGCTATGAGTATTTTTATTGAGACCTCCAAATCTGCTCACTTCACCTCATTCATAATCGAATTATTAAATTACATATATAACCTACTATAAAATGACTATTAAGGACAATAATTATATCAAAAAAATATTATTTTGTTGAAGGAAAACCTAATTTGTGTTTAGCCCAAACTCTAGGTTACTTGACCTAGTGGTAATAGGATTTAATTAGAAGGATCTAGAATCCTAATCAATGTAGAATTACTTTCCTTGTATGATTGAGATTCTATGTATTGTAATCCTCTATATAAAGAGGCCCCTATTATCAATGAGAATACACAGCAAATTCCTCTCAAATTCAGTTTCTCTACAACACGTTATCAGCACGAGCCCTAACCCTGAAACCTTAAATTCGTAGCCTTCAAATCCCAGAAACCTCAGCCGCCCAACTCGAAGATCTCAACTCCAGGAGTCCGAAACCGGCGGCCCCATCCCAAGAACCGGCCGGCAAACCACCGAACCGGCCACCGGAAGAAGCCAAAGTCTCTCTGCCCGGTTCAAAGCCTTCCTCACCACCTCCTGCAGCCATACTCGACCACCTGCAGCGCCTCCACCCCAGTAACCCGGAACCGGAAATTTCATCACCGGAACCGGCCAAAATTCCGTCGAACCCGCCACCGGAACCTTATTAACCTGAACCGGCAGAAAGAAAGAAAAAAAAAAAAAAAAGGAGGAAGGGAGGAGGAGGCCCCAGCCCAAGCCCAACAGATGCAGTCCAAGCCCAAATAGGTGAGCCCACGTGCAGCAAGCCACCAAGCCACCAAGCCCAAGCCGCCAAGCCGCCAAGCCCTTCTGCCACGTCAGCACTGGACCTGCCACGTCAGCACCCGGTCAACCACCGGTCAACACTTTCCGCCGACTTTTCCGGCCACTTTCCGGCCACTTTTTCCGGTCAGCTACAGTAACTCCGGCCGCTACAGTAAGTTTCCGGCGACGCCTTTTCCGACCATCTTTTAAGGTAATTTTTCTAAAAGTTCCCGTTTTTGAAGTTTTTTTTTTCAATTTCTTCTTCTTTTCTCGGGGACTTCCAAAATCCCTTCTTCTACCCCCCTTTCTCTACATAGGGGAGACCAAAAGCCGAACTGTGGGGGTTCGCGCTAACTCCAAGCTTGGAGCTTGTAGAGTCCTCCAAACTTAGAGTTTGTTGAGAAGAAAACGATCGACCACATACATCGTTATTTCGATCTAATCCAAAACCCCTCTTGGAATCGGATTTCTTGGAAGCGACTACGCTCAGAAAATTCCTAATTTCTTGGAAGCGACTACGCTCAGAAATTTAATAGTTTTTCGTGGTAGCCTTTTTCTCTCCGAAACTAACCCTAATCTTGTTTTTTTCAGGATGAGTTACCTGAACAAGTTGAGCTTTGTCCCACTCGAGACAACTGGCGCAGGATACCATAGGTGGGTCCGAGATGTGCGCCAACATCTTAAGGCTGATGGAATTCTGGAAACCATCCAAGAGCTTGGTCAGAACGTGCTCTCAATCGAGCAAGCTACTGCTTTTGAAGCAAAACAAGCTAAGGCCATAATTCTCATGACAAGGCACATGAATGACGCGCTCCAAAATGAATACCTCAATGAGGACCCAAGAAAGCTATGGGCAGCGATTTGGCAACGTTCGTGACTCCCTGCTTCCTGATTTAGAAGTGCGATGGCATAGCCTCCGCTTTTGTGATTTCAAGTCTGTGCTTGATTATAACTCGGAAGCTCTTCGTATCAAGTCTCTGATGGAGTATTGTGGCCAAGCCATAACTGATACGATGTTGATCGAGAAGACTTTCTCTACCTTCCCTGTCTCTGCATTGATGATTTCAAAGAATTATCGGATTGATGTAAATGCAGGACGTATCACAAGGTTTCATGAGCTCATTGGCGCCATGAACGTAGCTGAAAAGCCTGATAATATCCTTGTGAAGAACTATAATGCTAGACCCGTGGGAACTAAGCCTATTCCGGAGTCTAACTATAGTCGCGCCCCCAATGGAGGACGCAAGGAGCGAAACCCTAAGGATAGGGACAATTCTGGACGTTCTGGTCCATATATTCGCCCTAAAGAGGAAGGAAATCGCCAAGAGAGGCGTGCATGGAACCGTAGAGGTCAACGTGTGAAGAGAGAGAGAGGCGGAGCCTCCGACCATGGTGGTAACGCCACCAAGAGGATAGGTCGTTCAAATCGCGCCCCAATGGCGCCTCGATCAAGGGAGCCTGACCATAATGATGTTTGTTTTCGATGTGGATCAACTGAACATTGGGCCAAAACATGTACCGCACCCCAGAATGTTGCAAACGCATACAAGACGTATCGTGAAGCAAGGGAAGCAAATTACATGGCACAAGAAGATCAAGATGGTGATCTAGATCTAAGGGTGGAAGACTACAAGGATCAAGACCCAGAAACTGGCGATTTTGATTAAGTCTTTTTATTTTCCAAGAGATGTAGGCGATTGCCATATTCCTTTTTATTGGATTAGATTTTCTTTGATTGATCATAGAAACAATGATGTACTCCGTTGGCTTATGATAAAATTTCGAGTGCTTTCATTATGACTCAATTTTGATTCTGAGCATATTACTTTGTGACTACGATGGCTGGGCCATCAATATTAATTCAAGGACATAGAATAGCCCAAGTTCCACTTGCCAAATGGCACCTTGATTACAGTTGTCACAGAAACTCTCTACGCTCTTAGGGCAAATAGTACCCTATGAATAGCCAACGAATTCCATGCGAAAATGCATGCAGAGAACGGAAATGAGTTCCTTTGCATTACCTCTAATGATTGCGAACAAAGACGCATCTTAGAGACGTTTATGTGTCTCTCTAGTGGACTTTATGTCACTATTCGAGCTATTAAATCCAATAAAATTTTGAGAGAAGATCTCTTGGATTTAGACACATATTGGCTTTGTCACGACAGGATAGATCATCCTAGTCATGATATGATGATCCGTCTACAAAAGACTTCACACGGACATCTTTTCTCTCGAGCGAAATGAAGCATGAATCAAAAGTTGATTCTTAAACTAACTGTGACCGACGCTGCTGCCTAGGGCACCGCCTCCGTCCACCACCAGCCTAGGGCTGGCGTAGTCCCTATCCATGACTCCATTGATGGCATCCATCATGGTGATGGCGCCCTAGGTGATGCTGCAATCACCAACTTGCTTCACAATAGCGTTTCAGATGCTCAGGCCTAACCAAAATTCTCATTGGTTGCTTCTAAAGCCTCTCGCTCGTTTTACTAAGCCCGTTCCTTAGGGAAATTAGGACTAAGACCGTCCTATGCAAAGGATATGACAATACTCATTCTGTTCTTACAAAGAATTCGTAGGGATTTTGTGGATTGATTCAACCAACTTGTGGACGCTTAAATATTTTATGATGTTGGTTGACACACAAACACGCTGGTCACGTGTTGTGCCATTGTCCACATATAATTGCTGCCTACGCTACACTCCTAGCACATATCATATGACAATGGGCTCACTCCCCAAATCATCCTATTCAGTCAATTGGATTTGACTATGCTAGTGAGTTTACATCGAAAGACTTTCGATGGATATTGCAATGGGTTTGATGTTGGACATCACATTCCCATGTACACACCCAATTGGTCTCGCGGAAACGACTACGATGGTAGTCCGAACATTAGTAATGCGCACCAATCTTCTTACATCCGCTTGGGGTGATGCGATATCGCATGCAGCCATGCTAATTTGTCTACGACCTACCGCCACTCAATGTACCTATGCGTTACAGCTAGTGACTGGGTACACGTATTTTGTACTTACGCACATTTGAGTAAGCCATTTATGTGCCAATTGCGCCGCCACAGCGCTCTATGATGGGTCCTTACAGACGAATGGGCAACTACGTTAGATTTGCGCTTCCAACAATCGTCCGCCACTTAAATGCCCTTGCTATGCGATCTCCTTACCGCTAGATTTCGGATGTCACTTTGATGAGACAGTCTTCCCGTCGTTAGGGGGAGATAAGAACACGAATGTTCAACAGGAACGACAGGAATTGTCGTAGTCTGTCCCCACTAGTCTCATCTTGATCCCTATCACACAAATATGCTGCAAACATGCCTGCAAGGAAGGACGTCCCTACGAGAGGACGTAGCGCCACCCTACACGGAGGTAGGCATGGCACCAATGCCAAAGAAAGTGGCACTTTGGCGTTACAGGCCATGGCCCCAGCTAGGATGCGTGGGAGGCCCGTGGGTTCGAAGGATACTTTGGCACATTCCAATCCTTTAATCATCATGACTCAAAATCCGTCTCATGAGTATCTTCCGGGTTATGGTTATCGTTGGGGGACGCCTCAACGTCAAACCCTATTCCTGAGAATATAGAGCTCTATGAAACTTACACTAGTGTACATGAGATGTGGGATAGAAACTCCATCATAATTGATGATGTAGTTACGCATTTTGTTGCGCATGAGTTTGCTGAGTCTGATGATATCGAACCACGCTCCGTTGATGAATGAATGTCAACGTAGAGAAATTTGGCCTAAATGGAAAGATGCGATCTAGGTTAAGATGGATTCTCTAACGAAGAGGAAGGTTTTCGAGCTAGAGATGCCAACACCTCCTAACATAAAACTTGTTGACTAATGGGTCTTCGTTAGAAAGCGTGATGAGAAAAAGAGATGGTAATCTCGCCTTATGGCACAAGGCTTCTCACAAAACGCCCTGGAATCGACTACGATGAGACATATTCTCTCGTAATGGATGTCATTGCACTCCACTACCCTGTCAGTTTGGTAGTTTCCGAATAACTGAACATGCAGCTTACAAATGTGGTCACTACGTATCTCCATAGGGATCTAGATACGGAACATACATGAAGGTTCATGGCGAACTTCATTTACTCAAGTCAAGTGGCTGTAGACCATGGAGCGCGTTTACAAAGAGGTTGAAACGTTCACTAAAGTGACTACTTGATTGGGAAGGGATATGCCCACGCGTTTCTATGACAAGTTTCAGATTCTATCGCGGTTCATGTTGGACATGATCTTCATTAGAAGCCCTTAAAGAGTTAAGGGAAACCGCTGAACACATGAAATCTGAGTTTGAGATGAAGGATTTTGGGAGAACACGATTATGTCTCGGTTTGGAACTTGAGCATCGTGTCGACAGATGCTTATTAGGCATTTTGACAAGGTCAAGCCTCCAAGCACCCCCATGATCGTCTGTAGTCTTGATCCTGAAAAGGATCCTCTTCGTTCGAAGGATGATGACGAAGATGCGCTAGGGGCAGAAATGCCCTAGTTAAGTACAATATGCGCATTATTGTACTTAGCTCAATGCACAAGACCGGACATCTCATTTACCATGAACTTGTTAGCTAGATATAGCTCTGTGCCAACGCGACGCCATTGGATTGGTGTAAAAGATATCTTTCGATACTTGAGATGTATGAATGATATGGGCTTGTTCTATCCCTACAAAGAGATGATGGATTCGGACCCATCACACACCAGGTACGCCGCCAACGCTGGCCTGCGTTCTCTATCCCCATCCCAAAACGACATGTGTTTTGGAAGGTTTTGCTGATGTTGGGTATCTCTCTGACCCAAACTGGTTAAGTGTTCACCATGGGAAAAGATCGTGATATCTTGGAGGTCTACAGAACAGACCGTAGTCGCTATATCTTCGAACAATGCAGAGATCATTGCTCTTCAGGAAGTGGTTCGTGAATGTATATGGATTGGATCCATAATTACGCATGTTCGAACAATTGTGGTTTGAAGTCTACCACAGATGAGCCTACGAGCATTTAGGATAATGCTACTTGTTTTGAACAAATGAGGCAAGGCTACATCAAAAGCGACAACACCAAGCATAATCAGCAACAACAGACACTCCTCGAGATCAAAGTGAACTAGGTTTGATCTGAGGACAATGTGGCAGACTTGTTTACTAAGTCATTGCCCAAATCCACGTTCGAGAAACATGTGGCAAGAATTGACTTGCGAAAATTATCTGAACTCCCATGATCGTAGTCATCAGGTGGAGGTGCAGACATCAGGGGGAGATGTCTACATGTTCGTCTCGAATCGTGAAGGGTGTGTTGTGCTCTTTTTCCCCTTCAACCGAGGTTATTTTTGTCCCACTGGGTTTTTGTTACTCGGCAAGGTTTTTAACGAGGCAACAAGAGAAGCACCGCGTTTGGGCAACACAAGGGGGAGTGTTGAAGGAAAACCTAATTTGTGTTTAGCCCAAACTCTAGGTTACTTGACCTAGTGGTAATAGGATTTAATTAGAAGGATCTAGAATCCTAATCAATGTAGAATTACTTTCCTTGTATGATTGAGATTCTATGCATTGTAATCCTCTATATAAAGAGGCCCCTATTATCAATGAGAATACACAGCAAATTCCTCTCAAATTCAGTTTCTCTACAACATATTTTTATTTCTCTAGACTTTCCAATTCAATAATAATCAGATTGCATACTTCATTATTTTCCTTATCTATTTTCATTTTCCAATTTCACTACATACTCATTAAAGCATTCATTTATATTTAATAAAAACTAAAATTATGATTAAGATCATGTGACATAAAAATATATGATATACATGTTGAACACATATTGTGAGGGAGAGCAAAATAAATCATATTATAACCTAAATCTAAGTCTATCTATTATATTTGTTAAAAAAAACAAAAAAAGCTAGCATTTATAGAAAAATTAAATAAAAAAATTAAATAATTAATCATGAGGTGCAGAAAATAGAGAAAAAAAAAACATTAAGAAAAAAATGATTACTCTTTTTTTTTGTGCACAAATAAAAGAAAAAAAAAGTTTTAAAAAAAATCAAACAATAGTTCATGTTATTTTCTTGTTGATTAGAAATTATTTTTGATTTTTTTTATTGGATAAGAGATTTATGTTGTCTGATTAAGGAATATACATGTAATTAAGATTATAGAGTAATTAATCATTGAAATGACTAAGTTTTTTTTTTTTTTTGAAGAAAAGTTTTTATTTTATTTTAAAGATAATAGTTTGTTTGCAAATTATATGAGTGAGGTTATTTAAGGAACTTTAGTGAGGTGTAGTGAGTAAATTTAGTATTTGAAAATTTGATAGGAGGTGCAAAAAGCATAGAGGTTAAGTGAGCAAATTTGGAGGTTCCAATAGAAAAACTCATGAGCTATTCTAATGAGGACCACTAAAATGAGGACTTTCTAATCAATAGGTTGAGAGACCCACTTTTCAATCATATTTTCGCAAATCAACCGTTAGATATTTATATATGCATGAGTAGATCACTTCTGAAAATTTTCTTCAAAATTTATAATCGTTAAGGTACCAAAGTATATCAAATCAGTGAACGAACCAAATCTGTCAAACATGAATTGTTTATGTTCATAACTGATAAATCACGATTATGAATGTCTTAACGATTTTCAATTTGGTTGAAAAATTGCATAAATGATCTACACATAAATATCTAAACATCTAACTGTTAATTTGCGGAAATATGAATCAAAAAGTGGGTCTCACACAAAAATTCTCAACTAATCCTCATTTTAGAACCAACGAAGTAGAGTGTTTGTGGACATTTTTGCGGGTCACCTTCCTGAACCGAAACCCAAACCGAAAACCGGGTTTGGGTGTGTTTTGAACTCAAAGACCAAAACCGGGTTAAAACCCGCCCACCCGTTCAAAATCATATCCGATAGATAAACCTCTCTACTGTAATCTAAAAACGGGAGCGGCTGGAATACGCCCTACGTAGGGTGCGCCCTAGTGGGCCCAGCACTCGTGGTTCAATTATGTCCACAAGTTTGGAAGTTAAAGGTCATTGATGTAAATGTAATTGCTTACTTAACTACCATTATCAGTAAAATTGCCTCTGTTACAGTAATTTCTTGATGGCGTTTAAGACAATTCCCACATAATGCCAGTCACGTGCCTTGTCTATCTCTCCCCGTGCTCAATTCTGAATCCCATTTTCACTTCGAGATCCCGAAGACCATCAGAGCTCCGAAACAAGGAGAATAAATCCTACTCCCCCTGATCTGAAAACACACCTCCACCTCCGTCACCGGAGGTCGTCGTCATCGTTTCGCTCTTGTTGTTGGTGAGTTCATCTGTCACAGTTTCATTTCCATGGTTTCTGAAATCGTTTTCAGGATTCCAAGCCGAAACTACAGGTTTTCAACGTGTTTCGAACTTTACAGTGAGATTCAGAGTGTTTCGCCCGATCCGAATCTGATTCAGTGGTTCTGGACCTGGCTGGATCATTGGCCGCTAACAGATTGCTCTGTTCTAGCAGAGCTCTTCCGATTTGGATCTGGAAGGAATATTTTTTTATATAGAATAAAATATATGACGACCCAATAACAAGTGCTTTACCCAGCTTGGGTTATCTTTAACTTGAGTGAATTCCAGTGGGAATCGAATAGATGTTTTAGGAGGGAAGTGAGGCCAAGGATCCAAATTTGGGCAAACTGGGACTATTCTAATTTCCAGTGAGTTTCCAAGAACCGCGTTTGTTTGCATCCTAATCTGGAAAGTGGAGATGTCATGTATACCAGGCAACACAATTACTGTGTAGCTGATTGTCCCTGTCACCCAATTCAGCTTCATCGTGGTTTATCAACTTCAGCCCAGCAAATCAATTCCCTTTATCCACTGCACATTTTGTTTTCCGATTCCTGGAGGGCTGAAGACACTCTGCAACTTTGGAAAGAAGTAGAAGATCTAGTCCTTTACTTGTTAATGGGAAACGAGTATGAAGATTCAACGCCCCAAACTTTCACAACAGACTTATTTAAATAGAGGAAGCAGTCGAGGATTTTCATCATAAGTATTGGTTTTTAGTGTCAGATTGCAAATTCGTTGGGCTTTAGTCCTCTCCGATTGTATTCCTCTAATTTTCTGGTTTCTATACTTTGAGGACAGTTGAAAATTAATCATAACAGTTGTTATATTTAGACTAGTTGAATCAAGATCAGTTTTCTCTTCATTATTTGTCTTTCTTTTTTCTTTTTCTTTTTTGGACCAACTGTTATCACCTTTGCTTTCTTCACAGATTCATTGCTCTTGTTTTCCTAATTGATGCTTTGATAACTTCTTTGGCCACCCATCCAATTTTTCATTTTGTTTTGGTGGCTAGTGTATACACTTGATTTACCATTTTTCTTTTTTAAAACCATGCTACCATCTTAGCCAAACCAGATGGAAAAGAACATTGAGATATTTTGATGAAGATCTGATTTGCTATATCAATTAGGGCATCCCATCAATTAGTTTCTATAACTTACATTAACATGCACTCATGCAGCATCAATACTCAGCACTGCAAAATACAAGAAAACGTACATGATTTATAATTCTTTATACTGATGGCCTCAATCCACCTGGTTCCAAATAAACCATCTTTAATTCAACCAGTACGTAAACCAACTAAATTATGCAAGTATGCAACTGTAAACAATATCCGATATGAACACCACTGCACCTCTCAAGTTCTAAGCAAATTAACTAGCATGAGCATCATTTCTCTTATCCAAATTTTATACAGAATTATAGATTAACAAAGCACCATTTCACTCCTTCTGTGACTTCCAACCCTGTATTCCCCACTCTCAGTACACAGCTGGAAAAGCGTCAAAACCACAAATTACTTCCCTTTGACTAACCCATCTTCAATATTCCCAAATCCTAACCCTCCCACCGTACCTACAGTAATTTCCTCAAGTGAGAACCTTCATTCCCTATGTACCAATGTCAAATAGGAACATATGGAATGCCAGGAGAAACAGGAACATTGACATAGACCATACTGTTTTCTTAATTCTTCTTCTGAATCGACAAAGGGAACACAAGCCAAAGATTAAACAACAATAATTCATAATGACTGAACCCAAATTGATCTACAAAGAAGTTTGTACCTATACTAAATATACATGATTGTCTGATCATGAGACACCCGTAATAGCCTTCATCTAAGCCTGCCAGCTCTACAAACCTGTGAAGAGAGGAAACAAAAAAGAAACGGCATGCCAAATTCAGAATCATGGAAATAACAGAGACCAACCAACAAACAATCACGTTACAAATCATTAACACGAATCCAAGAATGATACGATCGACTACCATCAGTTATGAAATAATATCACCCCATAACTAAATGTTGAAAACGGCAGAATCAAGCACAGAAGATAGAGGATTGAATTCCAAAATCACACCGCTAAAGGAGCTCAACTCGTTACTTTGGGCACTTAATTGACTTCTATGGAAGCAAGGTTGAGAGAGAGAACATAGATATTTTGAGAGAACAATATAAATATTAGAAAGAAAGCTAGGGAAGAAGAAGAGAGACCCGTCGGCGAAGATCGGGGAGTCGAAGCTTGCTTAGGAGTGTTCTGTTTTATGAGTCTTAGACGACTCAACAAGTTCAGCCTCCATATGAGCTTTCTGGGTAGTTTTGGGAGAGAGGTAGACGACAACGACCACCATTCATCCGCTGGAAATCCATGGCTACCAGCCTACCGCCACAACCATCTGTCCAGAGCTGGTTTCCGTGAGTATATATAGTTGGGATAAATATGGTGGGAATTTTAAGTTTGGTTTCAATTTTGGGAGGGCTTTTTCAATTTTCGGAGTCATTGAAGCGGTTACCCGCCTCTTGTTGAAAATGAATCTGTGTCAAACCCTTTTGTTTTTTTTTTTTTCGATGACGAAAAACCCTCTGTTTTTATAATTTAAAAATTAGGTTTAGGAACGTGATCATTGGTACACTATATTCCAATGTAGAATTGGCTAAATTATTTTTTCTTCTCATTGTTGGTTTGGGAATATATGTTTTTCACCTAATCAATATGGAAATTGATAAAAAAAATTCCAAAAACAAACAAATAATAGAATAGTCAAATTTAAGAGAGCTATCGCTCTCTTCCTTTTGTGACTACAAACCCTAGGGTTTCACCATCCACCTCCTTTGGCCGGCAATATTTTCGTTCATGGTGCTAGGCTGACGAGTTCTCTAAATTTTTGGATATTCTCTTTTGAGTTTTTAATTTCAACCATTTAAATCCTTATATGTCTATTACTATAGTCTAGCTTATTTATTAGTTGGATTAAGACGTATACCTTGCATGAGCAACAATGTGGAGAAAATAGACTTTATCAAAATCGACCGTTTGATGTTATCATGATAAGAAGAGATGATCATGGTCAAAATTTCAGTTATTTTCGTTGTTAGTTGGGTCTCGATCTACTAGATCAACCATTAACCTGAAATAGCACATAAAACTAATATGCTCAAAACTGCTCATTCGCAACTTATTTTTTAGATTTGTCAACTCTCACACTCTCGTGGGTATGAGCTATATGACCTAATGTAAAAATCTCGGGAAGTTTATCTCTTCGTGATTCGGCTCCCCTTACGGAAGTAAAAGCGTATAAATGGTTGACCGCTTTATTTAATGTTGAAATGACTGCGAATCGAGTTATTTTTTTTACACAGCACCTAATAATACACTATAAATAGATGGGTAATGTCATACTGATCAATTTCCAATTTTAATTATTTGGATCGCACAAAATGCTTATATGCCTACTAATGCTTGCATATAACTTATTTATCAAAATCGACAGTAGAATGTTATCATAATAAGAAGAAATGGTTATGGTCAAAATTTCAGCTATTTCTGTCGTCGTTTAGATCTCAGTCTAGTAGGTCAACCCTAAATCTTAAATACAACATAAAACTAATATGCTCATAACCGCTCACTCGTAACTTATTTTTTCGATCTGTCAGCTCTCACGCTCTCGTGGGTAGGAGCAATAAATATAAAAATTTAGGAAATTTTATCTCATCAAGGGTCGGCTCCCCTTAGGGAAATAGAAGCTTTTAAATGGTTGACCGGTTTATTTCATGTCAAAATGACGGCGGATTGGGTTAATTTTTTTACACAATGCCTACTAATACACTATAAATAGATGGGTAATATCAAATTTATCGATTTTCAATTTCGATTTTTTGGATTGCACAAAATTCTTACATGTCTACTAATGTGGTATAACTAGCTTATTAGTTGTAATGAAAAGTATACATTCCATGAGCAACAATGTGTAAGAAATAGATTTTATCAAAATCGACCGTAGGATGTTATCATAACAAGAAGAAATGGTTATGGTCAAAATTTCAGCTATTTTCGTCTTCGTTTGGGTCTCGATCTAGTAGGTCAACCCTAAACCTTAAATACAACATAAAACTAATATGCTCATAGCCGCTCACTCGTAACTTATTTTTTCGATCTGTCAGCTCTCACGCTCTCATGGGTAGGAGCAATATAAAATAATATAAAAATTTGGGAAATTTTATCTCATCAAGGGTCAGCTCCCCTTAGGGAAGTAGAAGCTTTTAAAGGGTTGACCGGTTTATTTCATGTCAAAATGATGGCGAATTGGGTTAATTTTTTTACAATGTCTACTAATACACTATAAATAGATGGGTAATATCAAATTTATCGATTTTCAATTTTGATTTTTTGGATTGCACAAAATTCTTACAAGTCTACTAATGTGGTATAACTAGCTATATTAGTTGTAATGAAAAGTATACCTTCCATGAGCAACAAGGTGGATGAAATATAATTTATCAAATTCGACCGTTAGATATGATCACGACATAAAGAAATGGTTATGGTCAAAATTTCAATTCTTTTTGTCGTAATTTGGGTCTCGATCTACGTGGTCAACCTTAAACTCTAAATACACATAAAACTAAAATGCTCAATACCGCTCACTCGCAACTTATTTCTTTGATCTGTCAGCTCTTACACTCTCATGGATATGAGCTATATAACCTAATGGAAAAATTTTGGAAAATTTATCTCAATGTGATTAAGCTCCCCTTAAGGAAGTGGAAGCATATAAAGGGTTGACCACTTTATTTATTGTCGAAATGACTACAGATCGGGTTAATTTTTTTACACAGTACCTAATAAAATATTATAAATAGATCGATAATGTCAAACTGATCGATTTTCTATTAAATTATTTAGATCGCACAAAATGCTTACATGCCTACTAATGTAGTTTAACTTTATTTATTAGTACATGTAGAAGTATACCTTCCATGACAAACAAGGTGGATGAAATATAATTTATCAAATTCAACCGTTAGATATGATCATGGCATAAAGAAATGGTTATGGTCAAAATTTCAATTTTTTTCGTCGTATTTGGGTCTCGATCTACGTGGTCAACCGCAAACCCTAAATACACATAAAACTAAAATGCTCATTACCGCTCACTCGCAACTTATTTTTTCGATCTGTCAGCTCTTACACTCTCGTGGGTATGAGCTGTATAACCTAATGTTAAAATTTTAGAAAATTTATCTCTTCGTGATTAAGCTCCCCTTAGGGAAGTAGAGGCATATAAATGGTTGACCGCTTTATTTAATGTCGAAATGATGACAGATCGGGTTAATTTTTTTACACAATACCTAATAATACACTATAAATGGATGGATAATGTCAAACTGATCGATTTTTAATTTCGATTATTTAGATCGCACAAAATGCTTACATGCCTACTAATATAGTTTAACTTATTTATTAGTTGCATGTAGAAGTATACCTTCCATGACAAACAAGGTGGATGAAATATAATTTATCAAATTTGACCGTTAGATATGATCATGACATAAAGAAATGTTTATGGTCAAAATTTCAATTTTTTTCGTTGTAGTTTGAGTCTTGATCTACGAGGTCAACCGCAAACCCTAAATACACATAAAACTAAAATGTTCATTACCGCTCACTCGAGTCTTGATCTACGAGGTCAACCGCAAACCCTAAATACACATAAAACTAAAATGTTCATTACCGCTCACTCGCAACTTATTTTTTCGATCTGTCAGCTCTTACACTCTTGTGGGTATGAGCTGTATAACCTAATGTTAAAATTTTGAAAAATTTATCTCTTCGTGATTAAGCTCCCCTTAGGGAAGTAGAAGCATATAAAGGGTTGACCGCTTTATTTAATGTCGAAATGACGACAGATCGGGTTAATTTTTTTACACAGAACCTAATAATACACTATAAATGGATGGGTAATATCAAACTGATCGATTTTCAATTTCGATTATTTAGATCGCACAAAATGCTTATATGCCTACTAATGTAGTTTAACTTATTTATTAGTTGCATGTAGAAGTATACCTTCCATGGCAAACAAGGTGGATGAAATATAATTTATCAAATTCGACCGTTAGATATGATCATGACATAAAGAAATGTTTATGATCAAAATTTCAATTTTTTTCGTCGTAGTTTGGGTCTCGATCGACGAGGTCAACTGCAAACCCTAAATACACATAAAACTAAAATGCTCATTACCGCTCACTCGCAACTTATTTTTTTTTATCTATCAACTCTCACGCTCTCGTGGGTATGAGACATATAATCTAATAAAATTTTGGGAAATTTATATCTTAGTGATTAAGCTCCCCTTGGGAAGTATAAGCATATAAAGGGTTGACCGCTTTATTTAATGTCGAAATAATGGAGAATCTGGTCAAAGTTTTTACACACTACCTATTATTATAATATAAATAGATAGGTAATGTCAAATTAATTGATTTCTAATTTTGATTATCTAGATCGGACAAAATACTTACATGCCTACTAATATAGTTTAATTATTAGTTACATGTAAAAGTATACCTTCCATAACAAACAAAGTGGAGGAAATAGAATTTATCAGATTCGACTGTTAGATATTATCATGACATATAGAAACAGTTATGGTCAAAATTTCAATTTTTTTCATCGTATTTTGGATCTCGATCTACGAGGTCAATCGTAAACCATACATACACACAAAACTAAAATGCTCACAACTGCTCACTCGCAACTTATTTTTTCGATCTGTCAGCTCTCACACTCTCGTGGGTATGAGATATATAACCTTTTGTAAAAATTTTGAAAAATTTATCTCTTAGTGATTTAGCTCTTCTTAAGGAAGTAGAAGCATACAAAGCGTTGACCACTTTATTTAATGTCGAAATGATGAGGGATCAAGTTAATTTTTTTACCACTACCTAATAGTACACTATAAATAGATGGGTAATGTCAAACTGATTGATTTTCAATTTCGATTATTTGGATCACACAAACTACTTACATGCCTAGTAATGTGGTTTCAACTTAATTAGTTACACGTAAAAGTATACCTTCCGAGACAAACAAGGTCGAGGAAATAGAATTTATCAAATTTGACTGATAGATATTATCATGACATAAAGAAATGGTAATGGTCCAAATTTCAATTTTTTTCGTCTTAATTTGGGTCTCGATCTACATAGTCAACCGTAAACTCTAAATACACATTAAACTAAGATGCTCGCAATCGCTCACTCGCAATTTATTTTTTCGATCTGTCAGCTTTTACACTCTTGTGAGTATGAGCTATATAACCTAATCTAAACATTTTGGAATATTTGTCTCTTTGTGATTCAACTCCCGAAGTAAAAGTTTATAAAGGGTTGACGCTTTATTTAATGTAAGAATAATGATGAATCGAGTTAATTTTTTTTACACAATACCTATTAATATACTATAAATAGATATGTAATGTCAAATTGATTGATTTCCAATTTTGATTATTTGGATCATACAAATATTTACATGCCTACTAATGTAGTTTAACTTATTTAAATTAGTTACATGTAAAAGTATACCTTCCATGACAAACAAAGTGGAGGAAATATAATTTATCAGATTTGACCGTTAGCTATTATCATGACATAAAGAAATGGTTATGGTCAAAATTTTAATTTTTTTCGTTGTAGTTTGGGTCTCAATCTATGTGGTCAACCATAAACCCTAAATACACACAAAATTAAAATGCTCACCACCTCTTACTCGCAACTTATTTTTTCGATATGTCAGCTTTCACATTCTCGTGGGTATGAGATATATAACCTAATATAAAAATTTTGGGAAATTTATCTCTTAGTGATTCAGCTCCCCTTTGGGAAGTAGAAACGCACAAAGGGTTGACCGCTTTATTTAATGTCGAAATGACGAGAGATCAAGTTAATTTTTTTACACATTACCTAATAATACACTATAAATAGATGGGTAATGTCAAACTGATCAATTTTCAATTTCGATTATTTGGATCGCACAAAATGCTTACATGCCTACTAATGTAGTCTAATTTATTAGTTCCATGTAAATGTATACCTTCCATGACAAACAAGGTGGAGGAGATTAAATTTTATCAAATTCGACCATTAGATATTCTCATGACATAAGGAAATGGTTATGGTTAAAATTTCAAATTTTTTTTGTCGTAGTTTAGATCTCGATCTACGTGATCAACCGTAGACCCTAAATACACATAAAACTAGTATGGACATAATCACTTATGCACAACTTCTTTTTCCGAGCTGTCAGTTCTCACACTCTCGTGGACATAAGCTATATCAACCAACGTAAAAATTTTAGAAAAATTATCTTCTCTTAGTTTCGCTCACTTAAATAAGTATTAGCATATAAAGGGTTGACCGTTTTGTTTAATTCAAATTTATTGATTTTCAATTTCGATTATTTGAATCTCATAAAATCGTTATATGTCTACTAATATGGTCTAACTTGTTTATTAATTGTATCAGATAGTATACTGTGAGCCCTGGAAAATATATAAGAAGTGGAAATGCAGTTAGTGGGTATTGAGTTTACGGTCACGGTAATTATAAAGGAGCTCGAGAATATTTTCATAAGTTCTCAAGGTGAAATCCTTGATTTAAAAGTTAGATAATAAAGTACATGACACGATAATTTGATAGGAATTTTTGAAATTTTTTTCGCATACCCAAGTTATTTATAGTGATTTTTTGAAGTTTTGGAATTATGGAAAATCATTTAAGAAAAATAGAAATTATCGCGGTGCAATCTGACCCATTAAAATTATGCATGGCTTGATCTTAACCGTTGAACTTTATTTTAAAAAGGAGTATTAAAGACCAGAGCATCGCACAACCCAGAACCCTGTGAGATCGGACCCGGGGCGACTGTGAAACTTGACGCGACCGCATCTCTTGATTCCGGCCACCTCAGGTCGACGGACCAGTGGCGACTGAACCATCTTGGCAGTGAGGTGCAAGCCGTGACCTCAGATCATCCAATCGGTAACAGTACGACGTCGAGTAAACCGCTGCAACTCCGGCGGCGGTTCAGCGTGCATGTTATACGGAATTTGGTCTCCTCCTCGTCCTCTACACATCTCTGTAAGCAGTTGTTTGATTCGATTAAGTTTTGGACAAACTGTATTTTGGGTGCTTGGGATTTATACTGTGATTTCGGTTTCCGGTAGCAATTCCGGACTTCTGACTTTCCAGGTCCCAGAACTCAGAAGCATGATCGGTCGAACCCAGATGGTTGGCGGAGCTGAGTTGATGATCTTGTGTAAGTTGTGCAGTCACGGTTGCCGTTTGGATCTTCATTTGTGACTTGCTAGTTTTGATTTGTGCTGTGAGTTGATTTGGTTGAACTCATAAACACAGAATTCTTTAAGTTTGGAAAAGGAGAGCAAAGGGAGAAGACACGCTTAACCGGCCAAAGATTCAGACTATGATCGAAGCCAATTACAAAGATTCGGAGGAAGATGAGTCATGAGACCCTTCCAAGGAGGCGTCTGAGGCAATACGGTAATAAATCAGACACATAGCTTCTGGGATTGTCACTCCTCCGCTGACTGTTCTTCCAGCTCCGAGTTCTCATTCAACGATGTGGGTGTGTCAGTCTCAGTCTGTCTCTGTACTTTGTGAGTTTGAGATCGATCTCAGGGACTTCCTCTTCGATTAGGTAGACCACGACTACATTGCTGATTGGCACCCAATTTTAAATGACCATTTCACCCCTCTCATCTGTTGAGAGGGATGGCGCCACAGTAAAGAGTTTCTTACCCACTGTAACTTCTTTGTCGTTTGTGAATCAAGAAATGACGATTCTGCCCTTCCGTTATCAGACGTTTAGGGCGCAGGGCGCATTCCAGAAACCTCAAAATTTCTTTCTTTTTCACTTTGCCTTTGTTACTCGTCAGAAGAAGAAGAAGAAGCTGGAGAGGGATGAGCAGGGCTTGCAGTCTCTTCCAACTATGGCACAGTCCTCCAGACACCAGATTACTACTCTCAATCACCGAAGGTTTTACCTCATTCTCTCTATATATCCTTCTCTCTATTCTTGAAAATGAAAAAGCACCGCACTTTTTTTATCTGGGTTAGCCTTGAAAATGCTTCTTCTTGATTTTTGCCGCCAAGTTTTGAGCTTGGTGTTTGAGATATGCTTTTTTTGGTGATTATGATTCTGGGTTTTAGCTTAAATGAGTTTGCACCGATTACAAATGCAGGGCCGTACTTGATACCCAGTGCCAGAAGTTATCCAGGTCTGTGCTTCTGTAAGGGTTTACAGACTTCTACATACCAAGTTGTCAGGGGAAGCTATGTACCCACCTCCCAGATTAAACAAGAAAGTAAAACTGAGGTGCTTTTTCGTGGCTTTGATATCAATTTTGTTTCTTGTTTACACATTTAACAGGAACACAAACATATTGTGAAGAGCAAGAAAATGATAAGGAAGAAAAAGGAAATAGAGGATTTAGTAGGCAAGTATTGTATACTTGTAGCGGTGTAAGCAATTGTATCATAGCATGTCTTTAATATTGTGTTTGAAGGATACAAAAGCACATTACTTGTATTAGTGCCATTTGCTTGTTGAATGATAGTGAGAGAGTCGGGTAGACCTCATGAATGAGTATCAGGGCGCTAAAGACTTGTGCTATTACAGAATTTAAGTATTAAGCGATTGAAAGTATAATGGGTATGCCCATATGCAGGGATTTGGGCTTTGATCAATGACTGGTCTAAACAAGTTTTGTTGGAAAAAATGCTTTTTGATCTTTTGGGATTAGGATGGCAGTTTAGGTACTGGGAGATATTGGTGTGTCAAGAATGATTGACCTTCCAATCTGGCAGGAAAATCATAGAAGATAAGTACTTTATAGGAAATTGTTGTGGCCTGTTACTGAGGGTCGTTCATCATGTATACAGCCATATAGGTGGAAGTATGCATTGATCGATATAAGGTAATGTATACGATTTATGGTTTGAGGGTTGTTAGCAGCTTTGCTTATGAGTAGTAAAGGGTTGAAATATCCCTTTTTCATTTGCTTTGACAAAGGGCAGTTGTATACCATGCAGTGTAGTTCATTTCTTACTAATTGGTGCATTGAAATGGCTTAAACTTCCTGAAGTTGAACTTGACAACTTGGGCGAGTCTGAAATTGTTGGATCTTCATACTATTTATGTTGTTATACTGTTATCATTTTTGTTAATTTGACAGTCTTGTTTGACAGAATTGAAGGACATTGTCTCTCAGGTTTAAATAAGCTTTAGCTTATCAATTTGTTTTCCCCATCGGCATAATTTTGTTTTGCATTGCATGCCTTTTGCATTTGTATGCTGTTAAGATTTCTTCATACCATACTATTGGAAGAAAAAATGGTGATCTTGTGTCTAAATTTTCTAAATCTAGGAAAAATCTCCAGAAAAACTTGAAGGTGTTGGTGCATTTCAGAAGCTACCAATGGTAATGCCATCCGTTGACATTCTTTATTCAGCACTAAGGAAGGCTAAGAAAATTGCACCAACAAAAGGTATTTGCAAAATGGCATGTGGTTTTATATTGATGGTGACCGGACTACATTAGATTCAGATTAGAGTGGACATCATTTATAGCACCTGCTGCTACCCTTGATGTATTTTGTGTTTGTTTCAGGCATTGCCAATATTGCAAAGAGAGAAAGAAATAGAGGTGCAAAGCAACTTGATGCATTGATGAAAGTTTGTTCTTAACTTTAGTTTTAAAATTTTTGGACATACAGCTTATTTCTATTATACTTTTCTCTTATGGAACGACTTCTCAAAGATGATAGTTAGCCTTCTGTGTATGTTTTCAGGAAATAGCAGTTCCTTTAAGGACTTATTCGGAGAACTTTCCCAATAAGAAGTATCTTCACCCTTATGAGCGATCTCTTATTGAATTAACTCTCGGGGATGGAAATTATGAACAGGTACCTATGAAATTCATGGGCAATCCCCATTTGTGTAAATCAGGAATCTTATAAACTTGTGATAAACAAAAATTTGTCAAAGTGCTTAGTATACCACGTTAACACATCCTGTATCTGTAATACAGATATGATTTATGTATGTATATTGATGCTTCAATTTGTGCAAAATGTGACAGTCGTACACAGTTTTTGACTTTTGAATGAAGTTTTGATTTATGTTTCTCAAATTAGTTTTCTGAATGTTTCTACATCTTGAGTGATGTATACAGTTCACTATTTTTTACAGTAGATGAATTCACAAAGGTATAATCTTTTAGACCTTTTTCAATTGCCCCTACTTGACTGTTTATGATATGATATTACAGGTATTGGGAAAGGTGGATGCTCTGAGGAAAAAGGTTGTGTCTGTTGGAAAGGAACATGCATCTCTATGTGCTAAGGTTGATATCTCGGTTGTTAAGTACTTATGACACAATTTCAGCAATGGAAATTATGACCTTTGATTTTCTTCCTTTTATATTTTCCAGTCATTGTTGCACCTGATGTACTTCTAGTTGTCAGCTTATCTTGTTCTTTTTTAATTTCAAAAGACACTTGCTAAGGTATATTTTTATGTTAGGTGGTAATTTAGTCATGAATTTGTTTAGAAGTCAGTAGATCTGATATGGTTGGGGGAAGTAAATGTTGGGTTAGTGGTCATAGTTGGCTTCCTGTATAAGTTTTGTATTCACCATATGTTCTTAATATTGTCCTGATCATTGATCAGGTTGTTCTTCTTTTACTCTCCCCAGACTTGCAATTAATATAAGGGAGTGACCACATTTAGTGAGCAACATAAAAGTCTAGAATGTAAGACTTTTTACTAGCATTTTTGTGTCTCGACATCCCTATATAAAGGATGCTAGTTTCTAACTTTGTTTTATCCCAGCATCAAGAAACAGGATGAAGAGGGATCATACTTCATTATTTCCTCTCATATTTCAGTAAAAAATAATTAAACATTAAGCTGGCTCAGGTTTTTACTTGCTCCTCTCGCTCTGTGACTAACTTTAACAAGCTCTTCATTAAAATTGTTGCAGTCAACGTCGAAGAAGGAAGCAGAGACAAGACTGAGTGAGGTAATTTCCTATATCTAACCCCCCATCCTCTATCTCGTGTGGATATATTTACTATGGTACTATTTTCTCTCCAGGGTTTAAAGAAAGTTGAGGAGACATATATTCGTCAAGGAAAATATGTTGATGATTTGTTACACATAGCCAAGGTACTTTGTATTTGAAATACAGGTTCTCTCAAGTTTTTTTTAGTTAATTTTTGTATTCAAATTATATTAGCATTTATATTGATTGTTTTGTTGTTTAACACAAGCAAATGTTCATACCTTTACTGTAACTCTTATGTATGTATTTATATCCATGTATTATTTATATGTGTTGCATTTTTGTGAATGAATTGTGTGTGGTCTTATGCATTTGTCGGGCAAGTATCTCTGTGTTGTAAAAGTTGATTTGCAGTACTTTAGGGCATTCTTTTGTTCTCTTTTTGGACTTTGTGGGACTTTAATAATTAGCTCCTTGTAGATTAAAGAGTTTAATCTAGAAATAATTAGAGATATGGAAGTTATAATTTATCTTTCCTTGTGTTATAATTGAGTACTTTTTGTTTTTGTTTTCCCCGAATGTCATCTTTTTTAATCAGTTATATATGCAGACATTGCGAGCAATGCCGGTAGTTGATCTAGAAACACCAACACTTTGTCTTGTTGGAGCTCCTAATGTTGGGAAGTCATCTTTGGTTCGTATACTCTCCACAGGGAAGCCTGAGGTATGCACAATTTCAGTGACAACTATGATATGCATGTCTGCAGAATAATAGACCTAAATAGAGGTTTTAATGAGCCTAAGTAGAAGGAATGGTTGAGCCTATCACCATTATTAATTGAGTCTTAAATGATATAGTTGGAGTCAATAATCAGTATAATGTAGTCCTTCCAAAGGAGTTTTTAAATGTCCTCATTTTTGGTTTCTCAAAAAAGCATTATATTTATCTAAGACAAATAACTTTGCAAAATGATGAATACAAAGAAGTGGAAGATTAAAGAGAAAAAGCATTTATATTCAAAAGGAGTGGATCTAATTTAGCCTTGTCATTCAATAAAAGTGCCAAGGGTGGAGTGGCAGAAAAAGGAGAGAATGCCAAAATAAAATGTCTCCCTGCATAAAGCTTTCATGGTGATGAGCTGAAAGGAATTAAGCTGGCTGCACAACAACATAGTTTCTATGAGTGAGCTTCGGCAACTGAAATTGAAATCTTTTTTCCCCGTCGATACTGAAACTGTAAGTACACAAGGACAATGATTGAAGAAAGGGAAACTAATGGTATTGGTCCTCTGGGCGGTAGGTGCTCCTGTGGTTCCCGAGAAGGAAAAAGGATTCATACTTTATTACATCTGGCACGAGATGATAAATTAACAGCAGATTGACGGAGTTCTTGGCATTGCTTTAGAATGGAGACTAATTTTCTTACAGGGAGGATAAGAAGTGTGTTATTTATCAAAGGCAGATTCTGTTTACTGTACAATAGGACTTTTCTTAAGGTTGGGAGTTGCAGACTAGGCGCTCAGTATGGTTTTGGTGAATTTTGCTGGGTAGCGGGTAGTTGTACTAAAGAGAGTAGCTAGAGTTTGATAAGCCGCTCCTATACTCATCTCCTGGTACTTGTGTTTGGAACTTTGAATAGGAATAATCCAATCTTAAATGGGTTCAGCATCTGTTATTTATGAAAGTTTATGATTTAATTTTGTCATATTATGAGGAGTTGCTCTTCATTATTCCTATTAACTGTGCTCCTTTGGTTATATTTAATTTAGGTCTGCAACTACCCTTTCACAACAAGAGGAATACTAATGGGTCATATCATTTTAAACCATGAGACTTTTCAGGTCAGTCAGTCTCTAATTTTTGCAGTATAAATCTTGGATCTTATATTTTAGTTTTGGTTATATCTCGAAACCATCTGCAGGTGACTGATACTCCGGGCCTGCTGAAGAGATGTGATGGTAAGTCTCCGAAAGTTGTTGATTTTCTGTATTGTATAGAGTGCTTATATTTAACTTGTACCCATCCAATATGCAGAACATCATATATTATGTTGCAAAAGTTGAGCTAATTTTATTTTATCTCAAGTTGAACTTTTGAGCAGAGCTCATTTAGCACTGTCTCACTTCAGTTTTTCTATCTGCTGGATATTTGGAAAGCATGTTATTTAGCTTTAGTATTATATTACCTTCAAGCATATTTTTCTTTCAGTTATTGAAACAAGAAATTTAAAGAAACATTAGTTTCTCCTTAGTGTTAGAGGAGGCTTTCACATAGGCTCAATGTACACATGCACTCCCTGTCACCTAATATATGTTCGTGTGTTTAGCTTAAGTCATGCCAGATGCGACATTTGTATTTCCCACATTGGGAATGTAAAGTAAAGCCTTACCTAACGATTGGCAATTTCCAGTGCCTCTTAACCCATTTCCAACTCGATTTGTGTTGGCTGCTTCAATTTTGACATTCTAAAATGATGAAATAGTCTGATACGCTTGACAAAGAATCTGGTTGAGTACTGCAGCCTGCTACAAAACTGGATCTTTTGGCCTTTTTTATAAACCAAAAGGATATCATCTGGATATGTTGGCCTTGCTTTTGTGTTTTTGATGATAAACAAAACGTTTATTAAAGAAAAGAAGAGTAAAACAAAGGTCGTAGAGTCTCCCGAATTTCAACAAGGTCATTAGGAAACAACTACAAGCCAAACAGCCCTACAAGAACACATCTAGCAAACAGAGAGCTCATAGAGCATAAAATGCAGCAGCTTTCCAATCTATTTAGCTATCCCAAAGTTCAGGTCTAACGACCTTTTTTTGCCCCCATAAAAGGACCATCTTTATGTGATATTTTTGAGGACTAGTAAATCCCCTGCTCAGGATAGAAGTAATAATGTTTACTGTTTTGAGTTATATGATCTAGGACACACTGATCAGAGTTCTGTCATGCTTCATCTCATCTTTTGGCCCTTTATGGTGCACCACTCCATTTTTCACTTACATCACCAATTATGATTAGCGAGAATTTATGATAAGGATTTTTCAGTTTGTCGTTATTGTCTCTGGTTTGTTAAGTGTTAGTTTTTTTGTTGATTTTTCTGATGGACTTCCATCTTGCTCTGCACTATTCACATATTAATAAATTTGGCTTTTTCAAATTTAATAGACGGCTGTCTGTAGTTGCAATTGGTGCATATATTTTGTTGATGCTCTGCTGATTTGTCATTGCATCTTCTCTGCGTTTCAGAGGACAGAAATAATTTGGAAAAATTGACACTTGCTGTCCTCTCACATCTGCCAACTGCAGTACTGTATGTCCATGATCTTTCTGGAGAATGTGGGACCTCACCTACTGATCAGGTAATATGTGGTTTATATACTACTGTTGTCTCGAATACAAGATCTGTAACATGATTTAACAATGTGTTAATTATATGAACGGGTCGTTTACGGCTCACAATAGATGAGTTGTTTGTATTTAGATCCATTATATTACATGATTTGGTTTGCTTTATTGTTGCTGTTGGTTTGTGAGTCTTATGACTGATGTCTGGATGCTTATCTTTATTACTTTGAGAAGTACTGGGAACTATAATATTTGACTTTTCATTCCCCAAAATGATTTTGAAATAGTCACCTCATTCTTGTTTTCCCTTTGTCAGATAGAAAATTCACTAAAATTTGTCTCTTTCTAGTTGACCTCTGTAGAAAATGTTCCAGTTTTTCTGCTCTTCGATATTCCTTTCCGATATATTAGTTTCACATTTGTTGTGACGGTCATGCAGTTTGTCATATACAATGAAATAAAGGAGAAATTCGGTGACCATCTGTGGCTTGATGTTGTGTCCAAATGCGATCTATTGCAAGAGTCTCCAGTGCTATTTGCTACTGATAATGGCGATGATAATGATCTTGACCTGGCAAGGTACCGGAAATTGGGTCCTGAGGGAGCTCTTCATGTGTCAGTGAAAAATGAAGTAGGGCTCCCAGAGGTAATCTTTATTATCATGATTTTACTCTCTGTCAGTCCATTGTAGCCTTGAACGTGCAAGCCTTGAGTGCCTTTATTATACAAGGGGCATCAGCTACGATTTCTTCTATCAGTGTTGAAGCTATCCATTAAACTCACATTGTGATGCCTTTATATGTTAATCTACTAGGCAGTGGTTATGAAAATTCAGAACCTTGAGCGGCACCTTGCGAACCCAAAATGCCCAAGCCCTTGTTCCTGACTTGAACAAACTTGTTGCTTACTGTCTTAGTTTCATATTAAAATATTAAGCAAAGTAAATATTTCTGTAATTTGCAATTTAGTGATTAGATTTTTTGCACTGCAGTTAAAAAGAAGAGTGCATGAACTGCTGAATACCCAAATGACCAGGATCCAAAGTCTGGAAACCAACCAAGAAACTCTTCAAGTTCTTACCTGAGAGATCATTTTCTAAGTTCAGTGATTGGTGGCTGCTGGATGAAAGTAACGATCAATTTCCAAATTTCTTCATTCCCAAGGATGAGAAGCCACTTGTGAACACGCTAAGCCGTGCCTCATGAGAAGCTGAAAATCTGGAGCGTGCAAGTGCTTGCCAATAATAGACTGCTGAGTTTTCAGATTGCTTGGTCTATTGCCATTGTGAAAATCTACTTGGCGACCGAGATGAAATATAGGAGCTGATTAAATGCATTGAATACTGCACCAACCTCCTACTCATACTGAGTGAAGGAGGGAAAAAAGTATGTTAGGTATTTCTGTTTTCCTGCTTAGTTGGTGACAAGCTGTATTAAAACAGTCGCCTACATTTGCAAGATGAACTGTTGATATTATTTTATAGATCGCATGTATAGGTTTTTTCCCCCTGATAAAGTAAATATACCCGTAGACATTAAGCTTTGCTCCTTTCGTAGTCTTGAAATGTCTTACTTCTCTATATTGAAATATACATTTTCTGAGAACAAAAATCCCCCTTCTGTATGTGCCTTATGGGAGTGACTCTGGCAGGGTTTATGATGGTTAGATAAATGCAATCTGTTCTAGTTATGGAACTGTGTGGTGCTGGTTGGCAAAGACGCCCTTGGCCATTTTATTGATTCAGCTAGTCCTTGATGGATTAGAAAGCCGCTGCCTGTTACCAAGATACTCTGGAGGGGAAAGAAATAATAGAAATAGGATCTTCAAGAATGAGTCCAAACCACAAGCCTTCTTATCTAGATTTCCTGGTTTAGCTCAGCCTGAAACGCCCAAATTCCAGTTGTAGTAAAGCAAATAGTTTGCCGACCGAAAACAAAAGAAGTCTTAAATCTAAACCTGAAGGAACACAGAACTCAAATATATTTATTTTTTAGTTTTTTTGTGAAATTCAATCTCTATCCCTACTGCTATAAAGCGAAGCCCTCCGCTTCTGAGGGCTTCGCTTTGAGTTTAATTGTTTCAATTAACTCAATTGGTGTAATTAAGGGAAATAAAAAAAATTATAAATAAAGAGATAATTGTGGAAGAGTAATAGGAGAAGTATAGGATTAATAAACTGTATTAATTCCAAATTCTCACGTCTAAAAAGAAGTGGATAAACTGATAAACCAAAATTAACCAGTCCTGCTTTGTTTCTTTTACGTGACTTTCTGAGTATATGCACGTGCACGGCAACACGGGTAAAAAGCTAGTATGCCATAAACCACAGTCATCATGACTTCATTGTCAAGCTTAAATAGACGGCTCCAAGACAAGCTGGAATCCAACAACAAGGGCATGCCAGAGGACCAAGAACACAAGCACCATAGCCTGACCAAGGACTGAAGGAGCATAACAGCTCCAACTGAGACGCATAACTAGAACACTTCACAGCCACCAAGCCAGTTAGTTTAGACATTATCTACATTTGCCAACAACTAGAATTCAGGTCGGAAACTTTATGGTTCTCCTAAAGTGCAATATCTCTTCCTTGACTGATAAGTTTCATAGGGGTGATTACATTTACAAACAAATTCTGATTCAGAAGTCATATTGCTAATAATACTTGCTTCTCTCTTCATACTGCTGATAATGCTTGTTGCTCTCTTTGTGTAGCTGATCGTGTTTCTTTCTTTCTTTGCCTTGCTGATAATGCTCTTGCGCTCTATGTATTACTGATAATCCTTCTTGTGCTCTATGTATTGCTGATAATCCATCTTGCCCTCTTTGTATTGCTGATAATGCTTCTTGCCCTCTTTGTATTGCTGAATATGCTTCTTGCCCTCTTTGTACTTCCAATATTTCTTCTTGGCATCTTGTTACTATCAAAGGATTTCTTCTTGCTCGATCAAAACTATTAACTAATTTCAGGACTTCCATTTTCTGAGGAAAGAACTCACTTGGGTACAAGTCTGCAACGCCCAAAGGTTGCTTTCCGTTATTTAAACATGGAACGATTGATTTTGTCAATACTGATATCAGATATGGGTTCAATGAGTTGATCATCACCAGCCATTTGACCAGAGCTTACAGGATCTCTACTAAATTCATCTGCATAAGAGAATCAAATGAGCTGAACGCCTGAAAGAAAGAACCAAAACTTTAATCAAACAAGGAAAACAATCACCCTCACCATATACTGTATATAAGGAGGATGGCGGAGGGGTGGACATGAAGTTGAGGCCACAGTAAAAGATACTAATGCCAGTACCACAGTCATCATTGCATAAGCTGGCACAGCCAAGCCCATACCTGAAAACAATATACCATGAATTTCAGCATAAACCCAGAGTGTGAAAAGACTAAATAAATTATCACAAGAAACACAAAATAAAAAATCATATGGTGAATATTGGTTAGAGACGGAATCTATACTTATCATAACAATTTTTATGAACCATTAATTAGGACATGAAAATATCAAAGGGATAAAAGAATAGTCGAGAATTACCAGCAGAGTAATTCTTCTTGTGTCACTAGTTGTATATAACTATGCGTCTACAAATCTTATAGATCCCAAATAACCTATGTGACTGTGACTCTAGCTGCCTAGCAGGTAAGAAAAGAGATAGACACATGATTGTCTGAAAGAAAAAAAAAAAATCAATTCCAGGTAATCACAATATTGTTTAAGCATATAACTTTCAAAATTTCTCAACTATATTAGGCAAGCTTCAGGTTGTCCCTCAGTGATGGCCAGCAAGTTCCACCACCTATAGTTGAAACTCTTGCTGACCTCATTCTCTGCAATAGGTAACATTCTAGGTCAATGCCAAATATTCAAGAAGGCCAATTTTCTACAGTGCCTCAAGATGCATTGCTTTTCTGCACCCAGACAACAAAACATGCTACCTCGAGTGCGGGTTCCACACATGCAAACTACTATGTTTTGCAACAAGCCACACTGCTAGGGCAGTCTGGAATTCCAACACTTGCTCTCATGAATCCCTAGTCCCCAAGTGGTTTTTACGTTTGACCACAACTCAGCTTGCCAATACTTCTGCACTAAACCAGAAAAAAGCAGACTCCTTTGTCACAACACCCTGATCAGGTTAAGACTGCAAATTTTGGCCATAATACTTGGATGGTTCATCCAAATGCTACTGGACAGCAGTATCCCATATCTCATCCTTTTTCCAATGCCAACTGTCAGACTACAAGGATGCTGATAAATCTTATAAATTGGTTGCTGATACTGCAGAATCAGCTAAGTGCCATTCAAAACAAATGAAACTGAACAATAAAGGAGCACCTCTTTGTCAGCAGGGGTCTAAATGTGCCAAATCCCAATGGATCTTTATGGAGCTGACTTGCCGCATGGAAATCATGTTCCAACATCAGAAGGCGTGCATTACCATGACAAACAGATTTTTGAGTCTCAGATTCCACCTGAGGTGAAGTCTACTCTACTGCAACAATTTCTGAGCCTAACACCTGAAAAACTAAGCTCATTGTCACCAGAACAACAACAAGAAGTCATTAAGCTCCAACGGATGCTTTGGCCAGATCAGATTTATCCATTGCAGCAGTCAAGGTCATAAGTGAACCATTATTTAATACAGCAACTTGTAACCTGTGCAGGCACGAACTTGCTTGGCACAATACAAAGCTTGCTACTCTTACCTAAACTATAAAAAAGCTTTCCTATTCATTCAATCAATTGTGATTGCTTGTAAGATTATTCAAGTCAGGTCAAAGGATCTGCGGAGAATGAGGTCTATCGATTCAAGTAGCATATACAAGCTCGTGTGAAATGTAGCCAGGAATTAGATTAAAATGGCGCAATTTTGTTTATTTTCTATCGTAACCCTTAAGCTTCACGCATGTCCTATTGGCCTCAGCTAGAGATGAACGGAAGACAATATGCTTAATTAACTGTGTTGTTATTCGGATATCCAAGACTTAATACATTATGTATGGTTGTTTGAGTGTTACTTATGGATACTGCTGTGATTAAACCAAACAAAGAAACAGGAACATCATAGTTTCAAGTAGCTGATCATTGAACAAAGAATTGAAGCTGAAAATCCTAACAAAACCCAGAAAACAGAAGAAAGAAAGAAAAAAAAAAAAAACCAACAATACTGACCTGCTGGGGTAGTAAAAGATTCCAATCCAATGTAGCCAAGACTCTGGCACATATGCCCACACCAAGAATAACTGCTCAACACAAAAAATGCCATATTCAGAAACCAACAAATAGTTGCAACAAAAAATTCAAATCAAGAAAACCCAGAAAGCCATAAACTCATGAGAGAATGGACCTGTAGCCACAACAGTTGTGATAGAACCCACAAAGCCTACACTTCAGCAGGTTTGGGACCGTGAAACCCAGAAGCCTTAATATCAGCATCTGCAAAGGACACTGTTGCCTCCCTCCTCTTCTTTGACACACTCAGAATTCTTCTGGGACTACAAACAGAGTATGAGTCTTCCATCCCCTAATTTGTTCTGGAATTTCTATACAGATTTGAGAATCTACATACATTACAGAAAGCGCAAGAAGACAATTTTGGGTCAATTTTTGCATTGGCAGAAGATCACCAATCCATAAATTTTTTTTGATACAAATAAGGGACTTTCAGAAAATGGAAAAAAGTTTTGAAATTGATGCATCAATTTTTTGAACATATAAATTTTGTTATTGAGAGAGGGAGAAAGAGAGTACCTGCGTACCTGGAATCGGCCAATTTGAAGCCAAAGTATTCAAAAAAAAAAAAAAAAAGAGATACTCGGTGATGGAGTGTTAACTGTTTTTCAGGCCAGTTACAAATCGTGTAACAATGAGAATGGACCAGAGAAGAGAACCTATTCACTAGTCCAGACATATCTACTGTTCGTAGTATGGGAAAACCGGAATGTTTTGTTAGTGATTATGATTTTTTTTTTTGGTTGCCCGCACATAGACGTATGGGCGTTAAAGTACGTCAAATTCACAGACAAATGATAATTGCTCGAGAAATTAATCGTCAATTGTGAAAAGTGACACACATTTAACTTTTCACCAATTCCCCATTACCCCTACAATAGATCAGCACTGAGAGGGACTTCAATCCCAACTAAATTGGAGACCATTTATAAGTAGTCTCAGAACCAAGAAACAAGCTCGAAATAAAACACGCAAAAGTTGAAGACCGTAGGCTAATACATTAAAAGAAAAAGATAAAAACCTTGTACCTAGAGCTACCAATATTTGTATGAAAGTCGCATTCCCATAAAGAAACAACAATTTGTCCAACAGGGCAAGAGACATTACATTGGAAGAAAGCGCGCATAACCTCCAAGAGTATGTGAAGGCATATTGAGAACCACAAACCTTAGTCAAACTATAGATAGTAACCTCTCACGTCACAAAGTGGTCAAATGCATAAAGCATGTATTTTTTTACGAGGAAGAGAAAATTTTGAAGTTAATTTGCTAGCTTATGTTAATCCCATACATCTCAATGATAAGGTCATAAGATTTCTTAGACCCCAAAATCACCTCTTTGTTACTGTGAAGTCACTGAAGTGTTAAAAGGTCGTCTTGAAAGAGAATTTTTGCATCTGCCAGAGTCAGGGTCAGTCTAGGACCTATTGCTCTCAACTTAATGAGCCCTAAGAATTTTATAAATTTTGCTTACAGAATGTTCTTCGGTTAAAACCTCTCATAGCAAATAAAAGTAAAAGGGCATGCACATTTGTTCATGACAAGTTCATAGGGAAAACTATCTCATAAAAAATAAAGAAAAAAAAAACTAATTTACAAATAAAAAGTTTGTCGTCAAAAGCTTTAAATAAAAAAAAATAGAAAGGAGAATTATGCCGACTAATGTTTCGACAGCAATTCCATAAATGGTCACTCAACTATAACTCATTTGATACTTTGGTCACTCAAGTTTCAAAGATATCACTTTGCTTAATCAACTATTACATTGTCAATCACTTTAGTCACTTTGTCAATTTTTTTCATTAAAAAAAAATACTCCTTGGGTGACTAAAGTGACTGACAGTGTAATAGTTGAGTGACCAAAGTGATATATTTGAAACTTCAGTGACCAAAGTGTCGAATGAGTCATAGTTGAGTGACCATTTGTGAAATTTTTCCTAAAATAATATATAAACAGACACACATTTCTTCTTCACTTTTTAAAAAATGATCAAAGGGTTTCACTTCTACCCCCATAGTGACTCGAACCCAAGACCTAATCAAATTTTAAGTGAACGATTAAGTGAAATCTCTGTTGGGTAATAATTAGTGGTATAGTTGGAATTTGTGATTACTAAGATTTATTCCAACATTAGCATTTCAATGTATTGCATACCTCTAGGATGACACAGTCTCAGTTTGCAGGAGAAGATTTCTAAATGATATTTGTTAGATCAAATATGGACTTAACACATATCATCATGAAGTAATTGATGATTGGCTAAACGTCAAACCTAGTTTAACATGGATACAAACTGTAAATCAATACTTGTAACTTAATGAAGCAGTGTATCTATTCATTAAGGTAAGTAATCCTATTCTTAGTCTGCAAGAAAGACTACAATGAAGTGTTACATTAGAAATCTAACTAGGAAACCTAAACCGATATGGATAGCTTTAATGGGAAGCTTCTTGAGGTTTAAGTCACCTATATATACAAATGAATTGGTCCCTGATTACTACTGACGTTTTGCATATTGTTCTGTCCATTGAGAAGCAAGTTGGTAAGTAACAGAAGACTATATTCAGTTTTCATGTTTACAGCTGCATAAGATGGAATCCATGCCAGTGATTGCTGAAGGTAAGCCTTGATCCCTTTTATGTTGTGAGCATGTATATGGTTATTTTAACAATTGGTATCAGAGCATAGGCTCACAAGTATCAAAATCGTTTTAAGGTTTTGCAAAACAAACACAAAAAAAAAAAGAAAAAGGGTTTTTGCTTTACGGATCAAGTAACTGGTCAGGTAACTGACCAAGTCACTGATCAGGTAACTGACCATGTAACTGGTCATGTAACTGATCAAGGTAAGTTACTTAAGTCGATTGCTGCATCTGGTTAAATATCAAATTCATGCTTCCGCTGTGATTTTTAGCAGCAAATTGGGGAAAAAGCAAAAACAAGTTTTTCTGTGAAATTGATTTCGATTCATAGCATGATAATTGAGTCCGGCGTGCGTTAGGTTAGAATAGATGGTGACCGGATGAAATTTACAATTTCTTGATTGTTCTGTGGTTTCTTGGAATCAAATCAATTTTGGTTATGCTTGAATATGCATGTTGAATTGATTGATGATATGGTATAGTATCTGTGATTGTGTAAAATTGCATGAAGAACAAAAATCTCCCAAAATTTGTTTACACATTATTAAAATTGACAGATACGAGAGCTTAATTTTCTTACAAGGATGAATCTGGGTAGAATATAAAGTTAAAAGCTCATGGGTTTTGTGGTTTTCTGTTGGCATAAGTGATTATGATGCACAAAGCATTCTTCATTGATGTTGGCAGAAAACAATGATCAGGTAACTGACCATGTAACTGGTCAGGTCACTGACCATGTAACTGGTCAGATAACTAATCAAGTACCTGATCGAGTGACAAAACTGAAATTGTGTTTCGTGTTTTAAAACTATGCTTCAGTTTTATCTTCCAAAGAAGTGGTCAAGTATGGTTTTAGAATACAAAACAGCAATATGCATGCTTGATGAAAATAAATTCGGATACTTAGAAATTTTTCTTCTGTCTAAAGATGTGGATAAATTTCTTTGGATAACTTGTTTTCATTGAACATGGCATATTGATAAAGAACTCCAGAATGTTATGCTTCTGCTCAAAAGTGTTGCTTAACATTGTTTTTGGTTATGGACTGATATGAATGCAAGTATGGATTGTTTAGGTTTTCTGTATGTTCTTGTTTTGGTTGCTTAAAGCTAAATAAAACACAGAAAACTTAATGTTATTTTCTTTACAAATTGAGAACTCACATGAATTTTTGTTTTGCTCCTTAGGTAACTCTTACATGAACTTGAACAGTGTCTTGATGTTAACTGGAACCAACTATAGAGCTTGGCTAGATTCTGTAGAGAACTATATGGGAATGCATGAGAATATAGACTATTGCTTTACTGAGAATAAGCCTATAGAGTTGAATGAAAAGAGCACCAAGAAAGAAACTGACCTTTACAAGAAGTGGCATAGATCCAATAGAATGGCTAAGAACCTCATTCGTACCTCTATGTCCAAGACTGTCAGGGGAAGTATAGAAGAGCCTGAGCTAGCATCAGATTTTCTGGAACTCATAGGTGCTAAGTTTAAAGAAAGTGAAAAGGCAGAAGCAGCTAGACTAACCAAGGAGTTTCATGATTTGAGAAGTACATGGGTTCAGGGGGAGTTAGAGAGCATATTATGAAGATGATCAATATAAATGGCAGACTCAGGGAGCTATTGATGGGGGTTAGGGATGAGCAGGTAGTGCATTATGCACTACATTCCTTACCTAACAGTTTTAGTCATCTAAGAACCAGTTACAATTCACAAAAGGGAAACTGGACTTTAGATGAACTTATATCCATCTGTGTGATGAGGAAGCTAGGATCAAGGAAGAAAAAGAACCTGCTACACCATAAATCTCATAGAGAAGCCTAAAGAAAAAGCCCCAGAACAAGCTCAAGCCTACCAAAGCCATAACTAAGAGTTCAACAGCTGCAGTGGCCAAGGAAAACAGGCCATTTAGGTTCAAGTGCTACTTTTGCAAAAGAGTAGGACACATGAAAAAGGACTGCACTGGCTATAAGAATGGTTAGCCAAAAAGGGTAAGATTTTTTCTAATACAGTTTTTTCTTTAGAAATTAATCTTATAAATGTTGAACCACAGTATTGGTGGATAGATTCAGGCTCACCTATTCATATTACTAATTCTTTGCAGGGATTCATAAGGAGCAGAATCCCAAAAAGTGATGAAGTGAACCTGTGTGTAGGCAATGGCATGAGAGTGGCAGTCAAGGCTATTGGAACCTTAAAGCTCGATTTAGGATTAGGAAAATTGTTAGTTTTGGACAATGTTTTTTATGTACCTTCCATGAGAAGGAATTTGGTTTCAGTTTCTCTTTTAGTAAAATCTGTTTGTAGACTTGTTATTGATAGTAATGGAATTCTTATTTCTAAAAATTCTGTTCAAATTGGTTCTGGTGTTATCTCGAATGATTATTTATAGTTAAGTTGTTCAATGGCTCAACAATAAATTTTACTTGTTGAAGATAACACAAACAGTACTAGCAATTTAACAGGTGTTAAAAGAACCAAACTAAGGGGGGTGTATTCAATCCAGATTCTAAATGATTTTAATTGATTTTTTATAATCCTTGGATTTTCGTAGATTCTACAGAATCCGCGGATTGTTTTAATTTCATACGGATTTAAATAGATTTTAATGTATTATATTAGCAAGATTTGTTTAGATTTGTTTGGATTTCATAAGTACATGGATTTTCCTTATAACAATAATTGAATAAAGAACATAATGGAATACTATAATTTTTTGGACAAACATAATACAATAATTATTATAACTTGAAAAAAAAAGTTCCATAAAAATAAATTATGTATGTCAAAATAGATTAGGAAAAATGTAAAGACAACCAAAGGAATAAATTATGAAAAATGCAAAGGCAATTAAAAATGTACATTAGAAAGCTGCATACTCATCCATTCCAACTTCATTATCATCATAACCTTCTTGTTCCCCGTCATCCATATGTTCCTCATTATTCTCATTCTCATTGTCTTGAGTATCATTGTTATTCTCTTGACTTCCATTATCATCATCATTTCGCGGTCTATCCTCCCACATAGCTTCAGCAATAGTAAGCCTCCAAGCATTAGCCTCCGCTCTTTGTCGTTGTTGACTTTGAGAAAGTAGTTCAAGATTAACAATATGAGATCAATCGAATTGTCCCATTAAAAATATGAGATCAAGGGTGAATCTAGGAGAAGAACAATGCAAGGAGCAGTGAATCTAGTTAGTATCTCTACAATCTCCTTATCTTTGATTTCAATTTATATTGCTTGGTGCGATATATATATATGTACTTACTGTTTCATAGGATTGCAATATCTCACGCATCCTAACTTAAGATCAAAGCAACATATCAATCCTATTTTTATCATAGTTGATCTTATGTTCATGTTAATTTTCAGACATTAGGATAGATATAGGTTTGCAGTCCTAAACTAGGATGCGACTACAACAGCAATCCTAATCTGCAATCTGCAGTATATGTGTTTATATGTGCTTATTCTGAGATAGTTTATAGTACTCATTTTGTGTAACTTCTAACAGTGTATGCACCAACAGTTGACCACTTGATTTAAGTTTAGAGAAAGCCTATATGCCTGGCAAATCATTGTGGTACAGTATGTAGCACTCAATGGATAACTACAAAGTGATACAAAATCATCAGTAAAGTCCGTCTCAACTTTGCATGAGCCAAATTGCACCGATCACAAAAACAAGATCCGTATTCTTTTCAGGAGTAGCAACATATTTTGAATGCTAACTAACCCTTGTTGTTCTCATTGGTACAAATAAGGATAACTTGACTAGTTTCTAATAAGGACATCTCTCTTTCTATAAAGCTCAATAATCCAATACAAAGCCAAGCAAAAATTTCAGCCTAAAAAAGAAAAAGCCCCAAAATTTCAACCACCAATATCAAACCCCTTAAGCAAATCAAATAAAAACGTTCTTTCAATGTCAAAAAGAAGAATCATTTGTCTGCAGAAACTTGATCAAAATAGCCAAAACCACTGCAATCAAAATTGAACATGCATATCAAAAATACCTTTTTAACAAGTGATAATTCCTACCAAGATTCACAGGTTGAGGTCAGCTTGAGGTCAAGTTGTCTTCTCTCTTTGTCAGTTCGTCTTCCCTCTTTGACGTCTTTTCATCTTCAGAGCGTGAGAGTGAAAAAAGAAAGACGTCAAAATCTCATGTCTAGAGGGTGGATTTCTGATAGGGTTTGGTATTTATACCAAGCACCTTAGAATCCTACAAAATCAAGCATCTAATAAAATCTTCTCAAAATCGTTGGTCAAAATCGTTGGGCTTTTGAATACCACCAGATTTAAAAGGACTTTTTAAAATCTTGATTGAATACCACAAGATTTTAAAAGACTTTTAAAAATCTGAATTGAATACCACAAGATTTTAAAGGACTCTTAAAATACAAAACAATCCTATAGACTCCTAATTGAATACACCCCCCTAAATGAAAAGTCTGCATTTTTATGGCATAGAAGACTCGGCCATGTTTCAAAAGAGAGACTGAAAATTTTGGTGAAAAACAACATCCTAAATGAACTTGATTTTTCTGATCTAACAGACTGTGTTGAATGCTTTAAGGGAAAAATAACTAATACTAGAAAGAATACTGCATATAGAAGCCAAAATTTATTAGAACTCATACACACTGATATATGTGGACCATTTAGGCATCAAACTATCTGTGGGAATGTGTATTTTATCACATTCATTGATGACTTTTCTAGATACAGTTATATTTATCTACTTTCAGAAAAGGCACAAGCATTGAAAGCCTTTCAAATCTTTAAGTCTGAGGTAGAAAATCAACTAGAAAAGAAAATCAAAACAGTGAGGTCAGATAGAGGGGGAGAGTTCTATGGAAAGTACACTGAATCCGGCCAACAAAAGGGTCCATTTGCCTTGTTTTTGCAAGACAATGGAATTAAAGCTCAATACACAACACCCTATAATCCACAACAGAATGGTGTTGCAGAGAGAAAGAATAGGACTCTTTTGAACATGGTTAGATGCATGATGTGTACAATTGGTTTGCCTAAATTTATGTCGGGTGAGGCTTTAAAAACTACAAATTATATTTGCAACAGGACACCTAGCAAAGCCATAGAAAATACTGCTTTTGAGCTTTGGTGTGGCAGGAAACCTAGTCTTCATCACTGTCATGTTTGGGGATGTCATGCAGAAGCTAGGATTTATAATCCAAGCTTGAATAAACTTGACCCCAAAACTGTTAGTTGCCATTTTATAGGTTATCCAGATAAATCTAAAGGCTATAAATTATATTCTGCTCATCATTCACCTAGAATTTTTGAAATACATCAAGTAAAGTTTCTAAGTGAAAAAGTTCACAATACAAACCTTGAGGATTTAACCTCAGATTTTGAGGAAATTGTGTCAGATGAGAATTTAAGTGTAGCATTGCCTTTAGAACAAGATGTAACTGATCATCACACTGGTCATGTAACTGACCATGTCACTGACCAAGTAACTGTACCTAGTCGAGTAACTGACCATGTCACTGACCAAGTAACTGTACCTGGTCGAGTCACTGACCATGTAACTGTACCTGGTCAAGTCACTGACCATGTAACTGTACCTGGTCAAGTCACTGACCATGTCACTGACCAAGTACCTATACCTAATCAAGTAACTGAACCTCAAAATCCTCCAGTGGCTGAACCTAGAAGATCACAGAGAGCAAGAAAACCAACTTATGAGGGGGGGGGGGGGGAAGAGAGTGACTACATTGTTTATCTACAAGAAGCAGAAATTGAAATGGACTGTGCAGAGGACAATGATCCAACTACATTTAATCAGGCCATTGGGAGTAGTGAATCACATCAGTGGCAGCTAGCAATGGAAGCAGAAATTAATTCCATGAGTCAAAATGCAGTTTGGGAATTAGTTGAACCTGACCCCAACCAGAAGCCTATAGGTTGTAAATGAGTTTTCAAAACCAAAAGAGATGCAAATGGCAATGTAGAGAGACATAAAGCAAGATTAGTTGCCAAGGGTTTTACACAGAAGGAGGGCATTGACTTTACTGAGACTTCTTCTCCAGTTTCTACAAAAGACTCGTTTAGGATAATCATGGCTTTAGTGGCTCACTTTGATATGGAGCTGCACCAGATGGATGTTAAAACAGCTTTCTTGAATGGTGAACTAGATGAAGTGATTTATATGAGGCAGCCAGAAGGGTTTGTACAAGCTGGAAGTGAAAACTTAGTGTGTAATTAAGTTAAGAAAATCAATTTATGGCCTTAAACAAGCTTCTAGACAGTGGTACAAGAAATTTGATTATGTGATTTCTACTTTTGGATTTACAGAAAATCTTGTTGATGAATGTGTTTATTTGAAGACAGTTGGGAACAATTTTATTTTTCTGGTACTCTATGTGGATGATATACTTTTGGCTAGCAGTAACATTAAATTGCTTAAAGATACCAAGAGTTTTCTGTCAAGGAATTTTGACATGAAAGACTTAGGAGAAGCATCCTATGTACTAGGTATTGAGATTAAAAGAGATAGGGCACAGAGACTACTTGGTTTGTCTCAACACAATTATATTACCAAAGTTTTAAAGAGATTTGGTATGGAGAAGTGTGCAGCTAGAGAAGTTCCCATGTCCAAAGGAGATAAGTTAACCAAGAAGCAAAGTCCCAATAGTGATGTTGAAAAGGAAAATATGGAATCAAAGCCTTATGCCAGACTTGTAGGAAGTCTCATGTATGCACAAGTCTGCACTAGGCCAGACTTGTCTTTTGCAGTAGGGATTTTGTCAAGATTTCAATCCAATCTAGGCCATGAGCATTGGGTAGCTGGGAAGAAAGTGTTGAGGTACCTGCAGAGAACTAAGGGTTATATGCTAGTTTATAGACAAGTGGAGGATCTGAAACTCATTGGATTCTCAGACTCGGATTTTGCAGGAAATTATCCGAACTCCAAGAAATCGACTTGTGGATATGTGTTCATGCTTGCAGGAGGTGCTATTGCTTGGAAAACCATGAAACGAACACTTGTTTCAACTTCTACTATGCAAGCTGAATTTATTGCAGTATATGAAACTGTGTGTGAAGGACTTTGGATTAGGAATTTTCTCATGCAGACCAAAGTATTGAGTCACATTGTAGCTGGAACACTTGTGATTTATTGTGACAATGAGGCTGCAGTTTTCTTTAGCAAGAATAGTAAAAGGTCAAATAATTCTAAACACATTGATCTAAAGTATTACAGTGTTAGAGAAAGAGTAAAGCATGGTGAAATAGTTGTTTTGAGTATTGACACAAATTCACAGCTAGCAGATCCTTTCACCAAGGCCTTGTCAGTAGCAGCATTCCAGAAGCATACAACAAGCATTGGAGTTTTAGCTAATCTAGATGCTTAGGTTCAGTAGAGTTAGTCCAATTGGAGCAATTTAAAATTTTAAGGTTCTTGAGTTCTTGTATTTTCAGTTGTGATACTTTTGACTTTTGTTTATCACAACTTATTTGTAATGGCAGTTTATTATTATCAATAAAATTTCGAGGTATTTCCAAATATGATTTTGCTGCAGCTTTATTGTTTTATTTTGGAAATTATCATCTTGTTTTGAATGTCATACTTGCTATCAGATGGCTTAAATCATGTACAACATGATGCTAAGGTTCAAGCAATGTTTTAAGCCATCAGTGTTTAGAAAAATTGCTTGAGTTTCTGGTTTTAGAAACGTACAGTAGGACCTAATATATGTTTACTTGTTGATACACATTAACATATATTGTATCACTTTTGGTTTGACATATGTGGATTGCAGGAGCTTAGGTTTGTGGTTTTGAAACTCTGCATTTTTGTTAAAATGTATACTATTTCTTGCACTGCATAAGTAACTGTGATCTGACCATGTTGGAATGGATTTTCGATTTGAGTTTGTCATTTGGCGCGCACTACAGTAAGTTAAGTAGGTTTTGATGTTCTCTGGTGCAAATCATCGAGTATGATATGTGTGAGTCCAAGGGGGAGATTGTTAGATCAAATATGGACTTAGCACATATCATCATGAAGTAATTGATGATTGGCTAAACGTCAAACCTAGTTTAACATGGATACAAACTGTAAATCAATACTTATAACTTAATGAAGCAGTGTATCTATTCATTAAGGTAAGTAATCTTATTCTTAGTCTGCAAGAAAGACTACAATGAAGTGTTACATTAGAAATCTAACTAGGAAACCTAAACCGATATGGATAGCTTTAATGGGAAGCTTCTTGAGGTTTAAGTCACCTATATATACAGATGAATTGGTCCCTGATTACTACCGACGTTTTGCATATTGTTCTGTCCATTGAGAAGCAAGTTGGTAAGTAACAGAAGACTATATTCAGTATTCGTGTTTACAGCTGCATAAGATGGAATCCATGCCAGTGATTGCTGAAGGTAAGCCTTGATCCCTTTTATGTTGTGAGCATGTATATAGTTATTTTAACAATATTTGTTCAGGTCAAGTGAAAATTTATAATGTTTGGTTAGTAAAAGAGAAAGGAAAAGAAAATACTGGGAATATTACTCTTTCATTTGTTGAGCTTTTGTCATGTTTAAGTTCCATCTTATGATACAGTTTTTGTTGTTGTTGTTGTTGTTTTTTTTTTTTTGCAGTGTTCTGTGTACGACAACTACTCCATAAGAAGACATTGCTTTGTTGGATGCAAAGTCCTTTCAAAAGGTTTGTTCTGCTTCAAGTTGTCAAAAAACCAGGTGAATCATGTAATTTTCTCCTGTAATTTCAAAAATCATGTAAAATAAATGGCAGGCAAGAATTCTTCCGTCATAAGTAATGCATTGGTTTCTGCATTATTGATAGAGTGAATTTGCTAGGTGATAAGTACTCTCTCTCTCTCCATCCCCCCCCCCCCCCCCCCCAGCGCCGCCTTCCTTTGTAGGTTTATGCAATCTGGCTTTGCTAGGTGATAATTGTACAAATGTTTCTGATGCATGACTTACTTCAGACATACTTCTCATGCTTGGAATAAAAAAGGGATACCACATTGGTTGGTCTTTATTGCATGTATTGATTTATGTCTTTATCATTTATGAAATGAATTTTACAACAGACCTACTATTTTTAAACACTCTACTATGATAAGTTCATCTTTTGTTTTAGATGATCAACAGTAATGAAAACAGTTCACATCTCGCAGCAAACCGTGGGCATTTTTGCTAGGACATATATAAAAGAAGAATTAACTGTTCATTCGCGCGGGGGGGGGGGGGGGGGGGGACTGTTCATTCATGGGTGAAAAGACCATTTTGCCCTCATTTGAAATTTTGTTGCCGATCTGCCACTGACCAATTTTTTCCTCTCTCTTCCTCCCTTCTGCCTCCCAGAGGACCCAGATCGAGTTTTTCCTCTCTTCCTCCTAAACCAAATAGCTGATTTGACCGTGGAAGATGCAGCCAAGACTTCAGCTTCGGAAGATCAGAGAAAGACGGAGTCGAACCCTAAATCAATGCAAGACAAGAACTCCAAGTCCAAGCAAGAGGATTGGGGCAGCTCTATTCTCCCAATCTACACCTTCTCTACTGTTGAGGAATTCCGGGAGTTTGTCATTCTCTCATTATGTTATGTTTGTTTTCTTGATGAGAAAATTGAGAGACATATGAATCTTTTGCTCTATTGTGTTTGTAATTTCTGAATTGTGATCTTTGAGGGTTTTTAATGAATGGGAATTTTGGGAAAGATACGAACATGATGGTTATGAATAGTCAAAAGTAGGCAAATTTGTGGAGGCAGTGTTTAAAGATTAATTTTTTTGTTTAGATTTGGGGTTTTGGGTGAAAATTTGCTTTTAACAGAGAGAAAACTCAAGATTTTGGGTTGTACTGTTTACTGATTGTTTTGAACTCTCTTATTGAATTAATATAAGCTGGATTGATGAAGGTCGAGATGGCAATGTCCAAAGATTGATTAAAGGTGATATTGATATGGGGTTTACAATTGATTTGTGGCTTCATTAGAAGTTAGGAGAAGATGAAATGAGCTCCAACTGTTTGTAAAAATCCCTCAATGAATACATTCTTTGACTTGAGATTAAATTTCAAAATGTGAATATATATGCATTTGACATCAGTCATGTAATGTATCTATGTGTGTAGCTAGGCAAATAAGTTTTGATGTGTATATATACCAATCATATGCCAATATATGTAGTTAGTTAGTTACATACATGAAATCCATCGGCTTGCCAACCAATGGGTCGATACTCCATGATTCATGTTCTAATCCAATAACGTAGCTATAGCTGCTTTGAATTTAATCCTACTTTTTGTGAAGTTGTTAATCTCATTGTTTTAGAAGAGCCCGTGTTTGTATGCTGGACCGAACAGTTTTAGATAACTCTAAAAGGACATGTTTTTGTTTTGGTATACCTCTCATCGCTTTAGGAACTGGGGATATATTTACTATAAAATTTGATTGTTTTGGTGGTCATTTGCATCTGGAAAAAATATTTGGTGTTGTGAAGTGAATATTGCAAAGCTTACTTTCAGTGGCACATGACCTTTACTTTTAGTATTGCCTCCATACAAGTCACCCACTCAAAAGGAGGCTTGAAAAAAAAAGTTTAAGCATGATTTGTCACACATTGCCTATAGTATTTGATACCATTTGCATTGGTTCACATTTCTTTGTCGTGCTCTAATCCATCGAAACAAGGGAAAAACTTGCATGTCTTAATCCTCATTTATTCGATTGTTTGATTACGTTTTTTTTTTCTTGCATGCTCAGTGCGCTCTCTTTCATTTGACAGGAAGTTTGATGCACAATCTAATTACCTTCATTCTTATATTCCATATGTTAATATATTGCTGTCCTTAACATGATTGGTGATATTAAGATTATATGCCCTCTGCAACTTCATTCCTTTGTTCCTTATCTTACCACCCAATCTTTCAGTGTTAGCTCACACATGTAGAAACTAATGAACTCATCAACACAGATGAAGCGTTAACAACAGTCAACAGATGATCCAACAGAAGAAGCGTTTGAAGAATTTATGTAGATTCATTGGTTCGAAGTATGAATATTGTAAAATATTTGGATGAAAACTAACAATTTTTGTAATTTGTACATAAAGAACTGTAAACACGGATTTCCTGCAATGAATGAGAGAAGGACACGTGTACAAAATAATATATTTTATTAATGAATTTGAGGGTTACAATCTCTGTAGATGCTCTTTCACAAGAATCTCCTCTAATTCAATCTCTGACGTTGATTTGATCCAAGGGTGGCTAGCACTTGATCTTGAATCGAACGGTTGAAATGTGAGCTTCTTGCTATGTTGATGATTTGAGGAAGACGATTGACCAAGGGCTGTAGAAGCTTGATCTTGATCAGATTTAGGCCACGAGTTGTGTCACGTGGTGAGCGTTCTTCGGCTTTGGTAAGGGACGAACCGGCAAGTGTGTTTGGTGCTTCTTGATTCTCCACGAGCTTGATGAAGAACTTGTAGAAAATTTACTTTGTTGATGACTTGCAGAAGGCGGTTGATCAAGGAATGCAGCGGCTTGCTCTTGATCAGATTTGAACCACAAGCGAAGTCACGTGGTGAGTGTTCTTTAGCTTTGATGGTGAATGAATCGGCACGTGTACTTAGTGCTTGTTGATTATCCACGAGCTTGATGAAGAACTTGGCAGAAACTTTGCTTTGTTGACGACTTGAAGACGACAAATGATCAAGGGCTGCAGAGGCTTGAACTTGATCAGATTTGAACCACGAGCGGTGTCACGTGGCGAGTATGGCTTTGATGGCGGATGAATCGGCACGTTTGCTTGGTGCTTGTTGATTCTCCTCGAGTTTGACGACTTCTGAGGTTGTAGGTGATTTCCCTTATTTGTCTGAAGTCGATGTGGTGAAGAGACCGGCTATTTGGCAGCTTGATGGTTCTTCATGAGCTTGGGAGACTTCTGAGCTTTGGAGAGGTTTCTTCCGTCTGCTTGCATCCCTCTGTCTGTCGTCGTCATCCTCGATGGTGTACTTGACTCCAGGGCGATTGATGCTTGATCTTAAGTCGTATGATGGCCACGAAGGTTGACACGTGACGAGTGCTTTGGCTTGAGGTTGGTGATGAACTGGCTATTTGGCAGCTTGAGGGCTCTTCACACGCTTGAAGACTTCTGAACTTTGGGAGTGATTTTTCTCTCCTTCTGCTCCTGAAGTCCTCCTTTTGATTTGAGAGGGGGTATTTATAGTGTCGGCGTCTCTCTCAATTTGGAATGCCTTGATGACACGTAATTAATTGCATTTTCCTTAATAACATAATCAAATCAATCAGTCTTAATTAACTGATTTAATCACGACCATTAAGGAATTAGCTAATCAATTTAATGGCTGATTTTAATTGTTTTTTCCTTAATAACATAATCAAATCAATCAGCTTTAATTAACTGATTTAATCACGACTATTAAGGAATTAACCAATCAATTTGATGGCTGATTTTAATTGTATTTCATTAATAACATAATCAAATCAATCAGCTTTAATTAACTGATTTAATCACGACTATTAAGAAATCTAGCCAATTAATTTGGTGACTGATTTTCGTCTTGATTATCAATTTAAATAAATTGACATCTAATCAGAAGACGAGATTTAATGCTTGATTTTGTTCGGAATCAATTGATGTAATTTGATTGATCCGCTTTAATATCAACTGATTTAGTTGGAGCAAATTCATTTATTGTCGTCGAGCCTTTCATGTGTCGCCAAGTGTCATTCTCTGAGTCTGCGTGATTTTGTTGACTCACAAGCCATGTGCACATTTTGCTGGACCCACATGCTGATTAAATTTATTCGGTCATAATTTCAAGTGTTGACCAAATTATTTAATGAATTTATTTTCATTAAATTTTTGGTGTCTACAAGAACAAGTTTGATTATAATGACCATCTTTTGGAAAAAGTAGATATACGAGCTCGGTTAAAGTACCGACTTTTCCTCAAAAATTTCATTTATGAAGATATACAAGTCTGATTCAAACACCATTTGTAATATGTAAAGATATATCACTTTCAATTAACGTTTATTAGCTTAACATTTTCTCTCTTATAATTGTAACTATATTATTGACAAAGTTTGAGGGGGAAAAAAAACCACAGCATCGTGCGGGTTGTAGTACCTAGTATACTGTAATGAAAACGAAAAATTGAAAAAAGTAAAAACTAAAAGAAAAGAACATGCAGGTAGGAGTACTTGCGCTCAACGTTTGGAGTTAATAACTTTTAAATGTTGATGAAGTCTCTTGTTGTGATGCAAGAGCCATTGTATTTTGGCAACTTCGGGATCATACCTTTTTGGAGTACGTAAGAAAAAGGGAAAAAGATGCAAACAGTACCTGACATTTGACCGATTAGTAACTTTAGTACCTGACAAAAAAAATATATCACTTTAGTACCTGAAGTTCGGACCCCGACCTAACTTTAGTACCTGGAGCCGTTAACTCAATAACGGCGTCTGACAAGTGGCATATATTGAAGGGTAATTTCGTCCTTTCATATTTAATTCATTATATATTTATATATATATATATATATATTTTTTTTTAACCTCTTCTTCCAGATCTCTCTCTCTCTATCTCTCTCTCTCTTCCCTTAACCATTATCAACGACCATCCACCACCACCACCAGAACCCTCATTCCTCTCGTCGGCGCTTCTGCCCCACCACCCCTCCTCCACAAAAACCAAAACCCTAGATTGCCGCCACCCTAAACAAAACAAAAAAAAATAAAATCTTCTAGCAGCCCCGTGCCTCCTTCTCTCCAGCCCCACCCTCCTTGCAACAGCCCCTGTCGCGAAGCTCCACAGCCAGCCAGACCAGCACACCAGGTCGAGCGTTGCCCAGCCTCACCCAGTCGCTTGCCTTGCCCAATTGCTGCCCAGCCTCACCCAGTCGCCCTCCGCACTACTGCCCCCGCATCAGCAGCCCCGTGTCCAGCGCTTGCGCAGCTCACCCAACGTAGCAAGCCTGCAGCTTGCCCACCAGCGTAGAATTACCATACAACTCCTTATCACTCTGATTCCGACCCACAACCCGCTTCTGGCTCTACCACCCCTGCTCCATCAACGCCTCCGATGACGTCGACCCCTGAGAAAAGCTCTCCATCTCAAAACCCGTCTCCGGCGACGAAATCACCCCCATCGCCCCGTCAACTTCATCCTCAGTCTTCACGGAAGCCGTCGCCCCCATCCCCGATGATGACGTGGACGCTATCACCAGTCGACGCTTCTTGTCCCCCCAAACCCTCCGCGAGTCACCGGTCCTTCTCCAGCATCATACGTGGCAAAATCTCGGGATCCTCAGCGACTCTCTGAAGAAACGCCATCATCTGCTACAGTTTTCTCTCCATCGCCTCCAATCTCTTGCTCATATTCTCCACCTCTTCCTCTAAGCTCCTCTGCTCCTGCTTCAGCCTCGCTATCTCCGTCACTATTTCTTCGTCGTCAAGCTCCTCCAACTTCCCATACGCTGTCGTCGTGTTGAGCACCGTCATGAGAGTCCACCACCGCCTTATCCATTCTCACCATTTGGGGAAGAATTTGCAGGTTGATCTGGAGAGAGGGAAGAAGAAGATAAGAAAGGAGAGGGAGAGAGAGAGAGAGAAAGAGGAAAAAATGCTTAAAGAAAAAAAAAATTAATTAAGATACAAATAGATGAAAATACCCTTTAAAATATGACAGCTGGCAATCTCCTTAACGGAGTTAAGCAGAGTTAACGGTCCAGATACTAATGCTGGGTCGTGGTTCAAACTTGAGGTACCAAAGTGATATTTTTTTTTTGTCAGGTACCAAAGTTACTAATTGGCCAAATGTCAGGTACTGTTTGCATCTTTTACCCTAAGAAAAAATATCGAGGAACAAAAGCAAGTATATGAAACTGAATGATGTATGTACCTTGTCCGTCTCAAATCTCGATCTTTTGCTTATGATCGACGAGTTACCGAAGCTGGTTGCTCTTCAAATCCTTTGCTTAGAACACGGGATCGAGTACCGATGGAATCAACAAAGTGTGTGAACATGCAAGTTCAAAATGAAACTGAGAATAACAGGAAGTCTAAACTCTAAAGGCAATTTTTTTTTATTGGCTTTTAAATTTGAGAATGAGTGCAGTACGTTCGTAGAACAATGATCAAAGTAAGACCAAAAGACTATTGTGTAGGGAGAAGTATTGAAAGCAGAGGCTGAGATAATGAGCTTTTCTTTTTCTAGCTGGGTGGCTAACTTCTAGAGTTACAGATCACAGATCTCTTTCAGTGTGTACATGAATGCAAATACGAGTGGTATTGGTAGTAAAACACCATGCTTGGATGAGAAAGCCAACTCTTTCAAAAAAAACAATAACTAAGAATTCGAGGACTGCTGGCATGCTTATGATAGGGATCGAGTATACACACACACACACGAATGCGAATACGAGTGGTATTGGTAGTAAAACACCATGCCTGGATGAGAAAGCCAACTCATTGTTTTTTTGAAAAACGAAGAATTCGAGGACTGCTGGCATGCTTATGATAGGGATCGAGATGGCTGCATTAGTCTTTTTCTATGGGTAAGCAAATAGATGTATTAGTTGGTCCACTAGTTAACTGCCAACATGCACAATCGTTTTAAAAATAGAACTTTAGTTATAATATAACACTGAATAATTCAAACACTGAAAAATTGAAAATTCAAATGATTTATAACGTGAATGTTATAATATCAATATTATCTTATCGTTAGGGATGCATTCCCTGTCAAGTAGCTAATTCCAAGAATATATATTAACACTTCTTCATTGTTGAACCGGCCCGCCCATTAGTAAAATTTTAGATATATCAATCAACTGATATTTTATCGATCTCACAAGCAATAAAACATGGATTAGAAAAAAAAAATTCAAAATTTGAAGAATAAAGAAGTAAGTGTTAATATATTTGGAATTAGCTACTTGATAGGGAATGCATCCCTAATGATAAAGGAAGAATATGTTTTAGAGAAACGAGAATTGAGAGAAAATCGCTATATATTCTCATTGATAATAGGACCCTCTTTTTATAGAGGATTACAATGCATAGAATCTAAATTGTACAAGGAAAAATAATCATACACTAAATGGATATCTCTAAGATATTTTCCGAGATTATCTCTAATTAAAACTCTATTACCACTAGGTCAAGTAACCTAGTGTTTGGGCCAGACACACAATTAGAGATTTACTTGAACACTCCCCTTGTGTTGCCCAAACGTGGTGCTTCTCTCGTTGCCTTGCTAAAAACTTTGCTGAGTAACAAAAACCCAATGGAACAAAAATAACCTCGGTCGAAGGGGAAAAAGAGCACAACACACCCTTCACTTTTCGAGACCATACATGTAGACACCTCCTCCTGATGTCTACATCTCCCCCAGATGACTATGGTCATTGGAGTTCGGATAACTTCCGCAAACAATGCTACCAACATGTTTCTCGAAAGTGGAATTTAGGCAATGACTTAGTGAGCAAGTCCGCCATACTGTCCTCAGATCGAACTTGGTTCTCTTTGATCTTGAGGAGAGTCTGTTGTTGCTGATTATGCTTGTTGTTGTCGCTTTTGATGTGGCCTTCCTTTATTTGTTCAAAACAAGCAGCATCAAATGCCCGTAGGCTCATCTGTGGTAGACTTCAAACCACAATTTTTCGAACATGCGTAATGATGGATCCAATCCATATACATTCACGAACCACTTCGTGAAGAGCAAGAATCTCTACATTGTTCGAAGATATAGCGACTAGGGTCTAATCTGTAGACCTCCAAGATATCTCGGTCTTTACCCATGGTGAACACTTAACTAGTTTGGAAATGACCTTTGTATGGGTCAGAGAGATACCCAACATCAGCAAAACCTTCCAAAACACTTATGTCATTTTGGGGTGGAAATAGAGAACGTAGGCCAGCGTGGGCGGCGTTTCTGGTGTGTGATGGGTCCGAATCCATCATCTCTCTGTAGGGATAAAACAAGCCCATATCAATTGTACATCTCAAGTACCGAAAGATGTCTGTTACACCAATCAAATGGCGTCACGTTGGCGCAGAGCGATACCTTAGCTAACAAATTCACTGCAAATGAGATGTCCGGTTCTGTACATTGAACTAAGTACAATAATGCGCCTATTGTACTCAAGTAAGGCACTCCTGCCTCTAGCACATCTTCGTTATCATCCTTTGAACGAAGAGGATCATTTTTAGGATCAATACTAAGGACAATCATGGGGGTGCTAGGAGGCTTGACCTTGTCAAAATGCCTAAGCATCTATCAACACGATGCTCAAGTTCCAAACCGAGACATAATCGTGTTCTCCCAAAATCCTTCATTTCAAACTCGGATTTCAAGTGTTCAACTGTTTCCCTTAACTCTTTAAAGGCTTCCAATGAATATCATGTCCAACGTGAACCGCGATAGGATCCGAAACTTGTTATGGAAATACGTGGGCATATCCCTTCCCAATCAAGTAGTCACTTTAGTGAGCGTTTCAACCTCTTTGTAAATGCGCTCCCTGGTCTAGAGTCACTTGACTTGGGTAAATGAAGTTCACCATGAACCTTCATGTATATTCCGTATCTAGATCCCTATAGAGATACGTAGTGACCACATTCGTAATGTGCATGTTTAGTTATTCGGAAACTACCAAACTGACAGGGTAGTGGAGTGCAACGACTTCCATTACGAGAGAATATGTCTCATCGTAGTCGATTCCAGGACGTTTTGTGAGAAGCCTTACGCCATAAGCCGAGATTACCATATCTTTTTCTCATCACGCTTTCTAGCGAAGACCCATTAGTCAATAGGTTTTATGTTTAGGAGGTGTTGGCGTCACTAGCTCAAAAACCTTCCTCTTCGTTAGAGAATCCATCTTAACCTAGATCGCATCTTTCCATTTAGCCTAGATTTCTCTACGTTGGCATTCATTTATCAACGGAGCGTGGTTCGATATCATCGGACTCAACAAACTCATGCACAACAACATTATTAATTATGATGGAGTTTCTATCCCACGTCTCATGTACACTAGTGTAATTTTCATAGAGCTCTATATTCTCAGGAATAGGTTCTGACGTTGAAGCGTCCCCCAACGATAACCATAACCCGAAAGATAGTCATGAGACGGATGTCGATGATCAAAGGATTGGAATGTGCCAAAGTATCATTCGAACCCACGGGCCTCTCACGCATCCTAGCTGGGGCCATGGCCTATAACGCCAGGGTGCCACTCTCTTTGGCATTGGCGCCATGCCTACCTCCGTGTAGGGTGGCGCTACGTCCTCTCTTAGGGACGTACTTCCTTGCAGGCATGTTTGCAGCATATTTGTGTGATCTCGTCACTTTAACAGGGATCGAGATGAGATATAGTGGGGACAGGCCACGACAATTCTTGTTGTTCCTGCTGAACATCAATGTTCTTATCTCGCCCTAACGACGGGAAGACTGTCTCATCAAAGTGACAACCGCAAATCTAGCGGTAATGAGATCGCCTTGCAAGGGCATTAATTGGCGGACAATTGTTGGAGTCTTAAATCCAACGTAGTTGCCCATTCGTCTGTAAGGACCTGTCATAAAGTGCTGTGGCGACGCAATTGGCACACTCAAATATGCGTACGTACGATATTTGTACCCAGTCACTAGCTGTAACACAGAGGTAGATTGAGTGGCGGTAGGTCGTAGACGAATGAGCATAGCTACATGTGATATTGCATCACCCCAAGAGGATGTAAGGAGATTGGTGCGCATTACCAATGTCCGGATTACCATCGTAGTAGTTTCCGCGAGACCATTTGGGTGTATTCATGGGAATATGATGTCCAACATCAGTCCCAATGCAATAACCATCAAAATTCTTCGTTGTAAACTCTCTAGCAATGTCAAATCCAATTGACTGAATAGGATGATTCGGGGAGTGAGCCCGTTGTTGTATGATATGTGCTAGGAGTGTAGCATAAGCAGCATTTACAAGTAGACAATGGCACAACACGTGACTAGTGTGTTTGCGTGTCAACCAACATCATGAGATATTTAAACGTCCGCAAGTTGGTTGAACTAGTCCACAAAATCCCCACCGATTCTATGTAAGAACAGGATGAGTATTTTTATATCCTTTGCATAGGACGGTCTCAGTCCTAATTTCCCTAAGGAACGGGCTTTGTAAACTAAGCGAGAGGCTTTAAAAGCAACCAATGAGGATTCTGGTTGGGCCTGAGTGTCTGAAACGCTATTTGAAGCAAGTTGGTGATTGTAGGATCACCTGGGGAGCCATCACTATGATGGACGCTATCCATGGTGTCATGGATAGGGACTGTGCTAGCCCTAGGCTGGTGGTGGACGAAGGCGGTGCCTTAGGCAGTAGCGTCGGACGCACTTAGTCTAGAAATCAACTTTTGATTCATGCTTCATTTCGCTCGATAGAAAAGATGTTCCATGTGAAGTCTTTAGTAGACAGATCATCATATCATGACCAGGATGACCTATCCTGTCGTGACAAAGCCAATATGTGTCTAAATCCAAGAGATCTTCTCTCATAACTTTATTGGATTTAATAACTCAAATAGTGACATAGAGTTCACTAGAGACACATAAACTTCTCTAAGATGCGCCTTTATTCTCAATCGTTAGAGGCATTGCAAAGGAACTCATTTTCATTCTCTACATGCATTTTCTCATGGAATCTGTTGGCTATTCATAGGGTATGATTTGCCCTAAGAGCGTAGAGAGTTTCTGTGACAGTAATCAAGGTGCCTTTTGGCAAGGGGAATTTGGGCTATTTCATGTCCTTGAATTAATACTGATGACCCAGCCATCGTAGTCACAAAGAAATATGCTCAGAATCAAAATTGAGTCATCATGAGAAGAACTCGAAATTTTATTCATAAGCCAACGGAGTTACATCATTGTCTTTTTGATCAAAGAAAATTTAATCCAAAATGCTAGCTAATACAAAACAATGGTAGTCGTCTAACTTCTTTCGGTAATTCCAAAATAAATATGACCAGGTGAGTAGAGAGACGTCGCTGGAGCAAAGCTCGCTTAAGTACCACTAATCTCAGAACCATCCTAGATATCACACTTACTTTGGGTGAGCCTACTTTGAAGAAATACTAAACCATTGGCATTTACTACAAAGATATATAGCAATTGCCTATTACATCTCTTGGAAAAATAAAGACTTAAACAGAATTGGCGATCTATTGATCCCAGCCAGATTTGTAGTCTTCAACCCTTCACTCTAGATCATCTTCTTGATCTTCTTGTTCCATATAGTGAGCTTCTCTTGCTTCACAATATGCTTTGTAGGCGGTGACAAGTTCTTCACGAGCTCTACAAATGTGTGCCCAATGATCAGACACTCCACATCGAGAACATACATCTCTTTGCTCAAACTTCATTGATTGAAGTGATTTGAAAGTGTCATTTAGATGGCTCTTAGTGTTGGTGGAGCCACCAACATGGCCAGAGGCGTTGCCTCCCTCTCACTTTCCACATTGACCTCTTCGATTCCGTGTTCGTCTATTTTGGCGGTTACCTTCCCAAGTAGAGTGATTATATGGACCAGAACGTCCAAATGTATCCCTAAGATTAGGGTTTCGCTCTTGGCGCACTCTCTTTGGGGCGCGACTATAATTGGATTCTAGAATATGCTATATTCCTACGGATCTCAAATTATAGTTCTTCACAAGGATGTTGTCATGCTTTTTAGCGACATTAATAGCTCCAATCAGCTCATGAAACCTTGTAATCCGTCTTACAGTAACATCGATTCGATAGTTCTTAGCAACCATCAATGCAGAGACGGGGAAGCTAGAGAGCGTCTTCTCAATCAACATCGCATTTGTGATCTCTTTACCACAGAATTCCATTAAGGATTTAATGCGAAGTGCTTCCGAGTTGTAGTTAAGAACTGACTTGAAATCACAGAAGTGGAGGCTCTGTCATCTCACTTCTAGGTCAGGAAGTAGGGAGTCACGGACGTTGCCAAATCTTTCTTCGAGTGAGACCCACAGCCTTCTAGGGTCTTCTTCATTCGTACACTCGTATTGGAGTGAATCATCCATATGACGAGTCATTAGGATGATGGCTTTCGCCTTATTTGCCTCTAAGGCTGCTCTATTTTCTTCCAAAGATTGAGCTTGCTCAACAGTTAGCACGTCCTGGCTAGGCTCGAGAATCGTATCCAGGATTTCATCGGCCTTGAGATGCTGGCGAATATCATGAACCCATCTGTGATATCCAGAGCCAGTTGTTCCCAATGGAGCAAAGTCCAATTTGTTCAGGTTACTTATCCTGGAAGAGAACAAGGAAAAAGGGTTAGTTTCAGAGCGTAAAAGGCTACCACAAAAACATATAAAATTCCTGAGCATAATCGCTTCCAAGAAATTAGGAATTTCTGAGTGTAATCGCTTCCAAGAAATTGGGAATTTCTGAGAGGTATTAGATTAGAACTAAACGATGACGTAAGTGGTCGATCATAAATTCTCTACAAACTCTAAGTTTGGAGATCTCAACAAGCTCTAAGCTTGGAGTGAGCACGAACCCCCACAGTTCGGCTTAATTTGGTCTCTCCTATGATGAAGAAAGGAGGGTAGAAGAAGGGAGGTTGCAAGTCCCCGAAAAGAAGAGAAATTGAATTAAAAAACTCTAAAAAAATGGGAACGTTTAGTAAAAAATACCTCGAAATAGGTCGCTGGAAAATTTGACATGAAAAAGTGGCCAGAAAATTGCCAGAATAGTGGCCGGAAATGGTCAACGATCGTTGATCAGTGCTGACGTGGCTCTGGGTCCGTGCTGGCGTGGCAGTAGTCGGTGCTGATGTGGGAGGCTTTTGGTGCTGACGTCAGCGGGCTGAATGGTTGGGCTTCAGGCTTGTTTCTTTCTTCTGGGCCAATCCTTTTTTTTTTCTTTCAGTGGCCCGCACAACCCTGGGCCTGTTCTTCTGGGCTTGACGTGGCTAGGGCTGCGGCTTGGGCTGCAACTTGTCCTCTTCCCTTTTTTTTTTTTTTTTTTTTTGAGAATAGGTTATGTCGGTTCAAAGAGTGCATTAGTTCCGAGACCGGTTCGATCAATTTTTGGCAGGTTCCGGGGATGAGAATTCCGGTTCCGGTATTCTGGGGTCAAGAGGCTACTGCTAGAAAAATTTGGTAGCAATTGGATCTCTGAAAGTTGGTGAACCGGTAGAATATTTGTTGCGGGTGGTTTGAAGATTCCGGTGGCCAGTTCGATAGGTTTCCGGCCGGTTCTGGTGGTTCTACTGCCGGTTCTAGACTCCTGATGTGTAGGGCTTCAAGGTGTGAGGTGGAGGCAGAAAAGGATTCAAGGTTTTGTATTCGAATTTAGGATTTTAGCTTCTTGAATCAGGGTTTGGCTATTTGTTTCAGGGTTAGGGCCTCGTGTTGATAACGTGTTTTAGAGAAACGAGAATTGAAAGAAAATCGCTGTGTATTCTCATTGATAATAGGGGCCTTTTTAGATAGAGGATTACAATGCAAAGAATCTGAATTGTACAAGGAAAGATAATCATACACTGAATGGATATCTCTAAGATATTCTCTGAGATTATCTCTAATTAAAACCCTATTACCACTAGGTCAAGTAACCTAGAGTTGGGGCCAGACACACAATTAGAGATTTACTTGAACAAATATTATAACGTTCACATTTTAAATGACTTGAATTTTCAATTATTCAATGTTTGATATTTTTGGTTATATACTATAAGTCATGGTTTTACACTATTTATAAATAGGATTCTTGACCAAAAACATAAATTTAGCCTGACAGGAGCACACTTACTCCACTAAAAGATTTATGTGTCTAGTTACTCCATTTAAGTGTCAAATTAAAATCTTATAATATACCCAATTAATAAATTATAACTCTGCCACTGTGACAGTAAAACCACCTATTCCCGATCAATCACAGACTCTCTCTTTTCTCTCTTTCTCTCTCCCCCCCTCTTCGATCTCTTCTTTCTCTCCTCCTCCCCTCTTCAATCTCTTCTCTCATTGGAGACCGAATCTAGCTACACTGTCGCCCTCTGTGGCTGAGTGGTGGTGCACTGTTTCACTCTACACCTACTAGACCTGTGCCAACTCTTGCGGGCTTCCCTACATTTGGATCAAAAACTTTGACAAGCAGTGTCCGGTATAATTCACCATAGCTACAAGGCGCACGATTCAGTTAGGTTCTTGAGCAGCTTCAGATTCTGCTCCAACGATTTCCTCAGCCGCAGATTCTCAGCTCACAGCGGCTCCAAATCCCTGCCAAAAATAGCCCCGACGGCTGTTTCTCAGTCATCGCTGGCGAGGACTTGTGCAAGGGGTTGTACGGAACAGGAGGTGGAGGTGAGTACATAGGGCAAGCGATCTAAAGCTGGATCTTCATCCGCATTTGTGATGTCGAAGCAGCCGGCGGTGGTGTGCCTCTCCATCAGATTTGCTCCATTCCCGATAGAACACAAGCACGGGATCTACCTCATTCTGACCTTAGAGGATGGTGAGTATCAATTTGCATTTTTGCAGTTACTAGATGTTGCGAGAAAGAATGGCATGGTGAGTAGTTCTTTTGGATTATGAAGAAGCAAGTTGTGGTGTTTGGTACGTGTTTGTTAGCTGCAGACTGAATGTTGGCTGATTTTTTTTTTGTATTGTCTATGTGTTACAGTTGAGGTTCTTAATCCTCTTAATGGGGATCTCCAATATTCGGTTTCCAATGTCAGTGAAAGTGGTATTCAGCCCGGAGAGGATACTGTTTTTGTATGTCATCAAGTTGAAGGAGATTGTGACATCTCCAGTGCAAATTCTGAGAAACTAATAATTGATTCTTCAAAAGATTATAAACGTATGGGCAAAGTTGCTATATTTTAAGCAGAAAAGTTGGGCATTATTGTAACACTACTATGGGGGGACAATAAAATGTTTATTGGGAGGCAAACAAAAGATTATTAGGGGGCAATAAAATGATTACTGGGTATTATTAGGGGGCAGTAAAATCGGACGCCGAAATCCGGTTACTAGTTTGGTGGCCGGATTCCAGTGACCAGTTGTCGGAATCCGGTCACCGGAGTTCGGCGAGATCTCCGATGACTTCTCTCTCTAAGTGACAAAGAACGAGAGGACAAAATTGTCCTAAAAATAAATAAAAAGTAATAAAAAAATGCTTAATTGGGTATTAGGACAAAATATATGTAAATTATTGGGTAAGTGGGTAATCTCATAAAATGTTTGGGTAAGTGGGGTTAGTGTAACTCAAATTTGGGGAAATGGACATTTTCCCTTATAATAGAGGGTATAATTAAACAAACTTACAATATTGACAACAAATTTATTTATAAACTTTTTTTTTAATCAAAAGAGGTCAACTCGATTTTATAATTCAGTAAGCAGTATCAAACGACACAGCTCTATGGAGTCGACAGTAAGGAGTCGTCCTTTAGGACTTACAAAGAACCTATTCTAGCCAAATAGAAACTCCGGAATCCAGAGTATACCCACCTTTTAGGAAATCAACGCACCCTTATTCTAACAAAACCTAAGTACTCGGAAGCTGTTTAAATAAATATTTCAACCGAGCACTAGATTTTGCGACCCAAATTTAAATTAAACATTACTAGTAGTTATAGCTTCTTCAAAGAAGAGGGAAGGATGACTAAACTTAAAATATAACATCAAATAAAGAAAAAGGCCTTAAGGGCCTTATAGACCCAAAATAGCCCAGTCCAGCCTAAGCCCAACCTCCAAGATGGAGTCTAATAGTCCAAGGTTGCAGAAACCCTAGCAATCAACTGCTTTCTCCCGCAGCCACCACCAACGACTATGCTGACCATGCCGTCAGTATTGTTGTCCCAAGCCTCAGGATTAGCACCGCCACAAATGGCACATCCATCGCTTGAACCATGCACACGGAGCACTCAGATCTCCGGGCTCCTTCATCCATTCTGCAATCTGAGCAACCAAGACCCCATTTTGAACAAAGACATCTCGGTTTATCACCGAGCACGACACTCAATCAACACCACTGACCCTGGTTGCAATACCTGCATCCGTAGCAGCAGTGTCACAAAAACCCGACACCTTCACAAAACCATCGTTACCCAACATAACTAGAAGGAGAATAAGCAGCCTAGATGCAACCATGGCCGCCATTGACAGGCAATAGGGAGATACGAGAAGCCGCAGCAAGAGGTTTCTCAAACACTAGCAAATTTATTTATAAACTTGTAATAACCATGCACTATAATTTCTCATCTAATAGGTCATTCTTTCATGCATCCGTGAAATAGGGCCGTTAAACCGCTGATGTAGTATGCTTACTCAGGTCCGGTAGGGCCCACTTGGCATACAACCACTATATAAAAAAGTTAATCAGACGACGGTTCATTAACTGTCGTCTAGTGGAAAAGTTATTGTTGTCTAGTAGCCTGTGGTCTGATTGACTTCGTTCAGACAACGGTTGAAAACTATCGTCTTTCCTAAACTCATATAACATATATAGGTAAGTATCTATCATCTGAATATTCCCAAAATTAAAATAATTTGGATAAACTATTGTAGGTTATACACTCAGACAACAATTCATTTATTGAATGTTGAGAAACATTATATTACACCGACACTTTTTTTTTTTCCTAAGGAATGGCCAGAACGGCTGCCCTTAGGCCTTGATTGTTACTAAAATTACACCAACACTTTTAGGACAACTGTGTTGTGTGTGATGAATCTCAGACAAGCTGAATATAACTGACTGATGTATGAAATGAATCTCAAACCACACAAATAGGAAGCTTCTGTTGTCTGAAATGAATCTCAACCAAGTCATATTTTTGTTTCTCTTGTGTTTTATGCAACTGAAACAACAATATTTTTTAAGAAATTGTAGTCCTTAATATTTATTGAACAACGGTGCGTCATTTGTAACAGTTGTTTGAGATAAATTACAAATAACATTGTGCTGGTGGGATATGTCGTCTGATTGGAACTGAGATGGCACAATTTATTTGATTAAGTTGCTTTAAATGAATCTTAGTCAGCATATTATTGTTATATCTGTTGTTGTCTTTCATTGAAATCTGATATGCAGTCCTTTTGTTTTGTTTTGTTTTGTTTTTTTTTTGAAATTGCAGTCCTTTTGTTTATGTAGACTAAATAGTTTCTGGTTTGCCTTGTCAAAAACTAGCTCACAGAAATGTAGTCGGATCAAATAATCAAAATCAGGATCCACTTCAAACTTCCATGACGTGTTGAACCTTTTCTCCAAGACTTCATTGTTGGACATAGTTGTTGCACTCATAGACTACAAGAGGAGCCAGTGAGGAATCATTCACAGACAAATAGGTAATGTTGGAACTATTTTTGATTTCTACCCCGACATTTGCTCTGATCATGTAGCTAGTATCCATCTCCCATTTTCTCCAAAGATCTGAATCCTGACTGGGACTAACTTCAGAACCACCAACATTCAACCTATACATAGTTTCGATCCCCTGCCAACTTACATTCACATTTGCACCATTTCCACCCACTTAGTTATAAACAAGCTACTGAGAGTCAATCTTCTAAGCAATGGAGTGAGGCTATGGAAGCTGAGTTACAGAGTATGTATGACAATGGAGTTTGGGAGTTAGTTGAACCTATAGCAAATCAAAAACCTGTAGGTTGCAAGTGGATTTACAAAACCAAAAGACATGATGATGGCAGTATAGAGAGGTATAAAGCGAGGTTAGTAGCTAAGGGTTTTACGTAGCAAGAAGGCATTGTTTTTAGTGAAACCTTCTCTCCAGTTTCGACAAAAGATTCCTTTGGGATGATTATGGCTGTAGTAGTACACTTTAATCTAGAACTACACCAAATGGATGTGAAGACTGCATTCCTAAATGGGGAACTTGAAGAAAATATCTACATGAAACAGCCCGAGGGATTCATTAAACCAGGAAGAGAACACATGGTCTGTAAACTGAAGAAATCCATTTATGGTCTAAAACAGGCATCTAGACAGTGGTATAAGAAATTCGATTCAGTCGTCACTACCTTTGGTTTTATTGAGAATATAGTTGACGAGTGTGTTTACTTAAAGACTGTAGGTAAACACTTTATTTTCTTGATTCTGTATGTAGATGATATACTACTTGCCAGCAGTGATGTGAACTTGTTGAAATCAACTAAGAACTTTCTATCTAAGAACTTTGATATGAAGGATCTTGATGAAGTTTCGTTTGTGTTGGGAATTGAAATTAAAAGAGATAGGAAAAGAGGGTTACTGGGACTGTGTTAGCGTAATTATATTTCTAGAGTTTTGAGCAGATTTGATATACAGAAGTGTGCACCAGGAGATGCACCTATCTCAAAAGGAGATAAACTGAACAAAGGTCAATGTCCTAGGAATGACTTGGAAAGGGAAGATATGAAGGGCAGACCTTATGCTAGACTAATTGGCAGCTTGATGTACGCACAAGTGTGCACTAGGCCTGATTTAGCATATGCAGTTGGTATGTTATCAAGGTTTCAGTCAAACCCTGGACATGAGCATTAGATTGCAGCAAAAAAGGTGCTTAGATATTTACAGAAAACTAAAGACTATATGCTGGTGTACAGAAAGTTGAGAAGCTAGAAGTAATTGGATACATACACTGATGCAGATTTTGTAGGAAGGTATCCAGATTCAACCAAGTCTACTTCTGGATATATTTTTATGATGGCAGGAGGTGCCATAGCTTGGAGGAGCATTAAGAAAATGCTGACAGCCAGTTCAACCATGCAAGCAGAATTCATAGCCATATATGATGGTGTGTGTCAAGGGTTATGGCTTAGAAATTTTCTAATTCAAACTAGGTTGTTGGATTCCATCAAACCCAGTCCACTGAGGGTTTATAGTGATAATTCTGCAGCTGTTTGCTTCACTAAGAATAATAAGAGGTCTAATAACTCTAAACACATAGACCTGAAATATTATAGTGTGAGAGAAAGGGTGAAGCATAAGGAAATCGAGATAGCTCAGATCAATACACAATTGCAGTTAGCTAATCCATTTACTAAGTCATTATCTGTAGCAGCTTTTTGGAAACATGTAGCTGATATGGGAGTTCTACCTACCTTAGATGCTTAGGATCAGTGGGAGCATAATTTTTTGTTAAAAGTTTTATCTTTTGTGTTGTTTAATTTCAGTTCTTGTTTTTCTGAAATTTGAAGTCTTGTAATGACTTTGTCTTCATTATTCAGCAATAAATCCATGGTATTATTCAGAAGTTTTTATTTTGTTGCAGCATTTGGTGATTGTGAATATTTCTGTATTTTGTTTTGGCAAATAGCTATTTGATTTATGTTGGATAGATTGAGTTGATTAAGATCGACATTTCAGTTTTGTAAAGTGCAGACACATTCAGTAATAATCCATTCCAGTTTTGGTTGTGTCTGAGATTTTGATGGTCAAAATCCTTCAGTTTGGACCATTTACATATGCACTGCATATATGATGACAGATACATACTGCATATTGCATATGTATGTTTTATCTTTGGTTGTATCAATTGAACTTATGTGGGTTATGGTTCTGGTTTTGTAGTTTTGGAGTAGTGTGCTTTTGAAAGCATTATTTTTCCTTAGCTCTGCCAGATTCCATAACTTGACCAAGTTTGTGATTAAGTTTTGAGAATTTTATGCAATTTCATGTGCACACTTCAGTGGTTATTACATTGTTCTAATTGTGTACATTCAAGAACACCAAAAATGATAGATCAAACCAATAAGTTAACAACATAAATTCCATTAGGCAACAAATTAATAAGATCTGCTAGTTAATTGGTATAGACCCCTTTAGCAAAAATTGAACTTAATATTTATCTGGTAATGATTGACTGAATTTCCTAATAAAGATCAGATCTCAGTCCTATAATTGAGTATCACTTCAAAATAAACACCTTCTAATCATTTCATTAAGTCAGGGCACCATAATTAGCAATATGAGCTTTGTTTAGTCTGTCTATTTGGTAATCTTTGAATCATTAAGTTGGTGGGAAAAAAACTATTCTGGTCTCTGAAATTTGGTACAGAACTCACAATCATGTTTTACAACACCATAATGCAAAATTGCCACCGACTTTATGATTCCACTCCATCACAATGCTTGTAATTTAAGATTTAATTTGTTGAAATTTCTTCAAAATCCATCATTGTCAAGGTTTCTAGCATTATTTTATGTCAAATTCTAGTAAGTCTACTTAATATTAGACAAGAAATATGGTTAGAATAATCTAATCAAGTAACTTCTTGGAGAAAGAGACTAGCAATAGTGTATACTATAGATTTGAAATACCACCAACCTTGACTAAGTTATCAGATTAATTGCTGCATAATTTTATGAATCTTTCTGGTCTCTTATTTGCTAAAAGGGCTGGTTCATAGTATTATTGGATTAAGATAAATTAATGGTGGTTGACAAATCATTAGCTAAGGTTTATAGTTTTGATTTCTTGTTGATTCTTGTCCAATTTGATAATTTCTTCTCCAGATTGTTTTTGTCTACTGGCAATGAAGATTGAATTTAACCAGAAGAGGTACAGAGTCCAAAGAGAACAAAACTAGCCCAACCGTACAATACAACCCAAGAGTAGAGTAATGCTTCTATGGTCACCCAAGAGTAATTTTTTTTTTTATGACAACCTAAGAATAATATTTGGACACCCAAGTTGGCTCAAATGAACGACTATACTCACTATAGTATTATCATCACTCAATTCCCGGTTAGCAAGTAGTGAATAAATAATAACTTTGGTGATAATGGAGTTTATGGCATGCATGCGGAAGCAAAGCTTTACACCAATCTGCTGGTTCATTAGGAATGCCGTGTTTCGGACAACACGGGTTTAGGTGACATAATCATTAGGATGATCACAAACCGGAAACCCATATACACACAGAAATCCCTTTCACAAAGAAGAGGGGGGAAAATACTGGTCAATATTCAGGTGAGTACTGTGTACTTCCTCGATAGTAAGACAATACAGTGAAGCACCAAGTACTGGGAGATCGGCACCCATCTCAGAACCATGAATATAACACTAGAAGAAGTAAAAACAGTGCAAGCACATAGTGACACAGACACAGAGCTAAAAGTTCAATCCAAACAAACGGAGTCCTAACATCAATCACTCAGCAGGAAGAAGGCACACTCAGGAGAGCAGAGCTCTGATAACCATCACACTTTTCTATGAGGAAGAAAATTGGACTTATTTTACAACTCACTTGAAACCAAGTTACACACAAAAGAAAAATACTGCACATGCGCGAGCAACGTTTGCTGAACACAACAGTAGCACGATCTTCCACTCAAACAGTTAAGCCTTATGAACTCGTCCCTGGCACGAGGAGGCATAGCTTGAACGAGATTAAGATCAGCAGCTACGCACATCAAGGGCACCAAAGACAGCATATGTTGAAGGTGGAACAAAGAGTTGGTCAGAATACGAGTTGGCAGCGTTAGTGTAATTTATAGGATGCTTGGTATTAATTAATGAAGATAGTGAAAGAATGGTGCTTACGAAATTTGAAAATGGAGTAGTCCTTGGAACATCAGTTTTGGCAGACAATTAGCTAGCAGACTTTTCTGATAGTATTTCAGGATTTCTCTGAGCCTTGCATATAGACTAACAAACATTAGTTTCAACTTGCGAAGTAAATATCAAAGTTTTTCTTATTGTATGAGCTAGCTGATCATATAGATTGAGTACGTATATAGAACTAAAAGTGGCGGCTTCAAGAATTGGAAAGACAAAAGTAATGGGGAGTGATATAATTATAAAGATGAGATATTTATCGGATAGTGACTTACCATTTCAACATCTTCTTTTTGTTCATCTTGATCTTGATCTTCCTTTTCTGTTAGGAGGACCCCATTAGGGGAAATCTTCAATTTGATCGGGCAGGAATATACTTGTAAGGCCATGGAGGGTGGGAATTTGACTCTAGAATGTCCAGAGCAAAAGCCTTGTAGGCTTGGCAGACCACTAAGCTCCAAATGTTGCAAGTGGCTGAAAACCTCATTTCCTGCTGTATCATCAGCATCATCATCTCCCACATTGCTTGCCAATATTACTACAACACTTTCACAGTCGGTCACTTCAAATGTCTTGAGCTTCCCTAAGCTTTTGGCCACCGAATAACTTGTTAAATATTCCAATCCATTACAGGCAAATACTTCCAAAGTTGTTAGATTCCGGAATGATATTGCGGATGACTCTAGACTCTGTAGTCTTGCACAATTCGACACCCGAAGAGTTTCCAAATTTGGAAAAAGCAGTGATTGAGAGTTGCCATTCCCTAGATGCATTAGTTTGTCCAAGTGGTGGAGCCTCAACATCCTCACATGCCGGAGGGCCTCGCTGCTACTACTAATTATTTGATTGACAAATATTTCTTCGCAAGAATCATTATAGCACACTTGAATTTGTTCAAGATTTTGTAATCTCCGGAGGAAAAGGACCGAAGCTTGCTTGGAGAAAGGTGCACAATTCCCTATGAAGGTAATTGATTTTAATTTGCCAAAAGGCAACTGATCTGCCGGGGGTGGTCCATTCCAAATTTCCATGTTGGTCAATATTAAGTCTTCCAAGTTGGGGAACGAATCCTGATATTAAAGAAATTCAAAATCATCCACTTTAACAATTAAGGACGGACCTCGATCATAAACTACTGAATTAATTCAAAATGACTTTTTCAATTGGGATGAAATTAGCTGTCTCCATTATTCTGTTCTCTCAACATAATTGGTTTATAGAGATTAAAAAAATATTTTCTTAATTTTTTGTTATATTTTTTTTTTATCTCTGTGGACCAATCATGTTGAGGAGACAGAATTGAGACACAAAAATCTGGGACAACTGATATCATCCCTCTTCAGTTTTTCAGTGAGATGAAATCAGCTGTCCCCATTATTCTATCCCAATTCTGTCCCCTCAACATGATTGATCCATAAAAATTAAAAAAATATTTTCTTAATCTTTTGTTCCATTTTTTTTTTATCTTTGTGGACCAATCATGTTGAGGGGACATAATTGAGACACAGAAATCTGGAACAGCTGATTTCATCCCTCTTCTTCAGTGGGATGAAATCAACGGTCTCCATTATTCTATCTCAGTTCTGTCTCATTAACATGATTGGTCCACAGAGATTAAAATTTTTTTACTTAATCTTTTGTTCAATTTTTTAATCTCTGTGAATCAATCATGTTGAGGGAACATAATTGAGACATAAAAATCTGAGACAGCTGATTTCATTAACTGCATCAATTATTAAATTCAATCCAATATAAAAGATTTAGAAAAGTCAAGACCAATTAATGATATCACAACAACTAATAAGTTTTTTAATTTGAGAAATTCATTAATCTTTACTAACAAAGTGATGGGCCACCTTTGGTGTCAAAGCTTCACCAAAATTTGAAAGCTCTAAAATACCCTTTAGAACAAAAAATATAAAAACCTATAATTAAATCATTTAGAAGATTATCATGATAAAACAAAAGAACATAAAAATATAAATATGAAAAATTCTTTTAGTGGGTGACAAGAAAACTTTAACGTTTTTTCTTTCAACAATATATAACACGGGCATCGCATCAGTATAAGGCTAGTCTATAACAAAGCTAACTGCGTAAAAGTATATGTACCTTGTCGACTAGAAACAAAGATTTTTGAGACGTCATTGGAGGTTCCATGACTTCTATCTCATGTTCATTCCCAAAGTGAGAAATTTCAGTGGCAAAAAACCCCACTTTATCACATCCCTTGATCACCTCCAATTCTGTGAGTGATGGCCACTGTGAAGCATGTATCTTGGGATAGAAACTCGTTAGCTGAGGGAGACTATCAAACTCCAACCATCTTACGTTTGGGAACACAAACAGATGATAAGGTGTTGTTTCTAGAACTCCTTCATCTTCCTCCCTAACAATTTCCTCAATACCGTCACAACGGCTCACGCTCAACGTTGTTAGCTGTTGAAGACCTCCAGCCACTGAGGCTGGGAAGATACTTTTCAAACTGTTACATTCTTCAATAGTTACTGAACCAAGATTTTGACAGCGAAAGGACTTTAACCGTTCATGAGGGGATGATGTGTCGACATGTATTTCTTTGACACTACTTCTGAATAATTCAAATACCACTTCTAGTGATTCGCACTCCTTTATATCTAAAGTTTCCAAAGCATTCAATCTTCCCAGGACACTAGGCGGAAACAAACTTGTTAGATTCTTGCATTTGTTAACGATAACTTCCCTGAGTCTCCGAAAAGAGTCTTGAGCAAGTTGGACGTGCCATATCACCTTCAATTCCCTTAACTCACTGATGATCAATTTCTCCAACCGAGGAAATCCTACCTGGATATAGACATTCAATTAAGAAACTCGTTGAAAAATAATATTTTAATTATTTCCACAAAAGTGGATATTTGAAAATAAACACCGAAAGGTAGAGAGAAGTAGAGAGGTACCTTTTCGTCAAAGAGGAAGTTGTGTACACTAGTCTCACTCTTAACATCAAGGTTCTCTTCCTCTTCCGAGATCGTCTGTTCAATTTCTTTATAATTACAGATCAATCTAGTATCTTTACTACTCATAGCAACTTTATCACTGATGAATTCCACAAGTTCATAACAAGCCACTATCTCCAGTTCTTCCAAGGCTGAAAAGCCAATATAATTTCCAATACTGAATCGAATGAGCTTTGGAAGTCTTTCAAGCTCCAATACTTTAAGTTCAGAAAACATGTTATCCATATTTGCTTCACAGCTTTCTCTTGTTGATGATACAATCTCTTGCAGGAGTTGACATGCGGATATATGCAGGTGCGTGAGTTGTACAAGACTTCTAGCCATAGAAATTGAAAACAAAAATCTTAATTTATCACATCCATGCACCCTCAAGGTTGTTAAGTTGGGGAATACAACCTGCAAGTAGTACCCAATGCAAGTACATCGTCATGTAAAATTTCGGCAATTATTATATATAAGTACACATTATATTTATTTATGCATATGATTAACTAAGCATACTACTAGTTATGTTCAGATGAGACTTTAAGGTGAGGACCGTCAATATTAAATCTTCCAAGTTGGGGAACGAATCCTAATATTAAAGAAATTCAATATCATCGACTTTAACAATTAAGGACGTACCTCAATCATAAACTACTATATTAATTCAAAATCACCGCTTCAGTTGATGTCTATTGATCTAGAACACAAGTATTCATTAATTGCATCAATTATTAAAGGTAAAGGAAAATGATTTGTGGCCTCAATGAGGCCTAAGATTTATGGCCTCAATATTAGGTGTCATGCCATGTCACCTACACACATCACCTATTTGTCAAATCATGCAACGTAATTCTTGAGAAAAATACAATTTTAGCCTTCCAAAATCTAATGACTCCAAGTTATTTTGATTTTTTTTTCTAAAAGAAAAAATTATTTTATCTTTTTTTTTCTTGTCATTACACTCATGCTTAGATTTAAATAACAATGTCAAGAATAGAAAAAATTTCATGTAATTCAATCAATAGATTTGCACATACATTTGATCAATAGATTTGCATAATACATGTATATGAGTTCAACCTTTGTTGTGTTTATGTAAATTTTGAAAATATAATGTGAAAAATACATAGTTATATCATTATATATGTTCTTATGTTCATTCTTTTCTCTTTATGTAGCTAGGGTTTAAACGTTATATTTTAGTTTTATTTTCTGTTGTTTATTTTTTATATTTAGATTGTAGATGATAATTAATGAATGCTACTAACATGAATTTTTTTTCTTACCTCTTAATTTAGACATATGTATTTTCCAAATTCAATTTATTAATGCTATTTTTTTGGATGAAATTAATCAATAAAGTTATTACCTATTTCTTGACACCTAATTCAATATTTATGCTATTTGGAAAGAAAAATTATAGGAATGAATTTAAATAAATGAAGAAAATATTGGTTAAAGAATTTGTAGACATCCTACCTTAAATTAATGCATAATTAATAGCTGATTTTTTTTCCTCACCTAATTAAATTAAATTCATTAATGTAATTGATTCACCCCTAACATCTAAAAGGAAATATAAAAGGGTAAAGTTGGTGTTGCAATAGTATGATGTGGCAAGATATATTATGTGAAATTGAAAATAAAATTAGTATTTGCTTACATGGCATGACACCTAGGATTTGAGGCCATAAATCTTAGGCCTCATTGAGGCCCTATATCATTGCCCTAAAGGTAAATTCAGTCCAATTTAAAGGATTTAGAAAAGTCAAGACCAATTAATGAGTTGATGTCTATTGATCTAGAACACAAGTATTCATTAATTGCACCAATTATTAAATTCAGTCCAATAAAGGATTTAGAAAAGTCAAGACCAATTAATTATATCTCAACAACTAATAAGTTTTTCAATTTGAGAAATTCATTAATCTTTACAAACAAACCGTCTTTGGCGTCAAAACTTCACCAAAATTTGAAAGTTTTAAAATTTGAAAGCTTCAACAAAGTATGAAAGTTCTAAAATACCCTTTAGAACAAAAAAAATATAAAAACCTATAATTAAATCATTTTAGAGTGTTATAATGGTAAAATAAAAGAACATAAAAATATAAATATGAAAAATTAAAATAGTGGGTGACAAGAAACTTTTACGTCCTTTCTTTCAACAATATATAACACGGGCATTGCATCAGTATGAGGCTAGTCTATAACAAAGCTAACTGCATAAAAGTTTATGTACCTTGTCGGCTAGAAACAAAGGCTTTTGAGACGTCATTAGAGGATCCATGACTCCTATCTCATGTTCATTCCCAAAGTGAGAAATTTCTGTGGCTAAAAACCCCACTTTATCACATCCCACCACCCTCAATTGTTTGAGTGATGGCCACTGTGAAACATGTAACTTGGGATAGAAACTCGTGAGCTGAGGCAGATAAAGCAATTCCACCAATGTTACATCTGGGAATACGAAACGATGATAAGGTGTTGTTTCTAGAACTTCTTCTTCATCTTCCTCGCCAACAATTTCCTCAATACCGTCACAACAGCTCACACTCAACGTTGTGAGCTGTTGAAGACCTCTGGCCACTGAGGCTGGGAAGATACTTTTCAAACTGTTACATCCTCTAATGCTTACTGAACCAAGATTTTGACAGCAAAATAACTTTAACTGATCATGAAGGGATGATGTGTCGACATGTATTTCTTTGACACTACTTCTGAGTAATTCAAATACCACTTCCAGTGATTCGCACTCCTTTATTTCTAAAGTTTCCAAAGCATTCAATCTTCCCATGACACTAGCCGGAAACAAACTTATTAGATTCTTGCATTTGTTAACAATAACTTGCCTGAGTCTCCGAAAAGAGTCTTGAGCAAGTTGGGCGTGCCATATCACCTTCAATTCCCATACCTCACTGATGGTCAGCTTCTCCAACCGAGGAAATCCTACCTGGACATAGACATTCAATTAAGAAACTTGCTGAAAAATAATATTTTAATTATTTCCACAGAAGTGGACATAATTGAAAATAAACACTGAAAGGTAGAGAGAAGTAAAGAGGTACCTTTTCGTTAAAGAGGAAGTTTTGTGCACTAGTCTCACTCTTAACATCCAGGTTATCTTCCTCTTCCGAGATCGTCTGTTCACTTTCTTTATAATTACAGATCAATCTAGTATCTTTACTGCTCATAGCAACTTTATCACTGATGAATTCCACAAGTTCATAACAAAATTTTATCTCCAGTTCTTCCAAGGCAGAAAAGCCAATATAATTTCCAGTACTGAATCGAATGAGCTTTGGAAGTCCTCTAAGCTTCAATTCTTTAAGTTCAGAAAACATGTTATCCACCTTTGCTTCACCGCTTTCTCTTGTTGATGATACAATCTCTTGCAGGAGTTGACATTCGGATATTTGTAGATGCGTGAGTTGTACAAGACTTCTAGCCATAGAAATTGAAAACAAAAATCTTAATTTATTACATCCATGCACCCTCAAGGTTGTTAAGTTGGGGAATACAACCTGCACATAGTACCCAATGCAAGTACATTGTTATGCAAAATTTCGGCAAGTTATTAATTATATACATATATATATATTAGTTTTTCTGTACAGGATAACATAAATGCACATTATATCTATTTATGTACAGCATACTACTACTATATATTCAGACGAGATGTTAATAAGGAAGCAGAATGACCTTGAATGTAATTCTATGCAACTCAAGTTTTATAAAAATAAAAAGTTGAAAAAACTCCAATATATGCACGAAGAAACTCACTTTTCATTACACCAACTGTTTCTGAGGAATAAGTTTTAGCCAATTCTTTTTCGATTGAGAGAGAGAGAGAGAGATTATTGGTGAATTCGGTAAAAAATAATATTTTAATCATTGATGATAAAAGAAGATGACCATAGAAAGATAAATAAAAAAACATAGGAACATACCTTCCTATTAACAAGATCCGTAAAATCAATATTGTTTTGGAGTTGGAGATGTTTCACATTCTCAAAATCTTCGGTATCCAATTCATGGACAGTACCAACCTCCGTCTCATCCAAGGACAACTCTTCAGATCTCTTTATCAGCAATTTTAGACTTTCATCTAATTTTTTAGTAAGCTTGAGTCGCAATGTGTTGAGGGTCATTGTACTCCTCCGAAACCACGCATCTCCAATAGTAATATGAAATCTTTCCAACTTGTGGGAGAACAAGTTTGTTGGAAGAACGTCCGCATTCGGAATATCTATTTCTAATGCCGAAAGCTGAGACAAATGTTTTAGCTCAGAAAGGCTTGCATTACTTTCTCCACCTTCGATCTCCCAGTTGTTAAAGCTGTTTCTCATTCTCAAATTTTCCAATCTCACCAAGCTTGATATGACACCAGGGGAAATCACTTCAAGTTCAGAGCAATCAGATACATCCAACACCCGAAGACGAGTCAATTGTCCTATTTCTTTAGGCAATTCTTTAAGAACGGATCCATAAAAGCTAAGAATTTCCAAACAACTTAGCTGCCCAAGTAGAGTTATATCTCCCATAATGCATTTATCTAAACACAACGTTTGAAGCTTCTTCAAGTATTGCATAGATGCAGGCAATAATGGCAAACACATATTGGTTAAATCCAGCACTTTGAGCTTCTCCATCTCTTTAAAAAAGTTGGATGGGATTTCCAACGACTCATCATTTTCACCCTGCAAAAGAAACAATTCAACTTCTGGGCACTCCCAAGGTAGTTCAGGAAGTGAGTGAATATTGTGGAGTCTAAGAGAGAACTTGGTGCACTTTCTTAAGATATCTTTATCTGGCCATTCTTTCAAGTCACCTCCATATTCAACTAATAACACATGTTGATCTCTGCGTGCAATCCGGTTCACAACATGACACACAAGATCATGCATTCTGACACTGTCCTCAGCTTCAATGTCATCTGGTTCACCGTCCAACAACAAGTAAAAATCTTTAAGTTTATCAATCAGTGTTTCCAATTTATCCCGTGCTTCTTCCACTGTATTGATGTTTGTAAATAAACCTAAACCCATACCATATTTTAACAAGTCTACCACATAAACACGGTTATGCCTTACTTGAATTCCGCAAAGCAAGAGCAACGGCTGAAGCTCTGTATTATCCAGTTGGTAATAACTCCACTCCAGCGCCAGGTAAGCTTGTTCGGTCAAATCTTCTTTCTCACAGGCTTCTAGCTGTCTTAAGGCATTTCTCCATGCAGATGCATTCTTTTTCTCTTTCAAAGCACTTGCAACTGTGACAATTAATAAGGGCAAACCTCCACATTTTTCGGCTACTTGGACTGCTACATCTTGTATATGACCTTTGTGATCAACAATCTCGCCAGCCATCTTCTTAAACAAACTCCAAGTTTCCTTTTTACCTAAAAGGTCAAGCTCAAGCACTTTATCTGCACGCATCTTATCAAAAGATAAAACATCTCGACTTCTGCACGTCAACAAAATTTTACAAGTTGGCAGACGGGGAAGTCCCATGTTCTCCAGTTCAATTTTTTCTTGAACATCATCTAGAATCACAAGAATCTTTTTGCCATGTATCCTGGCACAAAGGCGACTCGCTCTTCCTTCTTTAGTTTCACCTGGACGAATGTCCATGCCCAGCTTCTCAACAATTATCTTTTGAATAGCTTCCGGGTTTGGATCCTTCTTCAAGTCAAGTAGGATAACCACACTATCAAATGACTCTTTATCCTCTGAAGCTAGCTTGTAAACTTCTTTGACCAATGTGGTTTTGCCCACTCCTCCAATTCCACACACCCCCATCCTCTTAATATCAGAGTCTTTCAGACTATCCATGATTTCCTTCACAATTGACATCCTTGATGGAAAAGCCAGGTAATCTCCTGTCGTTACAGACAATACCTCCTTCCGAAGGATACCACATGAAACTTGGGGAAATTCTTTTTTTCCATACTGTTCAATAACCTCCTCAAGCAATTTTGTTGATTTCCTGCTTATCTGATGACGGACAGTCAGATTAGGACAACAGCCATGGAGACATTTCAGCTTTGCTTGGCTTTCATCATTCAACAATTCGTCTGTCTTTGTAGTGATCTTGTCCACTGTTGTCAGCCACAACTCAACATCAGGTCGTATTTTTTCACCTTTTGTTTTAGCTTCAGCAACCTCTTCCTTTATCGTCTCTCTGGCAGCTTTCAATTCTTTCACTTGATCCTGTAGCTTTTGAATGTTGGTTCTGCAGTCAATTACATAACCCACTTGGCGTCCCAGTAGACGTCCAACAAGTTCAATTGGGTACTCCACAATCTTTGAAAGAAACTCCATTCCTGTTGAATATCATTTAGCAGTAAGAACAGAGAGTTTATAATAACAATTAAAAAGGACAAATGAAAGTTAGGAAGCCTAAAGGCAATATATACCTATTATTTAGTTGGTTTTTTGCTTTTCTGTTTGGAGCAGTCAAAGTAAAACTGAAGTTCGTTGATGCAACGAAACAAGCTGCAATTCCAAACCCACAACAAAAGCTGCAGGATAAATGAAATTAAGTACAGATTAATGCAAACATCTTGTTATGCTGCGGCTTAGAATATATTAATCTCACATCATTCTAGCAAAGACAATCACGAACAAGAACAACATAAGGCAACTCTAATGCACTTGTAATTGAAAAGAAAAAATAGTAACATGACGAAATTTTGCATCCTTGGACTAATGATCACCAAGATCAACTTGGGAACTTATTAGTTTCTAGTATTAATACCCGAACCATTAATTAGGAAACATTGAACAACATAAAAGCCACAATGTAAAAAAAGAAAATCAAACTAAAAAAAAAATTGATACACACACACACGCACAACATTGCTCAGGTGCGGATATCCGTACCTAAGCAAAAGGACAAATCATATTTTCACATTTTAATAGTTCAGTTTTTAAGTCCTAATGTATAGCTCATCTTTACAAATTTTCAGCCAAATTGATGATTGTTAAGGCATTCAAAACTGCAATTTACAAAAACGAACTGAATTTGTTGAATCGGAACCGTTCGTGTTTATAATGGTAAACTGCATTTTTTGATGCCATAACTATCATCAATTTGACTAAAAATTTGTAGAGATGATCTATACATTAGGACCTAAAAACTGAACGGTTAAGATGTGAAAATATGATTGAAAAGTGAGTCAAATATGGTAATCCGTACCTTTTGCTTAAGTACGGATATCCGCAGCCAAGAAGGGCTGTATATTTATATATAGAGGCCCCATCAGGAGCGGACGTCCGCACTTTCGCTAAAGTGCGGACGTCGATACAGCAAGAGGCTTCCAGAGGAGGCGGCGGCGCGGGGCTGGCAGGAGGGAGGCTGGAGGCGTCCCAGACTTCTTCTGGGCAGCGTTCGAGGTCGGAGGAGGTCGGGCTTGCCGGTTTCTAGGCAGCCACCTCACCTGCAGTTGCAGGTTCTGTGCAGCACAGCAGAACCATCGCCGGCGACTCCACCGGACCGCAGACCCCTCCGCACGACCCCCAGCGTCCCTCCGGCAAGCCGCGCCGCGCCGTCGCCTCTTGATTGAGGCCGGAGGAGCGACGTCCGCACTTTTTCTGGGTTGCGGACGTCTGCTCTCGAACAGCTTCCTATATATATATATATATATATATATATATAAACAGAAATACTTTTGATCAAAGGAAGGGAAATTGCATTAAAGGGACATCAGCCCAGTAAAACTACAACCCAGAATAACAAACGTAATGTTGGGCCAAAACACTAAGACCCAACACTAAGGCCCAAACGGCCCACCACCCAAAAGTCCAAAACCTAACACATGAATATGAGCGACTTCTGTTGTATTTTTGCCTCACTAGATAGCTTCCGACGATCTAGATTAGGGATGGCAAAAATCCCCTTCGGGTATTCGACCCTAACAGGGAGAAATTCGGGTGAAATCAGGTAACGGGGATGGGGATCCCAATATTCGAATTCTAAAATCGAGTACGGGGTGGGGATGATATTTTGATCTCCATCCCCAATACCCACCAAATAAGAATTATTTGAAATAACATATATATTTGATATTATTTATAAATAAATATTTATGTAAACTTCATCTTTTTATCAAATATTAAAATTATGTTAATAAATATGTTAAAAAAAGGAAGATTCTTTTAATAAAAGATCTTTATCAACATGTCAATTTTCTTTGATTGAAATAAGAAATTTATTTTATTTTGATGTTTAATTTTAACTTCATATTTTACAATTCATAATTATTTGTATGAATTTTTATATAATAAATTAGTAATATTGTTAATGGGGATTGGGGCGGTTACAAGGACTTAGAGCATCTTTAACAGACTCTCTATTTTAGCTCCTTAGCTATTTTAGAGAGCATGTTTCACTTTTTATCTATTTTAGCAGCTGCACCAGACTCCTAAGTGACTCTCCATTATAACTTTTAGCTATCTCGCTCCTAAATATAGAGAGCGAGATGACGCTCTCTATAATTGAAAACATTCCTTTTAAGTTATTTTATGTAATTTATAAATACATTTAAACTGTTTAATCATCATTTCAAAAATAATATAAATTCAAAATTAGCTAAAATAGAGAGCATTGATACAGACGTAATTCTAAAGTGGCTAGCCAAAATGACTTTCTAGCTATTTTAGCTAAAATTTAACTAAAAAATGGCTAGCATTGCTAAATATGCTCTTAATCCCCAACGGGGACGATGACGGGAAATCTTCAGTATCTTATTACGGAAAATGGGGCGGGTAAGGGAATGAAGAATGAAGTCGGGTATGAGGATGGTAATTTAATCTCTTTACCCTACCCAACCCATTGCCATTCCTAATCTAGATCAGGGGATCCAGATCTGGGCCAGAGAGAACTGAAGCTTAGATCTAGTTTCTCTGTCTAGGTTTTAGAGAGAGAAGCTCTCGACTCAACTCTTTACTTCCACCATTTATTACAACCCATTTGTCTTGAAAGGGGACATGGACGAATCTTCCGGTCCAACCTCTCCTCTCAAATGGTAGTGTTGGCTCCTCTGATAGTTGCCGACTTCTCTCAGGCTTTAATTTGTTAAACCAAGTAGCCAACTACAAGTGGCGGGGGATTGGGGCTTAAAAGCACTTGGGGTTTTGAACATATATATGTTTTTCTTGTGTTTTCCGGTGACGTACTCCAGCTGAAAGTAACCGATAGCCAAGGTATGAAACTTAGTCTAATACGTGATGGTATTATTTGATTTAGTCTAACAATGTTATGGTTTTGGAGAATTGATGTTGGATGAAATTCTTTAATCCACCCTAAATTCGGATTTCTTTCTTGTTATTCCGGTTTTGGAGAATTGATATTGGATGAAATAATTAACAAGTCATACCTACAGGTCATTGATTTTTTTTTTTTTTAAAACCTATATTACAATTCACACATTTTTTTTTTTTGGTAATCTAAATTTTGTTTTTAGTAAGTTAAATTTTGTCTTTTTATGAGAACTTTGACCAAAGAATGAAAGAGAGAATATGGATTTCACTCCTCACATAAAACTACTTATATACTATGCAATAATAAAAACGTAAATGGAAAATTTAAAACTAAAAGAAAAGAATATGCAGGTAGGAGTACGTGTGCTCAATGTTTGGTGTTAATTATAAGTAGTTGATAACATTAATGTTGATGAAGTCTCTAGTTGTGATACAAGAGCCTGTTTCACTAGTACTTTGGGAATTTCGGGATCATGCTTTCGAGCATGTAAGGCCTTCTCCAACCCCTTGGTTTAAAGGGCTAAAGGGCTATATTTTAGCCATTTTGGTCTCCAACCCAAACAACTTAGGCCATCTCCAACCAAAGGGCTAAAAATAGCCCTGGGGTTAAATTTTAGCCTTAAATTCTGTACTATTCATCGATGTGACATCAACCATCTTCAACCCGTCAAGGCTAAATTATACCCCTAAAATATATTTTAACATTTTGGATATGTTATATATATATATATACAGATCCTATCCAGAGCGGAGTTCCGCTTTGAAATTACGGAGTGAACTTTGAGTTTTGAGTCACTTTTAGGTCGCATATCTACATCTCGACCGTTCAGTTTTTAGGTACTAGTGTGTAGATCATCTCTACAAATTTTCAGCTAAATTGATGATCATTAAGACATTGATAACTCCATTAAAGCTAGTATGGTTCAGGTTGGACAGATTCAGTCAGTCGATTGGTTTACGCGAGTTAGATACCTTAACGATCATCAATTTGGCTGAAAATTTGCAAGGATGATCTATACACTAGTACCTAAAAATTGAACGGTCGAGATGTGGATATGAGACCTAAAAGTGACCCAAAACTCGAAGTTCACTCCATAATTTCAAAGCGGACCTCCGCTCTGGATAAAATCTGTATATATATGTTCTTATTTTTTATCAGCTTTATATTTATAGTAATTGAAATCATTTTTATGATTAAAAATATTGTTTCGGTTGTATTTTTTTTTTAAGATAATCAAAAATATTTTAGCTGATTTTGAAATGGAATAAAATTAATTTCAAAATTGAATAAATCTAATTTCGAAATGAAATAAAGTTGAATTCGAAATGGAATCATATTTTCAATATTTATTTTATTCATGACAAAAGCATTTAAAAAGGAACATAACAAAGAGATATATATGAGGAAGTAGAAGGAAGATGTGAAAAAGAAGGTTGAGGTGATATGTATTTATAGTGTACATTTAAAAAAAAATTTCCAACGGCTATATGTGTTAAAAAAAATATAAAAAAAACCCAACACCTCAGTTGCTGACGTTATGCACATGTCACATAGCACTACCACAGGTGGGCCTCCAAGTTCTGATCCATTTGGCCCTAAGGGCTAAAGGGCTACTATGAAGGCTAAATTTGCCCCTTTCTTTAGCCCTTTGGCCCTCAATTTTAGCATTTTGACCCTAAATTGTTTGGGTTGGAGACTAAAAGGGCTAAAATATAGCCCTTTAGCCCTTTAAACCAAGGGGTTGGAAAAGGCCTTAGGGCCAAAGTGTTAAAATTTAAGGTCAAAATGCTAAATAAAGGGGCAAATTTAGCCTTCAAAGTAGTCCTTTAGCCCTTAGGGACAAATGGATCAGAAATGGGAGGCCCACCTGTGGTAGTGCTGTGTGACATGTGCATGACGTTAGCAACTAATGTAGGCGTTAATTTATTTATTTATTTTTTTTAAATTTACACTATAAATACATATCACCTCAACCTTCTTTTTTACATCTTCCTTCTACTTTCTCATATATATCTCTTTGTTGTGTTCCTTTTTAAGTGCTTTTGTCATGAATAAAATAAATATTGAAAATATGATTCCATTTCGAATTCAACTTTATTTCATTTCAAAATTAGATTTATTCAATTTTGAAATTAGTTTTATTCTATTTCAAAATCAGCTAAAAATATTTTTTATTATCTTAAAAAAAATACAACCGAAAAAATATTTTTAATTATAAAAATGATTGCAATTACTATAAGTATAAAGCTGATAAAAAATAAGAACATATATATATATATATATACAGATCCTATCCAGAGCGGAGCTCCGCTTTGAAATTAACTAGTGAAGTTCGAGTTTTCGGTCACTTTTCGATCCCTTATCCACATCTCGACCGTTCAGTTTTTAGGTACTAGTGTATAGATCATCTCTGCAAATTTTCAGCCAAATTGATGATAGTTAAGGTATCCAACTCACTTAAACCAATGGATGGACCGAATCTGTCAACCTGAACCGTACTAGCTTTAAGGCAGTTATCAATGCCTTAACGATCATCATTTTGGCTGAAAATTTGCAGAGATGATCTATACACTAGTACCTAAAAACTGAACGGTCGAGATGTGAATATGCGACCGAAAAGAGACCCAAAACTCGAACTTCACACAATTAATTTCAAAGCGGAGCTCCGCTCTGGATAGGATCTGTATATATATATATTTATATAACATATCCAAAATGTTAAAATATATTTTAGGGCTATAATTTAGCCTTGCCGGGTTGGAAACGGTTGATGTCACATCAATAAATAATACAGAATTCATGGCTAAAATTTAGCCTCAGGGCTATTTTTAGCCCTTTCGGTTGGAGATGGCCCAAGAACAAATACCAAGGAACAAGAGCAAATGGAAATGAAATATGTACGTACCGTTACCTCGTCTATCTCGAATCTCGATCTTTTGCTTCTGGTCGACTTGTTACCAAAGCTGGTTGCTCTTCAAATCCTTGGCTTAACACGGGATTAAGTACGAAAAGAATCAACAGAAAGTGTGTAAACATGCAAGATCAAAATGAAAGTGAGAATAACAGAAAGTCTTTTTTTTTTCTTTTTTTTTTGGACAAAAGGTAGTCTAAACTCTAAAGGCAATACTAAAATTTTCTTTCTGGTTTTGGATTGGCTCTTAAATTTGAGAATAAGTGCCGTGCGTAGAACAATGATCAAAGTAAGACCAAAAGACTATTGTGGTAGCTAGGGAGAAGTACTGAAAGCAGATTGTTAAATTGAGCGAAACTCTCTTTCAGTATATGATGATCGATATTAAAGGCCGAGTAGATGATGAGCTTTACTTTTTCTGGGTTATGGCTAATTTATAGACCACAGATATCTTATGAAGACATGTGAATGAGAATACGTGAGTCAACTCTTGTATTGGTAATAGAACGCCATGCCCGCGCGGATGAGAAAGCCAACTCTTTATTATTAATAACTAAGAAGACGAGGACCGGCAATCTCACATCACATGACTGTTCTTATAATAGGGATCGAGATGGCTTCATTTAGTCTTTTTCTACAGATAAGCAAATAGCTGTATTAGTTGATCCACCACTTAATTAACCAGCAACATGCAAAATCATGTTAAACATACAACTTTAATTATAATATACTAACATTTCTTCAAGCATTTTTTTTTTTAGAAAATAAAAAAAGAACAGTACTTATTGCAGAAAAAAGATAGTGGGAGAGAAAAGCGGGTTATGGGTTTTTTTTTTGTTTTTTTTATTAAAAAAATATTCTGTACATGTCATAATTGTTCTTGTGAATTAATTAGTTCTCAAAGTTTTTTTAATCTTCTAAGATTATTTGTGTCAAAATTCTTGATTTTGGCCAATAAGGGTAAAACTATGGTATGTTAATATTTTTCATACATAAACTATTTTTACCCCTTTAAGGACTCATGTTACCGCTTTGAGGACTAATATTACTATTTTGAGGACTCATATGGTAAACTAAGAAAATTTGCCACTTTAAGGACTCATGTTACTACTTTGAGGACTAATATTACTATTTTGAGGACTCATGTGGTAACTAAGAAAATTTACCACTTTAAAGACTCATGTTACTACTTTAAGGACTAATATTACTATTTTGAGGACTCATTTTACCACTTTTAAGGCAAATTGTATGCATGTCATACGTTAACACATTGTAGAATTTTCCAATAAACTCTCTTCTCTTAAAAATATATAATATAGATGATCGAGAAATTCATACACTGAATAATTGAAAATCCAAGTCATTCATCAATTGAATGTTTATAACATTGATTCATCCTTATAATTAGGTATGCATTCCCTGTCAAGTAACTAATTGAAAAGACAAATATTTATAATAATTATAACAAGTAAGGCGTAACTTCTTCAATGCTGAACCAGCCGATATATCGATCAGCCAATACTTTGTCGATTTCGCAAGCATGGAGTAGAAAAAGAAAGAACATTAATTATTCTCTAGTTGTGAATAGCGCAAGGGAAATGGCTGGGAATGTGCGATACAATTATTCTCTAGCTACAGCCAGGAATCCAGAGTATCAGAGATCTACTTGAAATGGAGTCCGCCTTCTACTTCGAATCTGAAACTAAACGTTGGAAAGGGATAGTATTTGATGAAAGTAATAAATCTTTGGTGCCAGAACTGGAAGCTATTTCTCAGAGAAAAATTCCAAGTATTTATAACCGAGTTATTCGTGTTGTTGCTCGGAAAACATATTCGTTGGAACTAGTGTTTGTGAGGAAGCATGACCCCATGGCTTGAAGAAGTCCTAGTAGCTTATGTTCCAACGAAAGTAGAGATTGGAGAAGGGGTGGTAACAACAAATAAGGATCATTGACCAAATCAAAACTAGGTATTAAAAGTTTAAAACTGCCAGATCATAGACTAACAAGAAGGATCACATCCGTACAACACAAATTCAAGATCGGCCATTTTTGTTTAAACAAGTTCAGTTCAACTTCTTCTTATAAAAACCCAAGCCTTCAGCTTCAAATTCCCAAATGTCAATCAATACTCAATTGCAACTTATAAGTAATGTGTTAATATTAACTTGGTGATAACGGAGTTTATGGCATGCCACCTTTAAAAGCTTTTCACACTGCTTGTTCATTAGGAATTCTACATTTTGGGGCATCAATATGAATATGGGGGCCTTGGGAAAGCTAGAAAAGGGAAGTAACTTGGGCGTTTTTAAGGTCAGTTTGGACTAGGGAATCATGGCTATACTTAGAGTTAAAAGTGAGCAAAATTCTAGATTGGTTAACAGAGCGAACCTCTCTCGCAATTTATGATTGTATATCAAAGGCTGAGCAGATCGATGATGAGTTTTTTTTTTTTTTTTTTTCCCTGGGGCTTGATTAACTTATACATCACAGATCTCTTATGAAGATATACGAATACGAATATGAGAGTCAACTCTTGTATTGGTGGTAGAACACCATGCCTGGATGAGAAAGGCAACTCTTTATTATTGATAACTAAGAAGACGAGGACCGGCAATCTCGCATCACATGACTGTTCTTATAATAGGGATCGAGATGGCTGCATTTAGTCTTTTTCTATGGGTAAGCATATAGCTGTATTAGTTGATCCACTACTTAATTAACTGGCAACATATATGCAAAATCGTGTTGATTATAAAACCGTAATTATAATATATGACCAAGAAGTTCATACACTGAATAATTCAAAATTCAAGTCATTCATCAAGTGAATGTTTAAAATATGGGTGTTGATAAATGTACCCAACAATTCAATATTTTGCTTCACATTTTCAATATAACAAATTACATATAAGCTATTGACAAAAGATAACTTAACAAATACATCCTCCAAATATTGAATTAAATATATAAGGACAATGGGGGGTGTATTCAATCTAGATTTTAAATGATTCTATCTGATTTTTTATAATCCATGGATTCTGTAGAATCCACTAATTGTTTTAATTCTATATGGATTTAAATAGATTCTAATGTATTGTATTAGCAAGATTTGTTTGGATTTTAGGATGTCAACGAGATGATCTGTATGCTTAAGCCTTAACATTATCTTGCAGCAGATTATCATTTCATGCACATGAACCAGGGTCCATGATCCAAATAAGCGGAAAATATCTTGAAGTTTGGAGGCTTAAGAAAGAGTAGGTACTTTTTCTGCAACCTCAACATTGCATTATTAAAAAAAAAGCATATTCCCAGACATAATTTCCCTTTCTTTTCATTTTCAAGCATCAGTTTGTGAAGAAAATTTCACCAAAGACTTCATTGAGTACAAACAAAATAACAAACAGATAGGCTCTCTGACATGTTTAATCGTTTATTCACATTCTAATGAGTATGGTCTGGGAAGGGGAAAAACGAAGAAGTATATTCGTGGGATCTATGTAAATCAGTATGTAATATGTCTGTTGCTAAATGCTGGCATTTGACTAAGTATTGCCGCTAGGCTCCTCATCAAGCGGTATTTCATGTCGTGGCCTGTTGTACTTCTCGCGTTATTGCTTGGTTAACAGCAGGCAAACTACTCATAAGGGGAATGTCTGATGTTGTTTAGGGGAAATACATGTAAATAAGAGAAAAGACATGTTAAAAATAGATAAACAAAAATGGCAAAACAAGGGGAGAAATCTACTCAACAAGTCTGGTTGGTCAAGGACCAATTAATAGATTCTCCTCAGCAACTTCAGCACAAGAAAACCAACAAAGTTTACAAAATGAACACATGCAGGCACTTAACTTCAACAATTTCTACGCGTAGCAAGAGTGCTCACTGGCAAACCCTGCACCATTTTCTACAAGGGTACATCAAGTCCAGTAACATTTAAGCTCAAGCAGATAATGCTAATGTTTACACATGAAATCAAAATTGGAACAACAAAATTCAACTAAACTCTGCCAATTCCATCTTGCATCAAATTTATAGCATACAATACCAAATTGAAAACTAGTCAAAATCTAATCTTTTTGTACCATGTGTGAAAATTGAAATATCCTTTGTCAAATCCCAAACATCTCTGTTCAAAAAAACCAGAACAATCCTAATAGCAATCAACCCCGATTAGATAGCTCACTTCTGTAAAATGGTGTACAAGCAGTGAAGAGAATGAAAGTGTGTAAAAGGAGCTCACCAGAGAGTGGCCGAAGAAAGCAATGAGACCAAGCACTACTAGAATTTACCCAATGAGTGACAAACCACTTTTGTCACCTATTCCTAAAATTTCGTCACTCATAAGTATGGGTGACAAAAAAATTCGTCACCTATAGTGCGTGACCGATTCCTTTAGGTGACGAAATGCTAAGTTTGTCATTAAAATGGGTTTGGGTGACGAAATTAATTTGTCACCCAATCTCTAATATTTCGTCACCCATTCCTTTTCAAATCTGATATTTTTTTTATTTTTGCGCCCAATTTTTTTTTTGCCGCCAAATTTACCTTTATTGGTGACGAAAATAGTTTGTCACTACTTTTGAATCATTTTTAAATTTTGGTGCCAAAAAATGCAATACTATTGGTGAAAATTAATTTCATGTCTAATTAAAAAATATTAATTTTCAATTTAGGGAATAGGTGAAAAAGAGACTTTTTTCTCCAATATATAGTATATATGAAAATTAATTTTAAACTAATAATTATAATCATCAACACTTAACCACAAGTAATAGGCAAGTAAATAAGTAGCATAAATACATGTTACATATCATCCAGTACTTTACAAAGAGTAACTTGAAAAGTTACATATCAGGTACTGAAAACTTTTTGATCAGTAGGAGCTCTGGCCTTATTGATCCTCAATGGTGAAGAAGTAGCATAAATATATGTTACATGCTTATCAGTGAGTACTTCACAAAGACAGTAACTTGAAAAGTTACATATCAGGTACTGCAAACTTTTTTATCAGTAGGAGCACTGGCCTTGTAATCCTCACTGGTGAAGAAGATGGTTGCTTGATGGCTAGGACTCTGCAATTCATGCAGTTTCAGGTGAATCTTGATGTCACACCTATTTTCCTTGCTCCCAAACCATACACATCCTAGTTTTCAAGCAAAAGACCAAAATCTTAGGAATTGGACTTGTAGTAGTCTATCAAGCACTTCATTTGGACAATCACAAATCAATATACTAGAATTCAAAGTAGATTCTTCATTAAAGTAGGATTAACAGAAGTGGCAATTTGAGAAGGTACCATAATAAAGTGTGTGAAAGCACAAATGAGGATGTCGCCGTACTGGTCGGGAGTGTAGAGTTCGTTAACAAAAGGATTGACATAGTAGTTCTGAACGAAGTCACTACGGCCAGCACTCAATAAGTATAGTGCACCATTGATGATTGTTGCTGCTTTCTTACTACCTGCAACCTTGTTTAGCTTACCCTCGTATTCCTTGAAGTATTGTAACTGTTGGGGCAAAGAGATTGCATGCTGCCAAAACAAGTTCAATTGTATGAAACATATGAATTAATCCACATATATAAAACGTAATTAGACTGTAACAAAGTAAAAAAAATTATTTAAAAAAAAATTACATTCAAGCTTGCTGCCTTTTCATCATAACCGGATGCAGCATAAGCAAAGTTCGCTCCAATCAGAAGGTTCTTCCCTGATGCATAAACCAGATGATAAACAAAAACACTGTCATTATATCATTTTCTGTTCCTAATTGAACCTTACTGCTTCACAAGGATCTAAACATTGCAGTCATAGTCGAGCTTGCCTCAAATGAGATTCCCAATCTTTTCTTAATTATTTGAAGTAGTAAATGACAAGGTTCTGATATATTTGGGGAAATTATTAAGAAAGAATTTGTGTTCTGCATGTTTATTGTAATGCATAAGAAGTCGGTAGCATCTTTTTATATGATAAGTATGTAGCCTTAAACAATGTCTCAACTTCCGTGGAAATGTTTTTTCATCAGTACTAAAGCCATTTTTTTGAAATGAGAAAGTCAAATCTAGCAGGTATTATTTATTAATTAGCCTATTTTAACTTGGTTAGAATAAACAATACATTAAGGGCTAAAAATTCAAGCAAAGCAAGGAAATATTCCAAAGCTATGTTAATTCCAGAACAGAGGATAGATCTACTCATCTACCTAAACTCCTAAGCTTATAATATACACATGTATGTGTCTGCACACATTGAGACATTATATGCTTTGATGGATAAAATAAATGGGGACCATCAGTTAAAATTAAAGAATCAAATGAATGAACAACAAATAAAAGAAACTCCTCCTGCCTCTATCTGTAAATAGCAGGATTTAATATGAAGAATCATGAAAAATGAGTGGCACTATGAAAAATGGGATCTTCTGGAATCAATCGGTCTATGATTCATTGTCAATAGCCTAAAGAGGTATTTTTATTCATTGAAGAAGATGCTATATTTTACAGAGTCACCCAACAATACTACGTATATGTCTCAAACTATTTGCTACATGGAGCCCTAAAAACTTGTGAGTAGCTATCCTGTATCACCAACATGTCATATGCAGAGTGACTCAGATGAACCATATAGGGTTCCCATATCCCACCAAGACCATGCTATTAACAGAAACTTTCCTCAAAGCTTATTAAGTAAAAAGTACATTCTAACCACTCATTAGTTCTTTCTTGTAGGGCAGGACTTTCCTAGGAAGCTCACCTTATCTCTGACGGTTTCATTATGCATTTTGAATTCTTATCCGAATATCAACAACCCCAAACATCTCAACCATAATGACGAAAATCAAACACATAATCAGTCACCTAATCAATCATTATAATCAAATTTGCTAACCAATGTCCATTCAAAACTTACTTGTAAAGAAAACTGTGATCATAGAGTCCAAGAACAAGCTCAGAAGGCCCAATCTCCCGCACCATTGCTGCAATCTTCTTCCCTTCTTCATCTCCTTTTGTCACAACCATTTCAACCTTTGTCTATATTGGCATCAATCATCACAAACACTGGTTTGATCATAAAAATTAATCAAATGGGCGACTATATATTTGAATTGGGTACCTGAATAACACATAAAGTTTGAAACTTTGAATCCAAACTTTTTGAATTAATACCTTTCCTTAAATTGAGATTGAAAGCCCTCTTCACCCTCCTCCGCAGGTAAGAACCAAAATCAAACCCCTAGATCTCTTTTACTGAAAGAACCCAAAAAAAACCCACCTGGAAATAAGGCTGTTCCCACACACCCAAATCAACCCCATTGCCAAAATCTCCAAAAGGAAAGCATACACTAGCAAACGTATATACAGCAACAACCTTACCAGTAGTTACCTCACAAAAACAACAACAAAAAATCTGCGACTAGATCAATTTCAGAAACAAAAGAACAAAATTGAAATAACTTTCTGAAGCCTAGCTTACCTTATCCATGAGAAGAAGGTAGCAATGCTAGCTTTTGCCAGGAATATTACCCATGAAATTAAAGACAATTAAATACCCAATAACACATATAAAGAAAATTTCAAATATAGCTCAAGGAAATTCTGGAAAAAGAAAAAGATAATACAAGCGGTGCAAGAGAGAAATTGAAATTGAGATTTAGAGTTTATGGGTTTTGATTGTGAAGTTACTAACCTGGAATCGGCTTGTTGGTGCATCTGCTCTTTGGTGTTCATAAGGAGAGAGCTTTGGTGTTCATAAGGAGAGAGCTTTGGAGATTGTTTTATTGTTGTTGTTCATTTTCGTCATTATACAGTCTTATATGAGTTTCAAGTCACAAGTTACCAAACACTCCAACGGCAGTGTCCAATGCTTTTTAATAATCATACCAACCTTAAACAAAATATAGTTTACCAAACGGTTAGCTGATTATTTTTACAGTGATTATTTTCACAGCTTAGCTTTTTAATAACTGAGTATTTTCCCAAAATGAATTTTGAGGAATTTGCCTCAGTATTGTAGGCTCAGTTATTCACTATCCTGGAAATTTGCCATGCATTTGACCGAATATTTAAAGAGCACTTATATGGAGGGTAAGATTTGTTCGTAAACTTTCAATTTTGACTCATCAGTGTATTTGGAAATTAGTGTTTTCAGATGCAGAACTTTTGGAGTTGTTTGGCTCCAAAACCAGTTGGCGTGCAAACTGTCTCTTTTGAGTGTGTGCGCAGGCGTGCCAGCACCGTGGGGTACAGTCGTCGGGTGAGTCCCTTGACCTGACTTCTTGATCAAGCGCTGTGGACGAGGAGAGCACCAACCTCGTCACAAGGCTCTTTTCCTTGCCTTTCGGAAAAGGACTTCTTTGCCTTACACGGGTAAGGTCTTTGGTTGTGGTCTCTTCGCGTTCACCTTATCGATACTTAGTATTGTAGACTAAGCAGAGCGATCACTGGGAAGTTGTGAGAAAGCACGGATTTGCTAAAGCGTGACTTTAGCTTCGCTGGGTTGCGAGGGCGTTACCCTTGCTTCGCTGGTAGTATCGGTGGCAGTAGCACTGGCAATCGGCTCTTGGAGAGACTGGGACTAGCAGTACGGTCGTCGGGTTTCAACAAGGTTGAAGGTTTGCTTCGGGGAGGCTTTATAATCGCTAGAATTGATTGATTGGAGAGAGGTCCTTTACTTTGCCGCTTAACCCTGTATTTATACACCTAGGGTTTCGACTGCTCCTTGCCTTAGAAGGATCATGAATTGAAGTTTCCTATTCAATTTCTGCTACTCGATCCCCATAAGGTTTCATCTTCCTTATTGACCACGGAATGGGCGAAGCTATACCCCAAACCCGAGTAGGCTTATTTTTGGGCCGCAGGTATCGGTCCACTTGGACAAATCCACCAAATGATCTTACCAAAAATACTTTTGGGCTCAAACATTGCCCCCCAGGCCCAGAAATCAAGCCCACGAAGATGTAACTGATTGAAGGGGACTAAAACAACACGCCGATCACTCGAAACGATGTCATTAATGAAGGTTGCGTCCTTTCGCTTGCAAAACGCCTTTCTGTCGCATCGTTTCCCTCACAAAATTT